>VWZK01000375.1:0-333117 GCA_013396935.1 Baryphthengus martii
CACCAGCACTCCCAGGTCCTTCCCTGCAGAGTTGCTTTCCAGCACAAATGGAAACACCTTCTCTGTATCCCAGAATTATGAAATGCTTGAGGTTGGAAGGGACCTTTAAAGGTCTGTCTCCATCATTCTTACAGGATCCCTGAAAGGCTGCAATGATGTAGAGAATCCCTAAATCTGGGGATAGATCCAATTCATCTCTTAACTCTTAGATATATTTCCTCCAGTCTTGATGCTTTTAGCAGAAGATCCCTCTTACTGTTAATCAACATTTACGAATCCCCTTTTAGCAGCTCGCTCTCTGCAACCCCAAACACCGCTTGCCAACATAGACCCCAGGACTCAGAAATCTCTAGGTAGTGATCAGAGGGCTGCTGTGCTTTATCCCACTCGCTCCTGTAACACGACCTTAATGAATTGAAGTGGGCATTAATTCCAAGCTGGGAGCTCACATTCCCTGTAAACCTTGTACTCCCGCCCCACAGTCTCATGTTTGACTCTGGGAGAACCAGAATTGATCCGAATTCATCAAACACATTCAAAAGAGCCTTTGCAAAGGTGGGGGTTTTAACCAAGGCTTTGACACAAAACAGCTTGAAGCGTTACAACCCACAGGGCAGGCTGCCAGGGTACCCGGGCTGCTCAGCCAGATGAGGAGATGCTGAGGACCTGGACCAGCTTGACATCAGCACAAAGTCCCCGAGCACCCCTGATCCAAAGCTCCGAAGCAGTGGCCAGGCTTAAGCCAGAGGCTCTTGTCACCCTGTACTACTGAGATGGGTAAATTCCTGCTCCATCAGAAAGCTGCGGAGCTCGATTTTGTCTTGATTTTGGAGCACCACCACCTTCCTCCCTGGTTTCTCAGTGTTTGCTGATAGAACTTCAAAGCTGACCCAGTGCTCCATCTGAAAAGGCTGTTTCCTCTAATATAATCCAGATTATTCTACACAGGACTATTTATTCCCTTCCTTTATTTATTACTCCTGTAATTCTTGTGTGATCTGCAAACTTTAAGAGGAAAGGTGGGGGTTTTTTTCCAGATTATTACTTATATTGTGGAAATCCATTAGGCCATGACTAGATCCCTATGAGACAGCGCTGAAAACATCCCAATTGCTTTTTGCAATTAGTTTACAAGTTTTATATCTGTTTAATATGGGCTACACTCATTTTTTTATGTNTCTTAGGCAGGTTTTTAAATGAAATTAGACATCTAAAGACAAGAATCCTCTCTCCTAAGACTCTCTAAAGAGTTTAAGTGTTTAATTTCTTTCAACAAATTGTCAAGAAAAAGCTTTTTGTTGCGATTTTTCGGTTTGTCTATCACCCCAGGAGAGCAGCTCGCAATAACGACCAGAGGAGAGAAGAGGTGGAAAGCTCAGACCAGGCGGCTTTTCATAACCACATCTTCCTCTTTTGTTCTTCCTTGTGTTATTAATTACATATTAAACCTGTCCATAGTTATCCGAGTACAAAGGATCACGTGATGCTTTCATGCCACCAGAGATCACAGAAGGATTTGGGTTGGAGGAGACCTCAAAGCTCATCCCGTTCCACCCCCATGCCACGGGCAGGGACACCTCCCCCTAGAGCAGGTTGCTCAGAGCCCTCTCTAACCTGGCCTTGAACAGTTCCAGTTTAAAAGTAATTTTTTTCTATGTATTTAAACAGCTTTGTTTAATTAATGACCCTCAGCTTCCAGGGTTTGAGAGCTGCACGTTAGTTTTGGTGGTGGTATGTGGAATGGAGCTGCAAAAACATGGAAACGTTACAGGAACCCTCGGATCCATTCATTCCATCTCTGTGTATCTTTATACCTATTATATATGTGTATGTGCAAATATAGCAGCTTTCTATACTAGTTTCCATTGTTATTCTATATTTTCCCTGTTTTTCTAGGAGTATAGTGTGCTCAACTAAGAAAAACAAAAACATAATGAAAACTAAAAACTGAAAACATAAAAATAAAAACACAATGAAAACTAAAAACATAATGAAAACTAAAATAAACTAAAAATAAAATTAATAATAGAAAATAATAGAATAAATAATTAAATAAAAAAACCATAATACAAGATAAGTAACAAAGAAAGGTAGATCTTTCACCACCAGTTGCTAAGCCTGGGGGTACCACACAGACATTAATACACGTTTCCAACAGGCAGTCAATGTCCCTGTTCACTCCAGGTTCAATATTTCCGTGGTTCTGTCCATCCTGCACAGTATTTGTGCATCCTTTGTGGTACAGGGTCAGTTCTGGTGCCTCCACATGCTCAGCCAAGGGTATCTCCTTATACTTGCAGCACTTTGATTTGACTCGAAACCAGCAAAACAGAAATTTCTCCCAATCCCATTTACAATATTCTTGGAGAAGTTGGTCTGGTTTCCCATCTCAGCCACCCTTGTGCTCCATTCTTGGCCAAAATGGGCACCAGAAGCTACACGTAACTATAAAATGATTATGATTTATCCAGATGTTTTGTTCTTTTAATATATTATGTCGATTGCCTGAATTTAACTAAGTGATTCTGCTCATTTAACTTTGGGGTTAATCTTGCTTTAAGAACACTTTTTGCTGAACAGTAAGACTGCGCTCAGTTGATGCATCTTTCTTTTTTCAGACCTGAATGTAACCTTTTCCAAAAAAACCCACCAAAGTTTCTAGTATATCATGTGATCAATAGATACAAGTACCTTCATTTTTTAAATTAGTCCGAGGCTATTTTCCTTTTACTGTTGTATAAACAGGGAATTGAAGGGTAAAATAGTTAAAACTTAATGCTATAGTGCTAATGTGGCTTTTAAATCACGTCAGCAGCAATCACTGCATTATAATTAACAATTTATTGAACCAGCAATAAAATGAACATCACATTACTTCTTAAAGCAGCAGAATAAAATGGCTAATAAATAGCATAAGCCAGACAAATTGCAGAGTAATAGAAATTTTCTTAAGATTTATAGCGTGCAGAAAGATGGATGTGCTATTAGTAGGAGCTCCAATACTTGACAAAATTCTTTTGCAGAGACATAGTTACCATGCATGTCAGAGTTCACAAGTCTAAGTGGTTTCTCCAAATTTCAACTCGCTGCTATTACAGTGGAAAATACTCATTACAAGGTTTTGTAACTGCAAGCAATGTGTACATTTGCCAACATTCAAACTGCTACTGCCAAAAAGATACTAAAATATTTTATAAACTGTCAAATAACAAGTCTGCTAGCTTAATCTGAGTCTATTTTATACTTCACAGGCGGTAAAAACTCCTGGGCCTGATCCTGAGGTCTTCGCTCAGGCAAAAACTTCCCTTGATTTCAACGTTTCCAAGTTACCAGGAGTTTTTTTGCCTGTGAGAACAGCCGGATTGGGCCCGACACAAGGAGGGAAAAATGCATTAGGGAAGAAACGGAGAGTCAGTGAAGCTGGAAGCTCAGCTAAATACCTCATCTCTATCAGGGCTGAGGTTACTGACAACGAAATCGTGTTGCGTTTTAAATGCTCCTGCTGTTAAGTTGTGTTGTGATTCGTCATGTCAAAGTGTCTCTCTCATGTTCTTATTTCAACATAACAGATGCAGTTTTACATGACATGTCACAACATGGAGCATCAACTGGAGAGAGTCTAAGAGAGCTCTTTTCTGCCTTTTTTTTTTTTTTTAGAAATACGAAAAAAAAAAGACAAAAAAACCCGCTCTGCTTTTCACTGAAAAGTGTGGCAAGGGAGCTTGCTATGCAGATTTTGTGAGCACATAGTACATGAGTTGCTGTAACACAAAGACTTCCAATCTTCAGTTTTAAATTGAAATATATCCATCAACTCCTCTGCAAATTTTAAATTTTATGTACACATTTTAACACGAAATCTGGAGTTAATCTCTGCAGCAATCAGCTGCTAAGAATAGATGCTGATAAGAACATGCATGTCTTTGATAGTGCCTTTCTCTCTGAACCTTGCAGATAAATCACAATTACCTTACTATTTAAAGGTGTTGTCAATGATTATATGATAAGATTACTACTCTACCATTTAAAAAAAATAATAACATAAAATAAAAATGCACTTTTCCTAATGATGGTGCATTTCCAACAGAGCGATGCACTGAGAAGCATCTTCCATCTATTCCATGAACATACCCCCAAAATTTCTGGCTATAATCACTCTATAGTCATGGTGCCCATATATACTGGATACACTACAACAATAATTAAAATTAAATGGGTAAGCACTGGTCTAGTTGCCCTTGAGTCATTATTTACTTGGGAGTTTGATCTCCACAGCCCAAATTGAATTTTACTAAGCACCCAACCGACAGAGCTGTGAATTGCAGGAGGTATTTTTGCCTTTATTTACTAAATCCTTTAACAGGGAGCCCCAAACAAACAACAGCAGTTGCCTCTCAGGTCTGCAAACTTTTCTCTACCCCCCATCCCTCCTGAGCATGTTCAGCAGCCACATTTCTAGTTCATACCACACCTAGATCTTTGGAGCACCAGCCTTCAGAGGTGGTTGGAGCCCATGGCTTGAACAGCAGCAACTCCATCACTCACTTAAAGATCTAGAGAAACCCAAAGGAATCTGGAAATGCCAAAGATGTAGATGAAGCTTCATGTACCAACAGGACTAATGCTCATTAAACTGATAAACCTCAAACATTCAGGGGTTTAGTTTACTGGACAAAAAGTCACAGCGTGTAATTTGATAGGGCACATGAATATTTGTAATTTCTGCAGTGCAGCGGGGTAAGGTTCTTCATTGAAAAGAGAAGAAAGTACTCCTGAGCCCAGGTGAGAGTTCATATTCCTGAGTGCTTCATTCACCCTGAAAGTCAGACAAGGTACAGAGAAGCAGAACCCCCTTGGGCAGTAGACAGGAATAAACCAGAGCCAAAAGCCTGGTAGTTGTTTTTTTCCCCCCCTAACTTTAGTTCAGCTGAAATTCACTGCTGGCAGCAGCTCTTTTCATTTGCACAAAGTTACAAATTCTTCTATATCAGCTAAAAGAGCTACCAAAGCATTCAATAATCTATTGAACATTTTAAAACCACTCAATTAAGGAAGTGTTTAAGTTCTATGCCCTTCCCTTGTTTATATTTAAAGGATTTGAGATCAAGGTACATTTCATGAAACAATGAAACTGGAAATAATAACGGTACAATAACTTAAAAAAATATTTCAAAACAAGGCCTGTTCTGAAATTTTGAAGGTAACTATTAATAAGAACTACTGAGAAACTTGTGCAAGTCTTTCATTCCATGTTCAGTCCACGCTCTCTAGTAGAATAGCTGTGTCTTTGAACAAGACACTAAACTTTAGAGGGTTATCCAACTTAAATTTAAGAAATTGTGGCTGTGCATCAGGAAAACAAACACTATCATTTAGTGTGAAAGAAAGGAAGGAGTGATACATGGGATTTAAAGTAATTTTAAAACAAAAACTGCATCAGAAAAATTTTTGAAATTTCCATAATTTCATCCTATGAAATCAATGTCTGTTTCATATACTGAAGACCAAAGTTAGTTTTTGCTATACAGGTCTTAAAAGGAACCAATATCCCCAAAAACATGCCTGGTGCACTTGTGCCACGGACAGGCACCTTCAAGTCAGCTGAGTTAGCTGGGAAGGGTTTCCAATATCTACCGTAGTAACACCACCAGTGTAACAACCAAAATTATTTGGGGTTCTAAAGAGCTACAATTTCTTACCCAGTAGAGTCAAAGCCTCTACCAAAGGTGCAGTTTTTAGTGAAGCAAAGAGACTATCGTTCCCAAACTCAGGGCTTAATTGGCACTAACTCAACTTGCTGTTTGAAACCGCACACTGTGCCATGACAAGTACCTAAGGGAGCATAGAGAGGACATTTTATGACCAAAAAAAGCGCTACTGGTTAAGTCCCTTATAAAGTCTAAGGCTCCTGTTGATCTTACACAAGATGAAAATAAATAACTGGGTGTGGAGGGAGAGGAACCAGCAAAAACATTTACAACTCAGTCTTTTTTCTTTAAGAAAGCAAATTTTTTACAAGGCTTGAGTTCACCGAAGCTTTGAAAGAGGGAAAGGGTTTTTAAAGATGATCAAGTGATAAGCTGTCTTACTAAGAAGTTTCATTAAATCTTATTAAATCTGCTCAAATAAGTTTTGCAAACCTAACCAGGACTCTCGCATTTTTTGCAAGTTTAGATAAGTCAGCTATTTCTGATGGCAGCAAATTTTCCTTATGCTGCCATCTTGTGCTCCAGAATCTCAGCTTACACTAAAAAGACAAAAAAAAAAAAAAAAGAAAACAGAGAAAAAAAAGGAAAAAAATGAAATAAAAACTACATCATACATATATACACACACATCATCTCTGGCCCTCACAGCTCTAAAATATCCTTCAAACCATAAGCAGGGCATGCAGAGCAGAAAATTATGCCAGTCCGTACAGATAAGCTGAAATAACCCATCAGATACTTGTGAATCAAGTCAACGTTACGGGAAGGGAGAGGTTAATCTAAAACAGTATCACAGCTTTGTTGTCATCTTGCAATATTTTCATTTTTAAATGCTTTAATTGCTAATAAAAGGCAGCCTGACAGAACCACAGAAAAAAGCCACCTGAGGAGGCAGCAGGAGATGCCCCATCTCAAGCCCACAGAGTTCAGCCAAGCTCTTCTGGTATTTAACTGCTTTTCTTTCCATTTCAGTGTTTATCCACAACCAACTAGCTTCAAAAGTTGTTTCAGTTATCTGCTCCCCTTTTACTTTGGCTTTCCAACTCCTAAACCTATTAATTATACCCATCTTCCTACTGTATCATAAAAGTGCTTCACCCACCATCATATTCTTCTAAGTTGTATCAGTTATTTCACTACTGTCTTACTTATTTTTTCCAAATAGGAAACTACTCAGCTTCAACTACTGAAAACAAAATTAGAAACACGACATAAAATACAGTCTCTAGTTCAAAACACAAGAGAGGGATGTGAGCCAGTTCTGGGATACTGGGCCATCACTAGTGGACAANGGTTCAAAAGACAAGAGAGGGATGTGCACAGCTGGATGTGAGCCAGTCCTGGGATACTGGGCCATCACTAGTGGACAAAACCTTCATTAAATATCCCTAGCTATTTCAGAAAGGTAGCAAAAGGACTGTTTTAAGGAAGGATTTGAAGGGAAATGCTGAGATAAGGCATGAAAGTTATAGGATAGTCCTCCTCAGGAGCATGCCAGGACACACACAGTGCTAGTTAATTTATTATGGACAGAAATAACATCAGGCTGGGCGTTGCCATGCTTTAGATCAATAAAAAAACCAAGCTGTCCAGTTTTGAGGATGGTGACTACAGTGTGACCAGAGTGCTGTAACACCGTGTTAGTGCTCAGTCTGACTAGTTGGGGTAGTGTAAGGAAAAGCAAAGCATGATCCCCTCTTCTTCCTTCTACCTGTCTCCTAAGACACTACCCTTTTCTTTCCCTGACCTGGTAGAAAAGATATAAAGTCTGTAGCTCTTAGGAAAGAGTGTCTGTTGTTTTGGTCGGTTGGTTTATTTTTAATTAAACTACAGGAATTTAATATTGCCCTCTACAGATTATGAAGCACATGGAATGGTTTGGGTGGGAAGGGACCTTTCAAGGTCACCTGGTCCAAGCCCCCTGCAGGGAGCAGGGACATCTGCAACTAGAGCAGGGTGCTCAGAGCCCCATCCAACCACACCTGGGAAGTCTCCAGGGGTAGGGTATCTATACTTAGTCCTTGTAAAGGGTGTTCAAGGTTCCACAATCCTTCCCTGTGCTCCTCATTAACGTCAGGAAACAAAAACTTTTTTTTTCCAGCAACGCATGCACTTCGTATCACGTTTCATGCCTATCAGGAAATACTCTTTAGAAAAAAGTAAGTTAAAAAAATGCTACAAGATTCCCTCATTTCCAAATGAAATTTGGAAAGAAACATACAAAGCAGACAGAGCTACAAAGGTTTCCCCGACCCATTGATATTACAAGGAGACTGGAAAGGAAAACATTCTTCCCTCTATTGCTATCCCCTATAATCTCTGACCTTCATAGCACAGACTTTTGGTACAGAATAAAGCTAAATTTAAGAAGTTAAGAAAGAAACTTTTGTAGACAGTACAAACACCATGAGCACCATCCTTCCCTAAATAGCTTTTACTCCTCTGTTAAATTCACTTTTGCACTTGCTTGGAAAGCCAGAAAAGCTGACAGAAATGGCTTAATATTTACTAACATGCACCAGTTTATTAGGAATATAAAGAATTTGTATTGGTTCTGGGCCGCAGTTCTTGTACAATAATATCAGACTGATAAATCTGCTCGCACCAGAGAAGAGCAAGGCAAGATGTCTTGTTCTAGCCAAGCACGAATAAAGTCACTGGGGAAACAAGTGCAAACCAACAGAACTTCAAATCATTTTCTCCATTGCCTCCATGCACATATGGCACAAAAGGAAAAAAAAAACCACCACAAAATCCCCAAACAAACAACAAAACTTGGATTGGTGATATTATTACTTATATTAATTTAAACTATCGAGCAACACATCTAGTACCCAAAGTATGAAATGTGGTGTTTACTCCTCACAGGAGGTTATACTGGAAAAGTGACTTAGAAAGAATGGTGAGTTTTCATTTAGGTAACTCCAGATAACTGTATCAGGAAAATATTATGTCCAGTGAAATGGATACAACACATGTAAAGAAAGAATTAAGCAAAATTTTTCACAGTACCTAAGAACCACCCTGAATTCATACACGACAAAACAAATGGAAAGGACCCACCACCCATTCAGCACTGCAGGTGTAGAATTATCCTTAAAATACCAGCAAAAAAGAAGGAAAAACACCCCCAAGTGAAATAAAAATAATACATTATCCACATTTACGCCCTTGATTTTACCTACCTCTGAGTACGTAAAGGAGGACACATCCAACTCAGACAGGATACCGGTCCCGTGCCTTAACGCAGACAAAGCGCCAGAAGAAATGCTGCAAACTTAAAAGTAAGGGCACAGATGCCTTCCTGGCTTGACCAGATGAGCTCAGCAGGTGAAACCACTGCTGCTTCCAGGTGGTGGTAGTTTGGGTGGTGCCCTCTCAGTGCCTGAAGAAAGGCTGATGGCAAAAGAAGAAACACCTGGGGTAAATAAGAGAGATGAGGGATCAGAAAGTCACTATAGTTCAGAAATTGTTGTTATGGGTATTTCACACTAAGGCCAGATGCTGCTCACCCTTATCAAAGAATCCAGGCCAGTTGCTACTTCTCGGAGTCAATATTTTTATCTATTTTAATTAATTGTCTGCCATACTTTGTTTACTGGGTATAGTACATTTTTTTTTAAATAAAGGAAGCATCAGCAATTAGAGGTGAGCAATTCCTGCAACAATTTCTCACTTAGAGCCAATACAAAGCTCAGCAAGCCGGCAACCACCAAATAATCCACTCCTTGGCACTTGTTCGCAGTGTTCCCATGCTAGAGACAGCTTGATGGAAGCAAAGGAAGGAGTAGATGCGTGTCCCTCAGAGGCAGGGATGAGTAATTCCCTTCCTGGGGCCTTTGCTCCACCACAGGGAAGCACTGGGTTGGTGTTTTTGGTTTTTTTTTTTACTTTAAGAGATATAAAAAACTGGGAGTGAGAAGTCATTTGGCAGCAGCTGCAAGAGCACAGGGAGCTTCCAGGTGAACCTCGGAGCACTTCTAAAAACACCCTTAAAAGAAACAACTTTTTGTCTGGAGCCAAAAGGTAAAAAGTCACAATTTCTTCAGAGCTGTGGAGCATGAGCAGCATGGCAATCTGAGGATAATTATCAGAGAATCATTTAGGTCAGAGAAGATCTTTAGCATCATTTACCCCAATTGTAAACCTAAGCTCGCCAAGTTCACCACTAACCCCTGCCCCTCAACACCACATCTCCACACCTTGGAAACCCCTCCAGGGATCAGGGGGACTCCAGCCCTGCCCTGGGCAGCCTGGGCCAGGCCGGGTAAACCCTGCAGGGCAAGAAATTGTTCCTCAGCTCCAACCTAAACATCCCCTGGGGCAACTTAATGCTGTTTCTCTTGTGCTTTCACTTGTTAAGTGAGAGCAGAGACCAACCACAGCCAAACCCACTCACCTGGCAGGTCACCAGCGGACGTGCGCATCAGGGACGGGGTCTAGCACGAGGCTGGCCCGGGAGCTATGAAAATAGACATCCTGAGTCAGCTGCCAGTAAATAAAGATAGGACTTCACCAATTTAAGCGGACATAGGGCTGGAAGATATGGCCCTTTGTGTCCAGACCCAGCTTTGGCACAGTCCAGAAAGGTTTCAGGGTCTGCCCTCCAGGTACCTCCTCCGGCTCCTCTTTCCGAGCTGCAGCATCCAACAAGGCCATCCATCCTGCAACGCGTTTGGGATCCAACTTATATTTCAGGAGAGTCTCTGCGAGCATTTTAATTCTGTTAAGATCAAAATAACGCTAAACAAGGACAATAGTTACAAAAATTCCCCCTCCCAAAAGAGTCCTCGAAATCCTAATTTACTGACTGGTAGCTAGTTTCACTAAATAGAAATACAGTAATTTAATAATCTTAGCATAGCAGTTTTCAGGAAGGAAAATTAACTAATTCATTATCGCTTATAATTTGCTGAGGCATAGCTGCCATATTTGTAAAATCAGCAGGTTCAGAAAAAAGCAAGTTTTTAATGAATGTTCTTTTTTCTTCCCCCTTCCTAGATACATAAATGATACAATTACTTAGCTCCCTCTAGTGCCAATTTCTAAAATAAATTTCCCGCTAATGACTGTATTCACCAATGTAATCATAGGAGCAAATTAAAAATTCACTCGGCAATAATTAACTAGTGAACTCTCAAAGGACTTAGTAAATTGCCATGAACTAAAGCAGAATTCAACTGGTGTCACAATTACAAAGAAAGGTCAAATATAGGCTTTTTTTTTTTTCAATAACAAAAATACGACGTCAACGTTCCGATATTGTGTAGTTGGAAGAATCGAGGCACACTTGCCAATAAAGAGCAGCAGTCAGGGAGTGGTGATAGCAAAGGCAGCAGCTCTCTCATTCCTCTGACATCTCCAATGGCATGATTAAAGTTGCAATTGTTTTCCATTATTTTTTTTTATTTGCAGTATTCATTTGTAAGGCTCAGTAATTTGGCTTTCGAAAGATGCTCCAGGCTGAAACAGGACACAAACCTGAAAATACATATATTTATTTTTTTATATCTTAAATAGCAAAAGACCTCCTTTTTTTTTCTCTGTTCTAAGTTTTAAAAATGGATGCAAAACAGTATCACACACAATTGTTCTGGTCTTAGATTCTTTCCTTGGCACTTTCTTTTGGCCAGAGAAGATGCTGAGCTACACCAAGCTTTCGAATAACTCCATATAAGTATTCTAAAACAATAAATAAAACCAAATAATTAATAAATAATGAATAGATAATAAATAATAATAATAAGTAATGATAAATAATGATAATAATAGATTCCAGTAGTATTAATACCACAGAGACAGGCAGCACATCCAGAGGAATGCTTGTGCTTATCCAGGTGTTGGAGAACAGAGACGTCACAGGGGCAGGAAGGGTCCTTAGCTCATATGAACTGATCTGGCTCCTATGAGTTGCACTATAAATAAAAAGAATTGTAGGCCACAGCCATATGAAACAGTTTATTTGTAAGAATATTTGGGGTTTTCTCCCAATTGTGGCGTGCTCCTCCTATGCCTCATTTCCAGATTTCTTTCCTTTGCGATCTTCATACAACACATTTCAAGACAAAATAAATTTTGTCCAGACTTGCGTTAACTACTTTTTCCTTGGAGTTTTAATATAGTAGCCATTCTAGTCCACGCTTAACTTGGAAAAGACGTCACAGCTCACCAGAAAACGCATGCGGATGCTACAGGAAGAGTTCTCATTTAATACATATGGAGGTAAAACTGAGGAGTGAGGTGGGTTGAGCTGCCATCAGCATAAATTTGCAGTGTCCTGTTGCTCAAAGCCACCAGATTAAACATCAGTCTGGATCAGGCAGTTGATTTATGGCACGGAATCATCTCCAAAGCGACTGATCTCCAAAAAAATTCATCTCTCTATTTTGAGTTAAAAAGAATATAAATCCAACAGCCCTTTACAAGGCCTTCTAGACACTATATGCAGTGGCACTGAAAAAAAAAAAAAAGGGGGTTTCCGATATAAATATAGTATTTCTTTTACTTCACATTTTTCTTAATCCCTCCTTGGATTTGCTTATTAAACATCTGTTCCACATACCACAGCAACAACAGTAACCAACTGATAGAGCTGTGACAGCCCATATCAGTAAACGATCCAGGGAGCTGAGTTTCCTTGGGAAACTCAGAAGGGCATTCGAGGCACAACAGTAAGTTCTTGACATCTCCACCACCTCTACCGACAGGTGTGGGAAGGTCAGTCTCATCCCACCAACACTGAGATCCCATCCAAAGGGTCATCTTTGGGGAAAAACACCTCATTAAAACCTTTCCCATCCAGCATCTCCTACCACACTGTCCTGTACCCTTTCCCAGACCGCATTTTACTGCTGCTTGGGGTAGAGTAGCCCACGTGGAAGTAGTTGTGACTACTTAGGAACGGACAACTTGCTTTCTGTCAACGCCAGCCTGAGGGTGTTCTGTAGAAACTGAACTAAATGAGTATGTTTTTTTAAAAAAAAACCACTAAGCTCTTGTTAAGGATGTGAAGGAAAGGGTAGTCCACCACCTCTCACTGACCTGATCCAGACTCCAGTCATCCTCTCCACAGGAAAGCCGAGTCTCAATTCCAGGCTGAGGTGACCTAACTTCAACTTCCAAATAACACTGCCTGCCAAGTCAAAAACTGAACAAAACCTCCCAAGAGCAGCCAACGTCTTTCCATTCCAAAGCAGCTCAGAAGGCACTCGGGTCATCTCCGAACCATCAACGACATGAAGGTTGACCTCCTTAAATCTCCCATCGTAAGGCTCATTTTCAAACAAAACTGTTTGTGTTTGTAGTCATCCTGTGAACTCTTGTCAGCAAGTTCACGTTCCTCCTTGAAGTGCAGACACTGGAAATAAAAGAGCAGCCCCGAAGCCCTCTTTCCACAGCGCGCTCTCTCCGGGTGAGAGTCTCCTTTTGTAATTCAGGGACCGCATTAAAGCTTCTCGTGAGGGCTCGTGTAAACCAGCTGGCTGGGCAGGTCCCCAGGAGGCCTGAAGGTCCCTGTGTCACTGAGCCAGGGCAATGCCCTAGACTGTCTTCTTTCTTTGCAGACGTATCGCCTTGCTCTTGGATTTACTGAAAAACTTTTGAAATGTCACGTCCAAGATGTCTTTAAAAACAACTGTTGCAGCTCATCGATTTCTTCATCTGCTTCTTTTAGGATTCTTGAATAGAAGTCACCTGGTAATATGAAAATACTCTGTTTAAACAGATGTTGTCTCATAGACAGGAAATTTTCACATTGCATCCATGCCTCTTCTTTTTTTTCATCCCATTTCTTTTAAAAAAATCGTTAATAGCAATTCATTTCAATATTCCAGTCTTACAACCTATCCCACAAAATGTCAGTAGTTCCATCAATACCCCTTATTAAAAAAACTTATTAAAAAAAAAAATCTAAATTTTCCATTTCAGGGCCAAAATATAAGTGGGTTTTTTTTTTTAAATGTAGACAGCTACTAGTTACAATTTTCTGTTACAGATTTTTTTCTATGCAAAACTGTATTTTACTAAAAATTAAGATCAATTGCTTCCCTGTACACTTTTTTCTCCTTCAAAAAATCCTTTAAAAACAAAACATGGAAGACCTTTGGTTTTATCTGCTTTCGCATCAGACTTTTTCAACTTGGTTAAGCAGCATTTTAACTACAACTGAAATTTTCTACACAGAATGATTCAAATCAAACATCTTTCGCTAAGATTTATCTAACCTGTTCAGATTTGGGGGAAAATTCTTGTGACTACAACGGCTTTTGTCCAACTTCCATCAATACAAGTGGAACTGTTCAGATAACTGAGTTTTGAAGGCTACATGCTTTACGTAGACTTTGTGTGAGTGCAAGAAGACTAAATAGGCTTTTTTTAAAATGAGAATACAAAAATATTTTGCCAAAATCCTTTTTTGAAATAATTTTAAACTCATACTTTGTCCATTACTTCTACCTTCATTCTCTTTTTTGAAACTTTCTATTAATCCTTTTACCTTTTCCTTTTTTTGTATTTTTATTTCTTTTATTCATTATTCAAAATCTTTGCGTATTTTCTTTTGACTATTATTTCACTTTTGCTGCTTATTTCCATTTTCTTTAAGTTTTTTTATCCACACCACCCCATTCATTTCTCAAACATTTTTTTCTTGCATATTTTTTCCTTTTGTCTTATACACTGATACTCAAATTTAACTTGTCTTTTACCACCTTCTGGGTGAAGAAAGCAAGGGTAAAGTGAAGGGAGCAG
Source organism: Baryphthengus martii (assembly GCA_013396935.1). Classification (NCBI taxonomy): domain Eukaryota; kingdom Metazoa; phylum Chordata; class Aves; order Coraciiformes; family Momotidae; genus Baryphthengus; species Baryphthengus martii. The sequence goes on from VWZK01000375.1 coordinate 14,457, forward strand.
GTGCATTAGGAGGAAAGGCATTAGTCGTAATTCAGGCAATACCAAAAATCTCAGTTGCCTGGTGCTGCTTTAAGACTTTTTTTTCCAGAGTGGTTATCGCAGGCACTATAAGAATATGTGAAAAAAATTAAAATAATAATAAAAAAATCACATACAACTTCTGTGACTTCATTTAGGCTCTTCACTGGCTTTTGAAAATACAATTCCTCTAATCCACCCTTTTCCAAATTCTTCCAAGCAACACTAGTTGAACAATCAGGTCTATAAGAGTATTTTTACCTTAGTTTTTTCTAAGCAGATCACACTGACTTTAAAGAACAAACTTTTTTCCCACACATATTCTTCAGAGTGCTCTGAAACTGTTTCATTTATATTTTCTTTTTAAATCTATAATGCAGAGCAGCCTGTAGGTGCTACTGACTCTATCCGTGTATTTCAATGGCTCCTTTCTCTGGACCATGTTTCCATGAAAAGAAAAACACAAACAAAAGAAAAAAAAAACAAAACCCACCAAACCCCAAACACGAACAACAAAAACCACTGGCATTTGGTAAGACAATCCTGCTAAAGCCTACACACCAGTACCAGGGCAGCGTTCTCCACGAGCTAAACTGATGAACAGAATTCTATTAAAAAGAAAGGTGCATTACAGAGAAATTGTACAGCAGTCATTTCTAAAATGCGTGATACTTTTTTTTTCCAACGCTGCCACAGCACCTGCTGCTAAGTATAAAGATGATTAGCCACAAACTAACCCACTCCAGAATTATTATCAGTATATATTTGCGCAATGAAGAACTAATGGGAATTATGCAGATTGCATTTCCTTTCCCGCTGAAGGCAACCAACCTTCACCGGCAAGAGCCAAATGAAAACAGAACTCAGCTGGGGCAGAGCAAGGCAGGTCTTATTTTATTTCCAAATAGGTAGTGTTGATTATTTCAAGACTTTAAGACACACGCTTTTTTTTTTTTATCATGTAATTATAGGACAAGAAGGCCCGGGGATCATTTTTAAGGGCGTACAAAATTGCCCGGGCATTTTAATGCCTTTAAAGACGTAATAACTCTACTGCTGTGTGGTAGGAACCAGGAAACACTGATCGAAGCAGCTTTGAAGAATTATAACGTAATCAGTAGGTAGTGCAAATCAGTAGCGATCGGCTTCCTTAATCTGGTTACGAGTGCTGCTTTAAATGCTCTGCCTCCAGCAAAAACCCATCCCCAGTCCCACTCCTCTTGTCGATACCCCATCCCTGGGTCGGGACGGGCTTCCCGGGAGTGTGCTGGGACCCTCCACCTGCCACCGTCCCCCTCAGACCAAAAGCCAAGGGTCTTCAGCTGGAGTCAGCAGCACAAAGGGGTCCTGAGGCTGCCCGGCCTCGGGGCTGCTGTCAGTCAAAACAAAATAAAGAGCTGTTGGATTTAAGAGACCCCTGTCTGTATTTAGTTTGACTTGAATCCATCACCTTCCAAACGGACAGTGAGGAGCGCTGTAACATTAGTAGCTGGTAGTCTACAGGTAGAAGCAAAACCAGGACTACCTAGAAAAGCGTTTGAATATTTTTAAGGCAGCCTCTTAAATGCAGGGAAGTGGCGGCAGGATTTCATTTGCTGTGGTTTGATTTCTTGTTTCTTTAAACTTTTGCCAAAGGTGATGAGAATGCCAGATGTACATTCTTTGGTGTACTTCAAAATACAAGTAATGTATGCTTGGGTTTGGTGTCTTTTTTCCTTTCTCCCCCCTTTTTTTTTCTTTTTTTTTTCCCCCCTTGTCTGAGCATACCCATTTGGTAGAAATATAGGTATTTCTAGTCTGTCATAAGAGCAGCCACAGTGAGGATTCAGTAAATCTGAACAAATCACTTACAGAGGGATTGCACGATGAGGAAACATTTTTACGCACGCAAAGAGATGTGTAATCAGTGGCTTTCTTTTGTACTGTAATTGATGCTTCAAAAAAATGCATTTACTTGAGTACCAGTATGTAATGTTTCAGACTGGAAAAACAAATAGAACAAGGAAAAAAACCAAACAGAGTTAAATTCTCAGATGATCAGCTTCGTTGCACAGGTCCTCTATGGTTCACTGGCATCAACTAAATACTCAAAATAACTTCTCTTGTTCTAAAACACTTTGTGACAGTAGTACAAAGTTTTACATTCATTTTACAGCAAAAAAAAAGTGATTATTTAAATATAGGCTTAATGAAGACTGCCCAGGAAACCTTTATCAAAATTCCTTTAAAGCAGAATATTTGAAAAAGAGCAGAGACTAATTTACTGTAGTGTTAGTGCATCAGCTCCTTGTGTCTTCATGTACAATTTAAGTTCTCTAAATACATGGAATATTCTTCAGCATAGTAGTCGAGGGTCTAGATCACTAGAAATTTCTTTGCACACACTGAAAATCTGGACTGCTTACTGGAAAGGAAATCAAAACGTGGACTTGATTAATTGATGTAGCCACATATTAAAAACTTTTGCTTCTTATCCCATTAAAAGTAACACTAATGAGCAATGGCTGTGACCTTCAAGTGGAAAGCCACATGTGCTTCAACCCCTCAATATTTACCACCCAAATTTAATCTTGATAATGGACACCTTAAAAGGAATCTGATAGAAAATACTAAGAGCCGCTCCAAAACTAAAACACTTAAGGAAGATTTTGATTAATGCCTCGTGATTAATCAATTGATTAATATAGTTTTCAATACAGATGTTAGGACACTGTCTACTTTAATCAACCATCCTGAAAACGGTGAAGACAAATGATCTATTTTTCTGTCGATTGAAAAAAGAAAGCCCATTTTAGCAGTTATGTAAATTATAAGACAAGCCATCCTTAAGATGCACAGATTTTTTTCTTTTAGAAAAAACACCTATCGGAGCTGTTGATTAGGTAAGTGTCATCCTTTTGGGCAGGAACTTGGTATAAACCTAAAAGAAGTCACACATTCAGCCAAACGAGTGCACTTTTTAAAAGAAATTGTTTTAGAATTGCACTCTAATCCATATTTAAAGTCCCTCTCTCTGATATTTTTTTTTTTCTTTTATTCGGAGCCTGTTTCTAATTTGTGATTATGCTTTCTACCATACTCAAACTGAAATCTTTATTCCAGTCAAAAATAATCACCCCGTAATTACTGTGACAAACTGCCCAAGCTGTATCATTGTGGCCATTTCGACTAATGATATTGTATTAGAATGCCTAGCAATAGACTTCAAATGGAAAATATAATTATGTGCATTAGTTTGTCTAAGCATTTATAAGATCACATATCCATCAGTTATCAGGTCTCATAAAAAAAGCCATATATCACTGTCACTGCTAGTTTTGTTATTGGAAATGTGGGGCCGTTATGAACTCGGCTTCAGATGGGTGTCTTAAATTTCACTTATTCTGTTGTCCAGTAAATCCATGAAAGCAGAGCTCCTGTGAAACGAGCAGAATTTTCAGCTGATGGCACGGACACAAATTACTTGACGGTCTCACCAGACATAAGCTAAATGTTTAAGGTACTAAAAGCTGAAGAGCTAAATCTGGAAGATATGTTTAACTTTACACACTGGCCTATTGGCTGTGCATAAAGTTAAGTGGTTTCACACATCTTTGCTGCACATCTATATGTTCTGTTCCACAAAGCCAAGGCGACATCTGAGCAACTGCTTCACACCCTGAGCAACTGAGCATCTCACCAGCTTTACCTTCTCAAAATTGCAGCTCTGCCCTAATTTCTCCCATGCTCTTTCTCTAGATGCTTGGAGTTGTTTTGGAGAAACCTAAACTCAGTATTTTGTACTTCAAAAGTAAATGCCACTTTGATTTACGATCCCCAAGACGCAAAAGTTCTGATGGAAGAGCTATCAAAACCCTCAAGTGACATTAACAAAGTCAAAGCAGCAGCAAAGTGTCTCAGGTTGATTGTCCTTCAAACAAGGCCAGAGGAGAAGCGATCCTTTTGTTGGTGAGTTATCACAGGGGTAACAACAGCACCTAAAAACACCCGGGAGGAGGATACATCTCCCAGCATCTGACGTCATCTTATTGCACAAGAAGGATAAGTGATTACATCAGCTATTATTACACAGCAATGATGAGTTACTCACAGAAAATATAACTCCCATTTTTCTTCCCCCTTTTTTGGGTCATCTGAGATGTCTATCTCTGGTTTCAACGCCACACTTAAATAATATCGCTTTGCTGCATTTTGGTGCCAGTATAAATTTAAGCCATCCAAACAAGATTGTCTATTTGAACTGACAAAGAATAAATTATTTGCATCTGGCATAACTGATGGTCGTGTCACAGCCCTGGCATATAATTCTTAATCTTATAGAGATGCTTCTTTACTTGCGCATAAGATAACTGTGCTGAGCGTCTTCCCAGAATAATTATCAAGTTATTGCTATGGGCTAACCTGGAACTTCCAGGAGCAGCCATCCCAGAGCGGTCTGAAAGGGATATTTGGAATGAGAGATCATTGCTCTGGCTGGTTTTCTCTCTGCTCCCAGTAAGTGGGAAGGGGAACGTGCTGGGCGGGCAGAGCCGCACGTACGTCTGTTGTTTCCACGTGCTTCCCTGCACAAGTGCTCCCCAAAATCCTGTAATCAGGGGAGAAATATCACTCACGCTCCTCCACGGCCAAAAAGGTTCTGTGATAATCGAGCCCGTGGAACACAATATGCTTTTTAAATGAAAACTGTCTTTTAGGAAGGAAGGATTTTTATATTTTTTTATGGTAGGTTTTAATTAATATTGATTTTACATGTTTAGAAAGAAAATCCACCAATTCAGACCTGGGAACTGTTTAAGATAAGTTGTTTTTCTAGGAGAATTTTCATTGATTTTTATTAATCCTGTAGTTTGCGACAGTTGGGCTTTATCTGCTCCTGTGTATTTTTTATTAGGATGTTAAAATAATCTATTGTATTTGATATTCAAATAGTAGCAGAAGACACGGAAATTACAAATATTGAAAGGAACCTTCCTTGCATCTACCTGTTATACCCCAATAAAGGGTCGGGGGCCTATTTTGAAAGATCAATAGGCTATGAAATGTCTGTCTCCTTATTAGCAGAATTAATTTTAAAGTGGCAATCTACATCCTAGAAAATTTGTTTCATATTAAGAAGTCCAGATGTTTTTGGTCTCTCCGTCTGACATTCCCACCATCAGAATAAATTGTATTTCCAGACTAATGTAATAGATAAGAGATATGAATAAATCTCATACAGTTCAGTTGATAAAATTAACATGCTGATGATATTTTAATGTTTCCATATAATCAAGGGGGCATGGATCATGCCTCCACCAGTACCAATGCAATTCTGTTCTTTAATCTTTCCTCAAGAAAAAAAAATAATAAAAAAAATAGAGCATTAAAGAGGATTATACAGTAAACAGTATGTGCTCCAGTCTTAGAGCAAGTTGTTTGCGATAGGGTTGAGCGGCTTTGCCCAAAGGTATTGCAGCAAAAGCAACTAATGTACTGGAGACTTGGGGTCAGAAGCAGTGTTCCTGCAGTAAAAGTGTGTCACTTACACACTGTAGCTTCTGGTGGAGAAGATCCACTGATCTGGAGAATACTAGTAACTTATCAGAACCACTCATCATCCATATGACCTTGGACAGAGATAATAGGCACAGGAAATCTCACTGACTTTAAACCCAAGGCAGTCAGAACCTGGCCCAAAATGTGGGTTTTGCTGGAGCAGGATGAAGGTATAAGGCAACTTGAAATAAAATTCTATTTGGTGACCAAAGACAAAAGAAAGACACGGACACCAAAGGCAAATGAGATGGAAAAAAAAAAAAAAAGGAGGGGAAAAAAGTCTACTTATTGAATCTAAGATGTACTCCTATTTAGCAGAAATTATTGGTATGTGGTGGAATTCATCAGGCCGAAGTCTCCAATGTAGCTGAAGGGGTTTAAAAACCTCAATTCCCACTACATTTTGATGTTGCCTGGGTATCAAACCGACTTACACAGCTTTAGACTCCTGGCTTGAGTCTTTAACGTGAGAAACATCAGAACACATCCCCTTCAAATATTTGCAAGGGAAACATTAATCAGCTCGAGGACTAAACGGTACGCTTGGAGATTGATAATGCTTAATCTACATCCCTCGTACTGTGCCTGTGGTTTTTTTGAAGCATAGAAGAACCCACTGTTTTTCGAGCTAAAAGCGGACACCATTAAGTGGGAATATCATTATGTTGATGGAGAAGGAGCAGGCAACCCTGGACTATAGTGAAGATCAACATCAGGAGTGTAAAATTCAGAAGGGAACAACCTTAACTTTGCACCTTGAATCCTCATCTCGCCTTCTAAAGGCATTTTTATGCCAAGTCCTAATATATTTTTGAATTTTCACATGGAAAGAACATTGTCACCCTGTTTACCATCGTTTTTATGAAGAATCTTAACATTCCTTTAAAACTGACCGGTGACATTTTGAGGCCAAAAAATTCACATGGAAATAACCTGAAGAGATGTAATGAAGGTGAAGTTAACGATGGTCAAAACATTACTGCAGCACAGAAGCCCCACTTCAATCACTCCATTAATTCTGACACGAGACTGACTTATACAACTGGCAACTGCATTGATCTGGAGGAATCATGGCCAGAAAGTTCATGCAGGTCTGTTTTCTGTTGCCACAGGCTCCATCTGCGCCAGGAGACCACCAAAGGATGCTCCTCCTGGCAAATGCAGGACATTGGCCTTTTCCATGTAAGGAAAAATCAAGTGTCAGGCTTTAGTTCATGAAAAAAAAAAAAAGATCAGTCTATGCCAGATTATAGCAAATAATCTTTAAAGAAGAGTCAGTATTTTCTTTACCAAAATGCACACGTGCAAACATGTACATATAATACAAAAAAAATCTCGCACCAGGAATGAAAAATACATGGAGATCTTTCACTATTACTGAGGAAACAGTCACTTGATAAAGCTCAGCAATTAAAATATATTCATTTAATGTCTCTACTGTGAGCACCTGCACAGAATGTCCTTTGGCACAGCTAAATACAATGCTATTATATGAGGAAGTTCATTATAATGAAGAGCATTGTTAGAAACTATTTTAGCAAAACAACCAGAAAGAGCCTGTCCTAACTGCAAAACATGGCAACTTATTCCAAAGCCATCCCCGTAGCTTCGCAAGTGGTTAGTGAGTTTAGCAAAAACCTGCTCAGGGTGAAAGGAAAGGCAGGTCCGGCAGAGAAACGGTGACACTGAAGACACGCAGCTCACTTTTGGCCAATATGAGACCCAGAGACAATCCACACAGTCATAGTTTCAAACCATCATCAAAATATTTCCACATCAGGAAAACGAGAATGCTGAAAGCCTTCTTGGGGGTGGCAAAGAGAAGGCACGAGTCTGGAGGTAGGTTTATATTCCACAAATCCTTAAAAAAATTCTTTCCATTTTCTTACTGGTGACCACTTGCATTTTCATCCTCCCATCTGAGATGAGTGATCTAAAACCAGCACACTCTTTGAGCAGCACAGCACATTTTAGACACTAGAGAACCACTCTGAGCTGTCAGCATATTTCCCCCAGATGGATGACTTTGAAGACCTCCAGTGTAGAGGGTAATGTTAAGGATCTGCAGTTACTCAGCTAAAGTTGAGATGAGGGATGCCTTCTTCCCAGGCCTGGTTATTGAATTTGAAAACCCTCATAGGTTTTGCTGTCAGAGTTGTTGCTTAAAATAGGCTATTAGAGGAATGAGTTAAAAAGAAATGACTAGAAAAAAGTTTAAAGGAAAACGAAGATATATCTTTATCTTTTTCAGGTTAACGCAGTGACAAAAAATAGACTTTCACAGTGAAGAGAAAAATAGAGCTTTGTGGTAAAGTAAAGAAAATAATCACTGTGTAAGGTTCTCACCCTCAGAATAGCTTGTTTGTTTTGTTTTTTTTTTTTACAGCCAAAACCTCCTTAATGTAGGAGTAAGCTCAGAGCCAGTACATTTTCCTATAAAAAAAAGTTTACCATAAGCAGAAGCTCACCATGACTTGGAACGTAACTTAGATATTGTACTTCCCTGATTTTATTCTATTTCACAATGACTAGTCTTCAATACCAGATAAAAATACTAAAGTTAAAGAGTACACTGTAAATTAATGCCAAGACAAAGAAAAATCAGAAACCAGAGCAATAAAAAAAAACAACTTAAGACTTTTTAACTTGTTGTATTTGCGAGGTAAAGAACTACAGCCCTATCACCGTAATTCTTTCTCATTTTCTGCAGAAAACTATTTATACTACTGAAGCAAGACATTATACTAACCATCTGCCTTCCCAATCCCTCACATTCCTTCACCTACCCACCTACAGCTCCATGAACTAATCACCCTGTAAATTTGGCCTTCATAGATCCAAGGTATCTTTGTGTAATCAGCGCTCTGGGCAACGTCTGCCGGAATTTAATGAGTAGAAAATGGCAAAAACGTGAATTGGAACACAGGAGAACTACTGGAATTGCTAACCAATTTAATGCTTATGTGGGGAAGCTGGTTGTAGGACTGGAAGATTGGGAGAAATGTACTTCTAAATAATGAGAATATAATACTGAATATATGTATCTCTAGAGAGTGGTTTCAGTGCACTAGAACACTACGTATTTGTGAAATGTAAATAACAGTTTTTATTACGCATCAGGAAAGTAGCCAAAATAGTCTCATAGAGAAAGCTTCACACTAAAAGGAATAGTTTGGAAATTGCTGCTTCTCTTGAACTTTCATCTGGGACCTAAAATTGAGGGTTGTCATATCGTTCTGACGCTGACGACTGGCAGGTCTGCGGGAAAAGCAGGACTTCATGAATCTAGTGGAGAATTAAGTGCTTAAATTTCTCCTCTGGAGGCATTTGCCTTTGCAAAAGAAGGCTGCCTTTCTTTTCTTCCGACCTCTTGGAGATCTTTTATTTCTGCACCCTTAGTCCAGTATCTTTTATGAAATCACCAGCACGATTTTGGATAGTTTGAGCTGGGGCATTAATTATCTGCAAAATGAGCTCATTAATTCAGGAAGGGATCTACTGCTCTGATGTCCCTCTTTCCCTCTCCAGCCCTACCTGGAGGACAGCCCATCCCTGCCTATAGTCCCTTGTCAGGATGTGTTTCTTGGGCCCACCGCTTACCCAAGACACCTTCTAGAGCTTTTCCTCCTTCAGTGAACCATCGGTGTGAAAATTTACATATAAAACAGAAGGCAAAGCTGCTCACAAAGGGTTTTTTCCCACTGATCTTCATAAGATAATGCAATATTTAATGAATCAATCAATGTAAAGTCTCTAGGCAGGAGGGTTCTAAACTTACTGTCCTAAGTAGGCATTTAATTTTGATTTACTGAGCAAGTTCTTGCTTATTAATCGGATAACATTATGAAACCTTGGTACGTGTTTGTCAGTTATATGTTAATTAGTTAGCATAGTAAGGGATACTAAAGAGCACTACAAGCTCCTTATACATCCCTTGAATAAATTTAATTACCAAGGAAAGAGGTTCAGGAGCACATTCTTCTACATGGGTAACCATTCATATCAAAATCCAATTGTAACAAATAGTAAGATCTTTGGATAAAAAACGGCGTCTGGAATTCAAACAAGCAGCAGATGTGTGATAAAACTATAAATGGAACAAACTTTCTTAATTCAGGAAGAGTTTTGCCTTTATAAATCTGACTTATGTAAGAGTATGAAATGAAAGTATGGGATTACCTTCTAAGAAACGAGACATCGTGGTTTGGCTGCAGCTGAAGGGTAACACCGAGGAGTAATTCCAGTGATTTTCTTCACAAAACCAGGTAATGACTCTGTGAAAGGGCAGTCATCCTGTCTGGCCAGCGTTAGTCCTCCTTGGATGCCTCCTCACCAGTTTGTCCCTTGTTTGGTGAGAAAGTCAGCACCTCTCAATGCACAGTCATCCTGGAGAACATAAAACCAAGTAATAGTCTGTGTCACAGGGTGACAACTATAGTTCAAACTACCATTATTGCTTATTCTCATGATGATAATTCATCCCATCATTGTTATCACAACGAGAAACCATGTTCAGAAATGCTGATTGAAAAACTCCCATATAAAATAGCACAAGTCCTTCACTGCCCCAAGCATCCCTCAAAACACGACCAATCTAGGCCTCAATGCTTGAGAAGACCCCTGGCAGCCCTCCCTATGCTGAGCTGGAGTCAGACACGGCTCAGGGACACGCTGGGGTGGGACACAGGCCGGGAGGCTCCGAGCTGGAGCTGCCAAGCACATGTCAGTGCTTGGACACCTCCATAATCTCCGCGTGTGCTCCAGGCTCAGCCGTGCAAAGGGCCGCAAAGACAATTAAATCCACTTCAGCTCTTCACTGCTCTTTTGAGATGCAACAGAGACTCTCGTCTCAACTTTTTCAAGCATCTTTCTGTATTAAGAGTCTGAAACTAATAAATAATCCAAGCCTATCACTCAGGCTCCTCTCCAGCCAGGCTGAGAAGGCAAATCTAAACTACAGTAGATAAGCATTACTTTTTTTATAGGCCTCGGGTTTTTTCTACAGTTTTAAGCTCACAATTAGCCTGCGTAAACCTAAATTGAGGTGTCTGAAATGACAGGATATTATACATCACTGGGGATATGCTCTGTCTTCTGTTTGGCCAGATGTACACACAGGAATTGATGTAGTACTACACAGTGCTGGTTTTTAATAGCCTGGACATCAGGAATATTTCTGAACTACGCGCTGCATGTAGAATATATTTACATTCCATGGCCATGTATCTATATGGAATGATCTGATAGTGGCTGCAATTCAAGGGTTGCACTGTAAACAAAGGTAGATCAGTTGATCAGAGTGGATTCTTGGAGCATTTTATCTCTTCTGAATATATGAATTCACTCCCAGCGTGGCTCTGTACATATGCACAATCATTACGTGACAAATTAAAAAGGGGCACATAATAAGCTTAAGTCATCATAAATCATATAATAACCATCTGAATGAGAAAATTTAATAAACGATATGTTTTCACAACTTCACCCCCTTCCATTAAACCCATATCCCCCTAGGACTTGTTCTAATGTTCTCAATTGCTAAATACACATCATCTATTTAAAAAAAACAAAGCAAGCACAACTCACCCTGCCAGGATATGTTTCTTCCTCTCACTTTTTGGTCTGGCATTTTCTTTTCTGTGGCCAGAATTCAGCCTCCAGCCCGTTGGCTATTTCGGATGGAAAATGGTTTCCTGCTCCATGAGAACTCTTCTGTTGTGAAAACGTTTCTCATCTGCATCAGCAAGAAAGCGAGCGAGTAAGTGGATAGTCACAGGGAAAGATCTCGGTGCGCATTGTTACTTTGCCGCCTTAAGGCCAACGGTTTGGATTTGCAATTCCTGCATCCTACATAAACACCTTTTGCACTGAAGTTTTGGCCAGCAAAACCAGCTGAAAGTTCTTGGTGCGACCTAAAACTCCACTTTAAACGCAAGAAGCTTCTACTGCATCTATTGCAAAAAGAAGTTTCCTTTTCTTTTTTTTTTTTTTTGTTGCAGCAAATTCTGTCTTTGCTAGAAAGAAACTTTTCTTTTCCCCAACTTACAGTTTTCTAGCATGTGTTTCCCAATAAATCTCCCTTTAGAAAGAAAATTAATATTACTCTAATATAGAGAATGCACTGTGATTTAGACCATCTTCTTTCCAGCACTGCAATGTGACTTTGGACAAATCACTTCTAATCCCACATTGCAGAGGTGTCAGAACTGATCTTATTTAACAGTTTTGATAATTAATTTGACCGAGAATGCTCGCACACCAATTACATATTTTGTCATGACGTGAATTTGAAAAGCATTGCCAACCCAAAGGAATATCACACAGGTAAATTAAATGATCTGGGGACCACAATGACAGAAGTAGGATATTATTTAGTAACAGAAACCTGAAAATTCAAGAATTTAGAGGTGGAAAAATATCAGTATTTTTGCTGACAGCTTGAACTGATTGCTGGGAAACGAAAGAGAAAAGCAAAGATTTCACAACATGCCACCAAAGCAATGTATCCATGAATATACATGGTAGGATAGGGAAGAAACTGTGTTAGCATTACAAACAGGAAAATATTCATACTGTTGTAACAAGGCCATATTAACACCATGTTGGCATTACCTGCTGCTTCAGATTGTTCACACGGGAGGAAAATGCAGCAAAATATGGAAAAGGGATACTCAGGAGAAAGTCCAACCTCTCAAGTGATGAGTATGAAACAGAAAGTGCTTTATTTAGCCCAGCAAAATGAGCAAAGGCTGGCCTTAAAACTTAGTTTTAAATCAGGAGACAATGTCGGTGCAAGTATGAACCAGCATTTGCTGGCTACAGATATTCAGACTGTGAGAAGAATATGTTTAAGTGACACCTTGAGAGAGGGAGAGAGATTCTCCCACAGTAGTATTGGAAGCAAACAAATGACCTGGAGTCCCTTTATGAAGTCAATTCCATCGTATGCCTGCCTGGAAAAGCCAGAGACTGAATTTTACAGCCTATTTCTAGTGTACTCCATGATGTTGGAGCAACAGCCTGACATCCTTAGAGTCCCTCAAAAAATCCCAGGCAGAAACAAAAGACGTGACCACAGGAGTGGAGTGAATCGGTTTTATGAGCACTTGTTTGCATTGGATCCGTCACCCAGGCTGGACATCTAGATTCCACATGTACCCCCAAAAGGTGCTGTTGTGGCCTTTCACGTCTCTGTAAGTGCAGATGTGTCACGTATGACATACATACACCCATACAGGTTACAGACAGGCACACGCTCTCTATACAAGAATAGATCTGGAAGTGCATGTTTGAAATGCGTAGTGTTGTTGTCACATGAACCAATAAACAGGTATGAAAGATCACGTTTCTCTCTTTCCACTGGTTCGAAATACAAGTTACAGAGTCCCCTCCATTTTTTTTTACCCAGCCAAGCAGCGCAGAGCGACCAGGATCTTAAACTAATTTTTCTCGGACTAAAACCTTCCATCTTTTGCAACTAACTCGTCTGATTTCCATGCTCCTAAAGAACGGTATAATATTAAATTATAACAACAGCAATCAAAGGCATGGGGAGCGAGAGGTTTCTCGATTGCAGCCCATGCATCACTCAATATCACCACGGAAGAAGAGATTGAAAAGCACATCAATTCACATAACTTCCTCCCAGGGCCCATTGTCTTTTTCAGTTCCTAATGACGCTGAAGTGTCTCCATGATTAAAATTTAAAGGTTTCCCAGTAACCAAGTAATTGGCCCAAAACTCCTTATCTAGCACTCACCATGAAGACTCTGATTTTAATATACCATTAATCAAGCTCCAGCCAAGTTTACTACTGATACTTTCAATTACAGAGGAACTAACTTCATTTTTCTCAGCGCGGCAGCGAGAGACCACTTCCTTGATTAGCCACAGACCCTAAAAACCAGAGGGATAACAGGGCTGGGTTTGATGCACTTCACTGAAGGAACTATTTGTTGCGAATTAGGGCTCTGTAAACAGAACCGGATCTCTCCACTGCGGGATGAGCTCCAGCCAAATTTCGAGCCGTACGCACCCTACTATAATAAATAAAAGACACAAACTGATTTCAAATTTTATTATTACAGTGTAAGATGTGATTTGCTTAAATGGAAATTCATGCCGTGGGTGAATCTGACGGGCAAGCTCTAAATATCAGCGTATTCCACAAGACAAACATTTACACAAAGGCGCACGAGGCGCGTTTCATTGAAGCGCCTGAATAGATCCAGAGTCTTCAATAGGACGTCTCGCGCTCTGAAGTGATGCACGTGCACCAAGTGATTGCAAGATCAGTTATCAGAAAATGATCCCCGGTACCATTTAAGAATTCCAACCAGATTGCAAATAGCTATGATTTGTCACACAACATCTGGTCTCTTCTCTCCGCAATCAAATGGACAAATGGAAATAACAATGCGGGCTGTGAAATCGCAGCTTGTGGAAAAAAAAAACAACACGATTAGAGGGAAAGGGACCCGTACCTTACCCTGCCAGAGTGATGGAATTTCCACGGGACTGCTTGGCTCAGCTAACAGAGTCAGCATTTGTTTGAGCTCGAGTGTGATTTCCACAAAACAAGGATTTAATTCCCAAGTTAGCTGCCCGGCTACAGGCAACACTTCAGGAAAGGCTCTGGCAAATCAGGACTGGAGGTTCTGTTCGTTCTCCAGCAGCTTCAAAGAGCTTTATCTGTTCTGCAGAACCAACCTGCTGTGCAGCAGCAGCAGCATGATCTCAAAACCAGTGAGGAGAAGTGTTTAGACAAAATTGTGAGGTTTTTACTGAAATATATCAGTGAGATGATTAAAATGCACGCGGGTCTGGAAGTAACTGACCACTCGCTAACGAGGTTTTTTTTTTTGAACTAAAAACATTACAGCACTACCAGTTACATTAGAAAATCGCAAAAAAAGTGTCTCACCAGTGAAATCTCACCAGTGAAACCACAGGACAGGTAACAAGAACTCGGCTATGATGCCAGACTCGTATCTCAAAAGTCACCTCAGAGTTACATTTGGGAATATCCATCACAAAGCTGAGAAGGAACATCCATCACAAATCTCAGATTTAGGCAAGTCAATTTAAACCAAAAGCTATATAACATTTTTGAGGGGGAAAAAAAAATATAATTAAGAGAGTATATACTCTCTATAACAACAGCAAATGAGATAAGACTTTCACTCAGTCTCTGGATGGCACCATTTGCTGGTGAGCTTGACTTACCTGTCTAAAAAATAAGTGTGATATCTAAGAAAAGCAATAATATGATTCTTTGAAACATCTGAGTGTACTGTCAGTCATAAACCAGTCTTCACACAGGATCTGGCATTCTCAACATTAGTTATATAAAAGTTTTAGCTCATATATGTTGTGAGGTGCTTGAAGACAAACTTCATCGCCTCTTCACATCAAGGATGCTGTTTTTATGATGAGATGAAACATCTGGGGAAGATAATAGACTTCCTTTGGAACGATGTCCAAAGAAACTAGAGAGCTGGGTGTTTTCTCAAATGATGAGCAAACCTGCTCCTTTGGAGTGTCCAACTTCACCAAGGAGCTGCTCTCCAAAGAAACCCGCCACAGATTCGCAAGCAGTGAAGACAAGAAAGCATTTAGGCAAGAAACTGAACTTTTTTGGTATTTGTTCAAAACAAAGTTTCCAAATTTCCACTGCTTGCTTTGCTTATAGAATTTTTTTCTCCAACAATAATCAACAGTTTAAAGTAGAATAGATAAAGCACATACCAAAAAGAAAGAAAAAAACAAATAAAATCACCTCGATTTTTCCTGAAGTTGTACTTCATCTCAAACACAGTAGTACCTTTTTGTAAGCTTTACAATGTTAACCAATTCTTTTCTGTCAACTAGCAATTTTTTGGCAGATCCCTTTTGCATGATTCATGAACGACCAGTAAAAGGCTAATTGTTCAAATTAATTTGCGTAAATGACTAAGCAAGAGATAACAAAATTACATCTGCACTTGTTTGGCAAAGATTCAATAGCAGCGGCCCTGTACTGCCAGCTGCTTCCAGACAACACTCTTGCAGAAATTAAAAGCTACAAATATTAATTAATACACTTTTTTGGTACGTTAATTTGCACTGAAAGGTTCCGGAGTACAAAACTGCTGAGAAGATGAACCATGATAATTAGAATTAATGGGATGGATGCATGTTTTTTGCAGCTGAAGTTTTAAAAAACCCATGAATGGAACTGGGAACTTGGAACTGACATTCTCATAAATCTCTATGATAATGCCGCTATTAGTATTAGAAGGATTAAGTACTGTGGCTCCAGCGTTATCCATCACATGACACGTTGTATCCCATCTGTCACCGCAGCGGCGAAGACATGAGAGCTGTCCTTGAGGAAGCCGTAGGAAAAGCTCGGGGAATTCAAGGAATCGTGGTGCTGAGTGTCGGGCTACAAAATGAATAGCTCAAACCTCTGACTCTCAAAGAGAAATAATGGCCGGCGCTCTGTACTTGTCAGCTTAGTGCTTTAACAAATACTCCAACTCCGGTATCTGTATTTAAGTTAAGCAGTCTGAATTAGAGATAAATCAGGCAGGGAAAAGGAGAACAGGCAAATGTCACCGATTTCTATCTTCACCTCCTTTCTGGCTTGGTAGGTTGGGTGTCTCTTGGAATTGTTTTTACTTTCGTGTCTTTGTGGGCAGCAAACGCCTCTGAGAGGGTTGAAATAACAACGAATTTATGTGAGCTCACTAATGAGACCATTTACCTATTTCATGAGGTTATCGTGATGCAAATCCCTTTCTAAGTGGAAACGCCGTTGCGAAAACACAAGATTTCTGATGCTTTCCATCTTGAAACTTTGCCTGCCAAATTAACCTCAAATTTTGTTTTGGACGTATCCGGACTTTTGAAAAATTACTGCATTTTTATATTCCAAAATTACTTTGCAGGGACAGCAAAGCAGCAAGACTATGCTGCCTCTTTCACTAGCCATTTTTAAAACTAAAAGTCATAGAAAAGGAACTTTCAAGCTTTCCAAGCTAAGAAATTCTTACATAGCCCTTTTACTTGTATTTTTAATGATAGCTGTGCACACCCCCCATGTCATTGGTACGAAAGACTGAGTAAGAAAGACCAGGTGGTGGAGAGACAGGTGGCATTCCAAGCTGTCTGAAGCAGGCAAAGCCCCTCCAAAAACAAGCCCCCACCAAGTAAGGGACGCTAAAAAGTAGGCTGACAGGTTCCAGCCGCAATTTATTGCCCCTGGGTAGTTTGGTAGAAAAAAAATTTTAAAATATATCAAAATTATGCTTTCACAATTTCTCAGACTTCCAGAACATTACTTTACGTACTTACCACTTTATGATACTTTAGTACCAAGGCTGATCATGAAACCCTCTGTTCTTTTACAGGACAACCATTAGCTGAATGGCTGGAATTCAGCTACAATTTCACAGAACAACAATTATTTTTTATTTTTTTTTTAGTGAATTTTGTCAAATAATGCCAGCAAAGGCGGACGATCAGCAACGTGATTTTGTCCCCTTTTTCTAGCATAACATTTTCACAGGCTACCCATGTTATTATTCCTTTACTCTGAGCTACTGGATCATTTTCCTCTTCTACAGCGAGCTAAGTCTGCTTCTAGTTGGCTTATTCATCTGCGTGAGCTAAAAAAAAAAAAATAAACCCCACAACTTGTTATGACCCAGCTCTGATGACATCATTGAACAAAATAAAAAATTATTCTTGACCCTGATCCTCAGCATCTGGGTTGTTAATATTATGCAGACTGTTCTTCAATCTCACAGCACACAAAGCCAAGGCAAATCCTTCCTTCTCTGGGTACCGGCTCAAACCGAGAGCCCAGCAGCTGAGTGGTGCTGAACATCCTTTTCTGCCTCCCCAAACAGATTTTTTCAGTGCCCCATCCAGCAGAAAAGCCTGAAAGTCACAAGGTGGATGCGTCTTTTAGAGCTGATCTATATAAGAATCATAAAAACAGATCATAATTTATGAATTATTGTGGATTACAGAGTACGCAAATACTTTTTTCTCACCAATGGTGTTAGATTTACGGTCCAAAAA
Source organism: Baryphthengus martii (assembly GCA_013396935.1). NCBI lineage: Eukaryota > Metazoa > Chordata > Aves > Coraciiformes > Momotidae > Baryphthengus > Baryphthengus martii. The sequence continues at coordinate 32,079 of VWZK01000375.1, forward strand.
TATTCACCCGGGTGGGCGGTCACCACCGAGCCTCCAAAATTAATTATCTTTTCCCTTTCTGTGCTCTGAAGACGCAAGCGTTTACCCCTATACAGAGATGTGACACAGAACTGCTCTGTTGGCATCCAGCTGCCACGTGGAATAAACTACTCAAAGAGGGTTTGAGTCAAGTAATATCAGCAATTAAAGAGAAAACTGAATAAGCTCGTGAACCACAACACAACAGATAATGGTCGGAGGAGAAACCAGGAGCGTGGATAAAAGAGCACAACACAAAACTGGTTCCTAACCACCTAAATTGTTAAATATCAAATAAAATGCGAGAGGGGAAACAAAATCCACAAGCTCTTTGCATTTCTGTAGCAGCTTCCATCCAGAAAATCCAAAGCATTTTCCTGATGCTTCTATGGGTTACAATCTCTAAAATCCCAGTGGGTTAACCATTAAAACTACAATTCTGCAGAATAAAAAACCAGCACAAAGGGGATAAACAGGAAAACCCAGCTGGGCTCTGGTGATGCCCAGGATGCTGGTTCCAGTGCTTGTCTTCAAAACCCCCAGAGCGGCACCCACTGGGCAGGAGGGACCTGGACACAGGGGTTTGTTTTTTTTTTTTTACTTCTCGATGCAGTAGATGTGATCGGAGACATTGCCAAAGATCACCCTGAGCAATAAGTAGTTTGATGCCCAGGAAATTTGCCTGGAATATAATTATCACCTCTACACCTTCTCATTAAAGCTAAGAGTACTCGTGGTGGCTGTTCGATGCCGGTTTGTCCATGTGGATTTTGCTCTCTTTCTCCCTAGCTTTCAACCACAGATCGGGTCTAATGAAACTCCACAAATGAGGCAAATGTGGTTTTGGCAAAAGTTCTCACTTCTTTGTTGAGGCTGTTTTTTCTGATTCATGTTTGCATCATAAAATAAATTCCCGGCCATTTCTGACGCTAAAGTTCATACTGAGAGCAAGCTGAAGATGAGGAGCTTAATTATTAATTAAATGAACTTCCTTCAGGCTGTAATAATAGACCTGCATTACTAGAAAGAGTACTTAGATTTGCATTTATGGGCCTTTACTGAAACAATTTTCTTCCCTTGAGACAATCCTTTCTTTTTTCCACCTCACCAGGTCTACTGCCTCCCATTAGATCTCTGGAAATGTCTAATGTTCCCCAAGTCTTCCTGAGAAGCTCAGTATAAAGGATGCTACTGGGAGAAGAAGGGGACTATGAGTCACAGAAAGTTTCATATTTAAAACTGACATTGGTTTTTTTTGCTGTGGCAACTGTACAGATCAGAACCATTCTGTGATATTTTAACAAACTTCCCTGCTTTTGCATCAAGCAGACTGAGACCAATAGTGACAAGCTTGATGTCCTGTACTGGGATATAAGGCTGAGATGCAGACAAATTACAGACAGTAGGCAGCTGTCACCCAAAACTAGGGGAATTTGGGCCCCAGGGCAGGTAAGAAATAGGTTATGGTGGTCAGTGAAAAGAGCATACCTAGCCCTGCTCACTCACATCCAATGCCCACAAATGCTGCTCACATTCTCTATGGGTGGATGAACCAATTTTTGTCAGAAACGGTTGATGGCTGATGGGTCTCTTGCCAGTAGATTTCTATGGACTTTCAGAATACAAGCATTAAGAATAGAATACTTTTTTAAAACTGCAAAAGCAGATTTTTAATATTACCATATTGAGTTGGAAAGGATCTTGCAAGATCGTCTGCAACCCCCCTGCAGGGAGCAGGGACATCTGCAACTAGAGCAGGTTGCTCAGAGCCCCATCCAACCTCCCCTGCAATGGGGCCAGGGATGGGGCAGCGACCACCTCTCAGGGCAACCTGGGCCAGGCTCTCAGCATCAAAAATGTCTTCTTTCTATCTTGTCTAAATCTCCCCTCTTTTAGTTTTAAATCATCCCCCCTTGTCCTGTCCCAACAGGCCCCGCTCCAAAGTCTGTGCCCATCTTTCTGACAGGCCCCTGGAAGCCCTGAAAGACCAACAGAAGGGTCTCCCCGGAGCCTTCTCCTCTGCAGGCTGCACAAGCCCAACTCTCCCAGCCTGGCCTCCCAGCAGAGGGTTCCAGGCCTCAGATCTCTTTTGTGGCCTCCTCTGGAGCTGTTCCAGCAGGTCCTTGTCTTTCCTGTTCTAAGTAGTCCAGAGCCCAACACTGGTCCACATTATGGACAGTGTGGGTCTATAATGTTTACTACATACAGTTTAATTTCAAGAAAAATATTCTAACACACAAATAGAAAAATCCGGATCATTTCTGGCTATCTGCGTTAAAGAGCTTTATCCAGTGCTGTCTCTCCACCATTGCCCCTTACCACACAATGACTAACTCCTAAATAATTCCTTTATTTTGTATCTTTGCACTACCAGTTTCTAACTCTCGCAGTCTTTCAAGATAAAAAAAAAGCATTTCTGAGATCTTCAAGCTGGCCTTTTCTGGGATATTCTGCAACATCTTTCTGTGCTGGTTGCCTGGGAGAACACACTTGCCAGAGTTAAATTTTTGATTAGAAGTAAAAGATTTATCAGATACAACTAAAAAATAAANTTGGACTGGTCAGAGCCAGCGTCCTCTAAGTTCACACTGAGCACTAGAGAGTTGGCAAAAATTAAAGTAAGTTTTTTCCATCAAAGTAAAGAGTTAAATTTTTGATTAGAAGTAGAAGATTTATCAGATACAACTAAAAAATAAAATTATATTAAATAAACTGCTCCAAAAATAGAATATCCTTGGCACAAGCTCACAATCTCATTTCCTTCTTGTCTCTTGACAACTTTCAGAAGCAGCTTCTGGTGGCAAAGAAATGGTGTTAACTCCAGACTGAGTTCAGATATGAAGAATAGGAAGAATTTTTGAAGAGCCCGTTAATACTCTTCCAACAGAAGGCCTTAAGCTGTGCTTTCCCCTCGACTGAGCAGCTTGGGAGCTCTGAAGGAGCACGTGCAGGTTTGTTTGAGGACAATTTCCCCTTGGACATGGCAGGAAACCCTCCCAGGGCTGGTTTTGTTTATTTACATTCTTTTATTTTCCCCTTAGGAAGTCCAATGAATTACAACAGAATAATAACCTGCAAACACACGCCACAGCCGTGTTTCCCCCCATGCCTCTTACACAGCAGTGCCTGTTTTCTGCTGATTTACCAGGATTTTATGGAGAACCCCGGTGACTCTTTAATATACCCTGTTTGTTATCGCTGTCCCTCAGCCACAGACCGTAAATCAGAGCAGGTGGTACCTGCAGTCTATAGCAAACTGGTACACAAAACAGTCGCAAATACTCATACAAAGCCCGGGCTCTGCATCCAAGACCGGAATTTTAAGAGGTAATCAAGTCCTTCACTACTTATTAGTGCAAACATCTCCGAAACTCATTTGTTGCTTCCAATTTCCTCACCAACTATTCAAAGACCAGCCCCACAACATCACCCAGCACTAACTGAGTGTTCAGGGTTAACGGCCTTAACCGGCACTGCACCCATCAGTACTTGCATCCCTTCCATAATCATCACACACACGGGTTATTTGGCGGGGGTTGGATGTTATTTTCTTTTCCACGTTTCCCTCTAAATGTCCCTGTAGCGCTTTGCATATTTTGGTCACAACTGTGATGGAAACAGGAGCAAAAAGAGCTGCAAATCAGCAGCTGTAGAAAACGCAGCCCCCTGTTTTTTGGCAGAAGGGTGTACCGGGCGTTATCAGAAGGGCCACCTCCAGCCGAGCAGCTTCCACCGTACCAGCCCGCTTCGGCAGGGCCACGGGGAGGAAGAAATGATTTCTATTTGCGCATCAGACATCCTAATTCCTTCGTGCACGGCTTCAATAGAAAGAGACACCGAGGGCTTTAGAAATGGGTGGCTAATTATACATCTCAAACGCTCAACACTTACGCTCACGACGAGCACAAAGCACTTGTCTGCTCCGCCACCTCTCCCTTTCCCGGGTTTGTCCTTTTTCATGGTCTCTTATGTAAAGAGAGTTGGCCGCTTCGATGTTTGAAGTCTGCCAGTTTAAAAGATTTAAAGTATTCTTAAAATGCAGAATAGATTTTCGTCCTTTTTTTTCCCCTGTGCCCTTATCATTCAAGAAAGCCCTCACGGATACCTTTTTTTTTTTTAATTAAAAATTTCCCTTTGGGCTACGAATGCCAAGTTTTAGCCCAGAGGGAATTTTTATTGCAGATATAAACCCCTGGAAATCAGAGTATGTATACATATACTACAGAGGCTGATAAACCCTTGCCTGTGACACTGCTACTGAGGGCTGCTATAATATCTGATGACAAACCTGACAGATTACTTCTGATGAGAACGTGGAACCCTTTTTGTTTTTAACTTGACCCTGAAGACATGTCATAACATTTGTAATATCTGCAATAAAGTGTCAACTCTACTGCTGTAAGACTGCTGGAGCTTGGAGTTAAGCGTTCGGTTTAGTGCTCCTACAGCTTTCAATTTAAAATAAAAAAAGACTCTTAATTTCCTTTTGGACAGTCCAAACCTAGTATAACTACCCTAATTTGTCTTGGCAAATATGAAGTAGTAGCGGGGAACGTGACTACCGGAAAAGAAATCCAGAGCAATAGACAAAATAGAATAAAATAAACCTATCAATCGTCTCTCCATAAAGTCAAGATTTACAGTTCAGCAGAAATAATCTTAAAAAGGCACGGCAATAAAGCGAGTGTCAACGACCACCTCGATAGCAGAGCTAACTTGATTTCAGTCAGCGGCGAACTCAAATTCTTCTCTACCCTCCAAGCTCCGCGAGGTTCATGAAGTACTTTAAGACCATTTTGAGCGGGATAAAACGGTCAATAAGATATCCTATTCCTATAGTCGGATGTGCTGCTTTGGAGACCAGTCGTTCCATTAGGAAAACGGATCCTCCTGGGCTGGTCCCACCAACCCTGCTATCTCCCAAGGCATCGCTCCATCCCGTCGTTGGACGGCGTTCGTCACGCTGACCATAAAAAAGCCTCATCTTGCCATTGATACAACAGCTTCTCGTCGACTCGGAGAGGGGTGTTTCTAAGGACGCTCCGTGCCGACTGGATCAGAGAAAGCCCCACTTCTCTGATAAACTTCTTCCCAAACCAATAGCTTGGTATCAAAGTAAGCACCAGGCACAAGGCCGTGAAAGACAATATTTTGCTGCCACTAACAAGGGCTGATTTCTTTGTCTAAGTGTACAATAGAGTAAAACTGAGCTTTATTTCCCAAGAGATGAAATAGCTCATTTATTTGTGTAACTTCCTCAGACTTTATATTCTTGTGTGTTTCAGGACTTCAGTAGTTGCCTTCTCGTAATATTTCAGCTTTTAAGCTGTTTTCTTGCCTCACTGAACTCACATAAGATACATCTGAAAGCTTTAGTACAAATTTACTTCGAATAAAGTCTTCAATTCATTTTCATGGCACCAAAAAGACAGCTTTAATAACTGCAATGACAAATAAACTGGAAATCATTCCAGGCCTTTTCACTTAACTGACAAGTAGAACGCTCTCATAATGAGCCGCAGGTTTTACGTTTTCTCTTTGACCATAATAGCTTCATTTAAGAGCGTCAGACCCTGACACTTCATCATTTATCTACATTATTTCTCATCTTCTTTCAAATAAATTATGGAATACTAGACTGAGCACATAAAAACAAAGTGACTTGTTATCTGTAAACAGCAAGATAAATTGTCCAGAAGTTCCTCATTTAGTTCCTTTTAAATTTAAGGGCAAGTTATCGGTTGTACCTTCTTTTTTTTTCCTCCATCCCAATTTTTTGCATTTTTTTACAGCCATCTTATTCTGTTGCCAGTGGCCTTTGTGCAGCCATCCAAAGCCTGATGATAGTGCAGAAGGCATAAAATAATTCCATTATCCCAAGGTTGGACAGGGTAGTGCAGAAAAGGAAAAAATATATATATTGAAAAAAATCAAACAAACAACTTACATGGATATTTCTCTCCCATCTGTAAAATTCCTCGTCCGTAATACATCTTGTCACACTAGCAAATGTGACACATCCAAAGTAATGAACAGTGGGTCTGTAACTGTCCTGGCCTTTCGAAAGATAGCTCTGATATTTACCATCAGCAGAGCCCCCCCCTTCCCCGGTGAAACACATTAATTCTTGTCTCAGGGCGGCGGCGACCACGCGGAATTCACGTTTATTTTATTTTCAAATCCTATCGGTTTGCACCACAATTAGCCAGCCCGCCTTTACATTTTAATTATTAGTGACAGATGAAATTAAGAGGGTCGGTTTAATAACACCCCACGTTTCCACCGCACCTCTCACTGGGAAAGAAAAAAAATAAATTACTGAGCGCATCCACCCGACATCCCGGGATGGGGAGATGTCCCCGCTCCCGAGCCAAGTCCTGAGTTAAAAATCTGTGAAGCCACACCAGTCGTTAGCACCTTTAATCCTGCCAAGAGAGGGATTCTCTGGGAGACCAGTTAGAATAGTCCTGGTTTAGAGATGAGGAAATAGAGCCCGTAGCTGGATTTCAACGGTCAAACTCAACGCGCTCAGTTCCAATTACTAATTTTAAATCCTATGCCTCAAACCGAAGTAAACACCAGAAAAGCAACAACTAGGTAGGAAGCCTTTTCGCAGCTGTCCTTTTGAAGTATTTCTTTTAAAAGTGCAACTAAACTATGATGTTAATGGATTCCTCAGCCCGAGGAAGACTGTCTTTCGCCACTACCCCTGAGAAAACAAGGAGCTGACAAGAGCCTGGAAAATTCAGATGACTGGTCTAGCGAGAGGTGTCCCTGCCATGGCAGAGAATATGGATCATCCAACCCAACTAGATTCCAACCCAAATCATTCTATGGTTCTATGACTTGGAAGGACACCTCACCCAAGTAAGTCAGTTTGGCTTGAGCTTTCCCTTTTGGTGGCAATTTTAGATGGACTCTTCTTTGACCAGTGTGCTGCACCATGACACATAGTGAGACACAGAGACATCCCAAACGGTCCCAAGCCGTGTGCGATGCTCAGGTTTGGTAGCAAACTGCACAGGGGAATCAAGTTCTATAAACAGCCGGGCGAGCAATTCATGCATGAGTTTCTCTGAGTCCACGGTGCAGAAAGGCGCCTACACATCACCGCCACTCTCACCTTGGACTCAGGGAATCCACAATTCCTCCTATTTAACCTCACAGACCTAACCAGCTTTGCAGAAGGCATCAGTAGGGTCAGAGAAGGACTTCTCATAGGATACTTAAGCGCATTTAAGGCCAGACCTCGGTCTATTTAACATTCCAAGTAATTTCTCTTTCAAGCTCTTCCTTCCCCTCTCTTCCCCAAGCTCCCGGTGCTGGCACCGTGGGCACCCAGACATCTTGCAATTCAATCATCTTATCTGTACAGTGCAAGCAACAATCAAATAAAGACCAAAATAAGAGTTTAAGCTGAGGTTCCCATCAGTTGCAATCCCATATACATAACATTTTAATTATATCTCATCTCCAGTGTAATAGTTAGAGATGCCATTTGATACAGCTTTTTTTTTTTATTTTATTTGAAAAATTAAATCTAACTAAATTAGCAAAAATAAAGTAGTAAAAAGTTAATTGAGAATTATCTACTTCAAAATAACTCTTACTGGTAAATGCTTTGTGTGGTTATAAAAGGCTGATAAATATAATTGTATTTATGTAATGAGTATCATGTTTAATTTACTGTACTTGCTTGTTATACACCAATTTATGCAGGCCTCATAAGCCAGCTTCACATTATCACTCGTATCGCTTTTTTTTTTAAAAAATAAAGAAAAATCACATAGAGCAGATAGGAAACATCCAACAGATTTTGAACAAGGTAGCGATCAGCAATTTTTCCAGCAAAATATTCAAGATAATCTCCATCTGCATGACCTAAAAAATAAGAGCGTTTAGTAACACTCTGCAGGCCGACGGCTCACGCCTAAGTGGCTCGACGCAAGGCGCCGCGGCCTGCCATATGTAGCCTATAGATCTCCAGTTTAAGAGCTGTGATGTTAATCTCCGGGCTGCTTTCCGCTGGGTGATTACGGCCGAGTGCACGACAACGGAGCAATGCTGGCTCCTGGCAGGGCCACGCTCTGAAAAAGGGTGAAATTTCTTGCTTTTTTTTTTTTCGTGTGTTAAATCTTCAGTTAATACAATTTTGGTCAGATGTTTTCACATTCCAGAAAGCACAAAGCGACTCGACCGCTGACTTTGTGGGTTTCTCAGTTGGCTCTGGGTTAGGAGCAGACTTCAGACTGTGCCACTTGGCTGTTACCATTATTAAAAATTATAACGCAAAAAAATAAAAAGCCTTGGCATAACTCCCCTGGTAAATAGCTTTCAAAGTGAGCAGCACTATGGTCAGTGCCGGAGATTTGAACGTATGCACGTTCACACCATTTACAATGCAGAAAATACCCAAAAGAGGTGAGATTTCTCCTTTAGAAAGATTTCTTTGTCAGGGTTATTTTAGAGTCTATGTCATCCGATGCAATAAAAAGCAGCCACATGACTCCAAGCAATCAGTGGGAAAACAGCACTCTAAAATAAAACAAACATAGTAGTTTGTCTGAGGAGACATTTCATATGCAAGGAACGGGACAAATTCTGCCTCAAACAGCCCCTTTGATGGGGCCAGACTCTGCTCAGGGGTGCCCAGCGCCAGGACAAGGGGCACCGGGCACCAACTGGAACCCAGGAGGTTCCCTCAGAGCAGGAGGAGAAAGTTCTTTGGTGGGAGGGGGTTGGAGCCTGGCCCAGGCTGCCCAGAGAGCTTGGGGAGTCTCCTTCTCCAGAGAGATTCCAAAGGCGCCTGGACCCTGCGCTGCTGGGCCCCCTGCTCTGGGTGACCCTGCTGGAGCAGGGGGTGGCACCAGGTGAGCTCCAGAGGGTCCTTCCAACCCCCACCAGGCTGAGATTCTGGGACTCTGATTAAATATCTATGTTCAGCCTCGTCTGAAGTTTATCAGGGGGAATATCTTTGCTTTACAGTTTTGCTCAAAGTCATTACCCTTAAGTCACTGTTGGGGGACTTAATCAGATATGTGCATTTATCTGCCCACTCAGACTTTGCCAAATAAACTCAGATTTCGGTACTGTTATATATTTCTCAAATCTAAGTCACAATACCCGCTCCTGCTTTGAGAAGAAACTCTGTTCAGCAGTCCTATAAACTTAATACTTCTACCACATTCTGGTGCTGCCCTTCAAGTTGGAAAATTCTCTTCTATTTAACCCATTAAGTACTGGAAACCCAGTGCATACACAGGATATTGGGGTTTAGTTCAAAGTGTTTAAAAGAATAAACAGCTTGCTTCATCTAAGTCACCACTTATGAGAGAAGTGAAGAGTTCGGCTTACATCTGAGCCTTTGTATTTGCTGGTTCCCAGAGAAGCAACCACCATTTTCAACTCATCCGTCTTACAGACAGAGCAAGACTAGATCTTCAGCAAAATCTCTGTGTTCCCAATCCAAATCCTTCTAGGCTGACAAAGGCCAGTATATGCATCTAAAACTTGTAGTAGGTTTTCAGTGCTTCTCATCATGACAGTGGGAAAACCAGAAAGTTAATTCTTTCTTCCTTTATTGAGACTTAAATAAAACCCCAAGGTTATACAAAATGTTAGTATCTGAAAAAAAATAAATCTGAAATTCAGACCCGTGATCACTATTGAAAATAAATAAAAAATATATTCAATCTCAATACCCTCAGGAGCATCCTTCAAGCAGACAAAGAGGCCCAGCTGTGCTTGTTTTTAATCATAATTTTAAGATCATTCCATGATTTTTCTCAAGATCCAACCAAAGATCTTTCAACACAGGGTGTTGGCAATACTGTGAAGCTATGAAAACCCCTAGTTCCCATTATCGGTGTGTGATCCATGGGGTAGATGAAGTTTCTTCACTCTGATAGCACCTCCACACATGGCTGAGGACCCATTTCCATCCTATCCTGCCCTCCAGCCATCACAGGCCACAGGGCACCACATCTCACACTCTTAGTCACCATTAACACCTCAGAAACTCACTACACCCTCTACCTGGACAAAAAAAACTTCTCCAAAAATCCATAAAATTATCAAAATAATTAGGACTGAACTTCCAGATTTCCTTTTAAACCACCGCAGTTCACAAGACAGGTAAAACTCAGAATCTGAAGACCAGCCCTCCAAATGAATAGTGACAATTCCAAAGATTACGTGGATTTTGAAGCTCTGGCAACGCTGCGTTGCTTTTCGGCAAAAGAGTCCAACCAAAAAAAAACCACACCAAAAAACAAACAACAAACCAATCTTCTGTGGAGCAAACTGATTGGCAGCAAGTTGGCAGCAAAGACTTGTTGACTTTGGAATACCAGAAAAATCACTGTGTACTTTTAATTAAAAGAAAGGGCATGTTTCTCTCCAACTCCCCCATACCTAGTTCAGTTTGGCCTCGTTTCTGTTATTTCTGTTGTGGATACATAGCTGCAAGATTTATCAGACCAGATTAAAAAATAAAAGCTATTAATGTTGGATTCCATAGGGATTTTTTTTTGTTAAGGCTTCTTAGTTTTAGTTTATTTATAAATGATCGTCCTGAGGCTTGTAAAAAGGACTCATACCACCACCCCCATCCCCCCTTATTCTAGTGACATTGTAATTGAAATTGCTGATATTTCCATAGAAGTAGTCAATTAAAAATTACAATTTCATTACAACAGAAGCTAAACTGGGCTGTGCCTCTACACACAAGCTATTAACAGATTTTACACCATCAAGAGTGCCAAAAAATAATATGTCCTGCAGGAGAACCTTGAAAAAACCAAACCAAAAGAAAAAAAAACACTGACAAACAACACAACAGTTAAGTTATTTAGCTTCTATGAACCACAAACATGGTCATGCAATTTGGTTGACCTTTCTCTACCCATCCCAGGCTAAGGGGTAGAAACCATATTTGACAAGCACACACCTCCAGAGGGGTGTTCCTGGAAGGAGCAAACACATCCACCTGCCTTAGCTGTCGTCCAAGAAATCAAAAAGGTTTCTACAATAAAAAGAATTGAGCAACGAGGTACTTGATTCTTGGTTATCACCCTCTTGACAGACCTGTTAAATGTCTTAAAACATTAGTCCCGTTTTGGTAAACCTTCTGGACATGTAATTGTGAGCAAGGTACTACAGCTCAATAAACATCCACATGGCTTAATTTATTCTGCCAAGTTTCTGCTTGAGTTTTGGACAGGTATTTAGCAGTGACTAGAAACCTGGCGCTTGTCACAGCCAACTGTGGCCCAACAGAAGGTCATACTGAGATTTCTGACAGCATTAGATGAAAGATAGATAGATCTAGATCTATGGCACTCCTAAACTAATCTTCCTCTGCTCTTACCTGAGGTGACCAACTCAGACCAAGTCTTCCATACCTTTTTACCTTCAATTATATCTTTAAACAGTAAGATACAAAGTCATGATCTGCACAGATCATACTATCATAGATCATACCATCATAAATCATAAAATCCATATACATAGCTATATTAAACTCCCACAAGATGTTCCTTATAACCTCGTTTGCACCAAACACAACTTCCCCTGCAGCTGAGGTTGAAGAAACAGCGCGCTTATCTTCGCTTGACTTTCTGCCTCAGCACACTTGAGATATTTTGTGGCAGAAAAATTACTATTTGATACAAGCATCGAGGATAATAATTAACCAAGAGCCAAAATTCAACAGAAAGAAAGCACTTGGGAAAACAGAGAGGACAGGCCTTGCCCCAGACAGTATGTCCCCTCTTCCAGTTCAGTGCACCAGCACAAGCTTGCAACATCCCCCAGCTTCCAGGGTACCACCGAAGGCCAGTGAACACTAAATAACCATCAAGTGTATCGTAATTACTAAAACATCTGTTCCAGATGTTTTTGATGCGTTGTGAATCACCATTTTTCCACAATAGCCTGCTAAAGTTTACGTTTCTTCTCTACAGTAGATGGATTGTTATTATTCTTATTATTTCAAGTATAATTAATTCTCATTAACGGTACTAGATGACACCCGTAAAGACCGAGAAGCTTCATTTATTACCAGTCAAATAATATTCTAACGGCCTCAGTAGCTCAGGTTTTTCTCAGTGCTCTCCCAACAACACACACTCACAAAATTGTGGAAGCCTCCAGGATGGGAAATTTTAATGCACACAGTTGGACCACCCAGAGGAGCCCTGAAACGCGCTCACCAACACCCAGAGGAGCCCTGAAATGCACCCACCAACTTCCTAAGGAGCACAAGTCCTGGTGTGGATTTGGTTGTGCATTAAATAACAGGGAAGACATGGAAGCAAACATACTGGTTACTCAAGTTCTAAAGTAAAATTATAGTTTAAGAGAAAATGATGTCCTTATAAGGTCTTTAGAATCATTCGGAAACACAGCAGTTGTGATAAAATACAGCAAACCTATTCCCACAGGAAAAAATACCGATCTTTTTCTTTTTGACACTACCGTAGGTGCCTTAAACACTGGAATAAGGCAGTGAAAAATAAACCAATTAAGCCATGATGAGCTTGAGAAGGTACGCATGCATTAATTTCTTTTCCCTCCTCTTTTGAAGCTGTCACATTTCTCCTGCTTTCTTGTGTTTTTAAACCGTAAAGGATCCCTGTGTTTCCCCGAGACAAAGGCTGGGCTCTAAAACTCCATCTTCTGAAGTGATGAGTTAAAGAACACTGCAGGAGTACTTGCCAAATCATGCCACCATTATTAATTCAGGCATGATGAACGTGTTCATTTTAGCTATAATCATGTAATTCATCAAAATACTACTAGAGCATATCATTCTGAACTATTACACTGATATAGCACCTTATTGCACCTTCACCGAAAGCAGCAAATGTATTTTTTGATGCTTATCTACTGAAAAAGCAATTCAGTTTGGGATTTTTGGAAGCGCTATCTTGTGTTACAATAAAAAGGGAATTTCAGACCTATTTTCTTGTGCTTCTGTGATGTTGTTGTTGGGTATTTGGGTGATTATCTCCAACGATGAAGCTTAAAAATGGTAAAGCACTAAACCAGCGTATTTATCCAGCGCTGAAGGGAAGAAAGGTGGGGTTATGAATACACAGCATTACATGAAGTTTAAATGTAGATTCTGGTCCCTCTGCCCACTTTTAAAATAGCTTTAGAGGCCAAAATCTGTCTGCTGGAAGAACCTTTCAAATAAAAAAAAAAAATACGAAGGGTTCTTCGGAATTCCTTCAATGACAAACAATACTGGTAAAAAACCTGAAACCTGTGATAAATCTCAGGATGTTAAAAGGAAAAGCAGAGTCCTGAGCAGAACTGATCCCCATCTCATCGTCTCGCGCCCTGATTGCCCTCTCGCTCTGCCGATCCGTCTCTTGCTCGGCACGCGCTTTTGCGGATAAATTGAGATTACAAGAGAAATAAAAAAAATCAGGATAGAAAGAAGTGTGAAATTCAATAAAGCCCCGCTAAGTACGGGCCTCGTTGATTCTTTTCACGAATTAGCCGAGGCGCCTTTGGCAGGGAGCTGGCTGGTGCCGCAGCTGTGCCGACCGCCGAGTGACGCACCAAAGAACAAAAAGTCGTTAATAGTCCACATCAGGAAAGCTGCATTATTACAAACAGAAAAAGCAGAAAGTTACCCATTCTCACTCTCAGGCAAAATCCAAGAAAACATGATGAACGCACACGAACCGCAGCAAGGGCTACATTTGGAAGAGCTGGCAACGAGCTCCAGTAACCCCTTTTTCTCTCTCCCCCCTTCTCCTTCCCGCTCAACCCCGGCGTGGGCATCTTCCTACGGGAGTATCCAGCAGAATTCGGGGATTGGAGGTGGGTGACTGGTCAATTGGGATTTATAAAAGCATCTTTTAACCTAGAATAGACTATCTATATATTCCTTAGCAGAGGAATAGAAGGGAAATAAATTCCGGATTAAGACGACGACCATAACCTGAGAGTATAGACTTCACAAGGTGAAGGACCAAGGCTTGGATGACAGCTGAGGAGGAGAAAGAAATCATTTCTGAATTGGCCCTGTTGTCTCTTCCCCTAATACAATCAAGCTCCAGCGCTCCATCCTCCTTCATCCACACCATTCCGTGTCGGCACAACAGATCCGTCAAAACGGACTCGATGCTTTTTGTTGAAAGTAAAAACAGAAAACGCAGAGAAAACAGAGGCTGTTACTGGAAAGACTGAGGGATAGAACCAAGTTACACACAGGAAGAATTCAGCAATATATTGGAAATGTAATTTTGAGAAGCAGCTGGTAAACAGAGGAATGATTGGAAACGTAGTTCTAGTGGAGACCTGAAGGAGAAATTTAGAGAAGCTCAGAAGTGGACTCAGTGAAATGTCCAGGAATCAAAACTTCAAGCCTTAACCCACAAAAGTGAATGTAGTAAAAGGCGGTAAGAAAGCGAGCGGTATAAGAAGATACGCAGCATTTAAAAAAAGAAATCATTATTTGGTGGTTATGGCACCATAGGATTGGCTAGTTCATGGAAATTCATGGATTCATTCATTCTTCCATTTTCTGAAGGAAAAATAAAGAAAAAGGATGTTACAACTGAACATTTGATGAAATATATATATATATATTTGTTCTAAATAGAGCTTTACTTTGGGGACTTTGAAGATTTTCAAATTTTTCTGGATGTTACATGATGCCCTAAAGCTATAGCAGGCTTTTGTTCTTGACACATCAAAAGCTAAACCCTTTTCCTTCAAGAAAAAAAAAAAAAGTCTCAAGTCTGCTGTATGGAAAAGATTTGTACAAACTCTCCAAAGAAAATGACACAATATAAATTAGGCCACTGAGTCAGGACAAACTAATCAGGTCCTCCTAATAATAAATATATATACGGTACTAAGTCAAAATCACCACCAGAGATGATGGCCAGCAAGCAAAACCCCTGAGCTGCAATGGCACTCCCAAATTTGGGAAATTAGACCCATGCATACACATCTAACTCTTATTTTCCTCCTATTTTGGATTTTTTTTTTCCATCATTTAATTTTGCTGCCACAGTGGATGGACTAGCAGTTCAGCTTCTGATGGAAGCAGAGCAAGGGTATGTAGCATAGACTTCTCCTCCACCCGACTCTGACAATAATTCAATTTATTACAGATGTTTATGAAGTAGCCCAGTTTTACACGTGTCTATAGTAAAGCTGAGCAAACAGTAAATTATTGTTGGAAGCAATGTTTTATGTTCAATATTAAAGGGAATTAACAACATTTACTATTCTATTCAGTAATTATTTGAGAGTAATTAGAAGCTAATAGCTACCGGTTTATAGCCATTAAGTCTCTTCAGCACTACAACTTGGCTTTTATATCATCTTTTTGTTCGTTTTCACTATAATAGTCTCTGCAACTTCATGCAAACACAAACCCCTTCTCCAGTTCTTCAAGTGTCCAAAAAGCAGGGCAATTAGTAAACCAACTAGAAAATAAAATTATTGCCTCTTCAAGGAAGCTCTTTCTATTCTCCAGCTGTAAAGTGATTAAATTTAAGCACGTGAGTCATTATAACAACAGATTTACCGGGACAGTCAGGAGCATGAGGTGCATCCACACATACCTGGCTGCTCCTGCATGAGAAGCACTTTAGGAAGAGATTCTGAAACAGCCAATGACATGTTTTGTGTGTCACGGAAAGAGAGAAGACTACAATTCCTTTTGTCCCATTTGCCAGCAAGAAATGGATGCTGCTCTATTGCTGGAGCAATCCCACACCAGGAGGATGAATCCATTTCACAGCATCTGAGTACAAAAGGAGGGGGCTTTTTTTCCCGCATAATTCCCTTTGAGTAAGTTACTAAATGCTGCACTGCATCCAAGATTTTCCGTATCTGAAATAGTCACTGCTGTTGTCCACCTCCAGGTGTGTTAGCACTGCTGGTGTGACACATCCAAGCTAGGTACAAATCAGCTTTGCAATCCACTCGATTCATCTGGTACCCAACTGGCCAGCAAAAAAATGATTCATCATGAATAAACCTTAGAGACCAAGAATTAAAGTTCCTATGAATCAACACAGAAAGTCAGGCCTAGAGTTTAAATACATCCTCAAGTGGACCAGGCTCAAATATATAAAATAGAATCAAACTTTCATGAACTCCAACCATTCCCCCATCCCTGCCAGGGCCCCACTGAGCCCTGTCCCTCAGCACCACAGCTCCACGCCTTGGAAACCCCTCCAGGGATCAGGGGGACTCCAGCCCTGCCCTGGGCAGCCTGGCACAGGCCTGGACAACCCTGCAGGGGCACAAATTCTTCCTCAGCTTCAACCTCCCCTGGGGCAACATGAGGCCCCCCAGAGTGTCCTACAGTGCACATGTGCTACAGGCTGAAGCAAGCTCTTTTAGGCAAGAAAGTGTCTCTCTATTCAAGAAAAATGACAAAAAACAGAGTAGGAAAAGCTGAACAACTACTTCTTCCAAAACTAAACTTTGGTATACCAGGATTCATCTACTACCATCTGTTTCACTCAACTAAGCCTGTCAAGAGGACACAGCAAAGCCCTGCTGCCTTCTCCAAACTTCTCAACACCCGTGTCTAGAGGAAGAGCTGAAGGTAAGGGAGCTGAAAGGGCTCAGACCTTCAGAAAGTGCTCTGGAAGAGAGCAGGAGTGGTCAGGAATACTCAAACGAGGTGTTACAAGAGCGATCCCAAAGCATCACACCCCTGGGGCAGGGAGAGCGGCCTGTGGACTGCTCCTCGACTTGCCAACACTTGAGGCATCAACAAGGGTGACAGGAATAACCGTGGCTTTAACTACCCCTCAACTTTCTCACTGGACTGTGTTTTGCTACAATATAAGCTCACTTTTTTTTTTTGAAATCGTCATCTCAGCTCATAAGTAATATTTCTGAAAGAAGAGAATGTTAGATATAACAAAATAATGATGAAAATCTCATTTACTTAATAAAATTCCTTTGATTTTAAATCAAAACTGATCTCTATCCATTTGAACTTTAACTACCTAATTTTGTCTCGCGTTTCAGATAACGCGTGGTAAATGTAATTTGTCATCATAAACGTATTATTATTTAATCATATGAAAGTTTTGGTTTATCTCGCAAAAATATTTATCGTAGTTTTAATACACGGGATGCATTCTTGACAGAAATGATGAAACAGATTTATCACCCTTGACAAATTATATTGCAAAACGTCCTCTCCTGACTGCTTACAACAGAAATATTAACGCCAGACCCAACGGGAACACCACCTGTGATTCTGAGGTTTTTAGGCTGTTATCATGGCACCCTCAGATCCCTTTTTCTGGACACAATACGGTACTTGGAATGTCAGTTACTTACCAGAGTAATTCTATGAATGACTGAAACCTGTAGCCCTTTAAATCAAACTAAGTAGTGTTTTATTAAAGTGCCCAGCAAATCAATCTAAATCCAAGGATAATAAAGCCCTAATCAGGTGGTAGAAAAAATAATAGGTTGTCATGCATGAGGAAAAATAGGCAATCATGGAATGTTTTCTTTAATTAGGTTGTGTAAAGTGGAAGGACTGAGTAGGAACTGGCAAGACATTCATCATGAGCAAGGTGGGAAATTATTTAGATTACTGAGGAAGGAAAATTGAGTGTGAAATACTAAGATTTGACCGGACAGAAAATTAAAAGTGTTTTGCCATTCGTGTCACTTACTTTTGGCAACTTATTGGCAGGTACGGCTTTTCAAAGTAGGGGGAATCCAGACATTTCCAAAGTGTAAAGACGCCGTACAACTCGCTCCAACTTTTAAATATGCAGATTCTGCCTCTGCCTCCCAGAGGGACAGAGTGGAAATTTATGTCCATAAAGTTTTAGCTGGAAAAAAGAATCCTGTGGATTCAGTTGCTACTTTAAAATAAAGCAGTGACTTCTATAGGTCATTAGCACATTGCCACGTATCGAAGCTGCTTTACAAATTACAAACACCACAAGATAGATTATTTAGACAGTCAATGAACTTTGCAAAGTTAAGGAAACTATCTTAGTAGATTAGATAATGATGATGATAATTACTATCACTATTATTAAATTATTTCAACACTGAATTGAGCTCTGGTCTTTACAAAAATATTGACAGCGCTAAGACGAGGTTATAAATATCAGTCAAAAATAAGTAAAATATCCTAGAGCCTTTTAGAGATATTCTAATTAAGGAAATTATAATGAACTGCGATTTGCTCAGCACTTTTGATACCTATCCTAAAGTCTTAGGCACACACAGAGGACTCCTGAGTTCTTCCCTGCTGTGGTAACGTTTCAGGATCAGACTGAGAGATGGTCTCTGTCTTCTCCCTCATTTCATTGAAATGTTAAGATGGTACATCAGTGACTATTTTGGAAATCCATAGTCATAAATATCACCAGTTAAGTCCAGAAAAAAACCCCACAGACACTGTACAGCCAGCCACAAAATCAGAGACAGCCACACAGTCAAACCCCAACCATTCCTACAGAGATGCTGATGAAACTGTAAACTACAGTTCAAAAAGAAAAAAAAAAAACAAGGCACCTCAGTAGAAACCTTTTAACCAGGTATCAAATCACACAGAATGTTAGGGGTTGGAAGGGACCTCTGGTAGATCCTCTGTGCAGGAGAGGATACGACAGTTATTGCCAGATTTGTACACAAAGTTTCTGTGGAGAAGTTCTTCAGAAAAATAACTATATTTGAGTTTAGATGCTGGTATTGGCCTATTCCAAATTAACATCCTCTGTTTTAACAGGAATAGTACTCACATCTTTGAAAAATGTTGCTGTTTTCCCCTCTACATCATTTTAAGAGTAAGTAAAAATGCTTCAGAGAAGAACTTTCGCATCAAAACAAAGTTGCACGATAATTCTCTCCTTATCAACAGGCCGTCTGACCCTCAGAGTCGGCATTCAAGGTTTTCTTTGGGGGCTGCTCGGCTGAGCAAGGCTGCGAGGGGCCGCCTGATTTCGGCCGAAGGGTTGTCACCTCCAGCTCACCGCTCCCGAAGAACAAACCTACAAATCACTTGTCACCAACTTTGATCTACCTTGTTTCAGGTGGTTTCCTCTCTGTCTATTATTTCTGCCAAGAGACCCGTGAAAATTAAATACAGACCCCAGCAATGCTTGAGTGACCTAGTGCTCCATCAGACGAGCGGTGTAATAGCAATAAATCATTTCAACTTTAATCTATTGTTATTGATGAATGTACAATTATTTGTCATCTAATATGCTGAAAATGATGACCAAAGAAATAGATCAACTTTTTTTCTTCTTCCAAGTACGGCATTGATGGATTGTATCCCTAAGCTGTTATTACACTTATAATGTACTCTTCTGCTATGACAGCACAGCTAGTTTTTTAATCATTCCATAGTAATCAACTTAAGACAACATAGCAAGACTCATAACTCATGTTCTTTTCATTTTTGGCAGTGATGGGAAATGAAAATGTTTTTATTCTTTTGAAATAATTCTTACCTGACTAGGCTGAAGATTGCTTTAAAATTGTAAATAAATGGTTGTTTATTGAGCTGGAACTGAAAAGTGACACATTAAAATGCCCGCTTCTGAAGAAAAGAAAAAATAATAATTTAGGCCTGAGTGGAGCTAGAGTTAGTTTAAAAAAAAAGCCAACCACAAACACTTTTTCTTTTAACTGGTTCAGTGCTAACCAAAACCTGAACTTGCTAGTTAAGTTACAACAGTGAGGTTCCTATCACCATACTTACAAGCAGTGTAAGTCTGTGAAGACAGATTGGCTTAGTAAAGCCATCTCAGGGTACGTTTTCAAAAAGTCCTTTTGAAAAATCTGTGGGTTTAGGAGCCACTTCCCACCTTCAGCAGCAAGTCAGAAGTAAGACGGGTTCTGGAAACTGTGATCAACTAAGTCTCAGACTTAGATCTAGGTAGATTTTCTGGAACTTGTGAAAAAGCTCTTGACAAGGAAAACTTAAACCATTTTTTCAAGGCTTTGTAAGGATAGGGAGGCCAGATGCTGCTTTCGAGGAGTTACCAAGCTTCTCAATTGTGTATGCAGTATAAAAAGAGAAAATACTTCAAGAAACCATTTCTTGATCATAGGTCTGGAAAAATGTGACGCTAATACTATCAAGCCACACACACTAATAAAACCACCTTTTTTAAAAAAAGAGGATGACCCTGATCTGATGGGTTTAATAAGAGAAAAAAATACGCACAAGATTTGCCCCATTAAATAGGATTTGGCTTTTAGGGTGCATCCCCTATATTTTATTTGTAAATGCCCTTGCTAAAAGGATCATAGAGAACTTTTTGTCTTGCAGCAGACACAGGACTAACGAGAGGTCTTGGACGTATTTTATTGCCCAGCAGCCTCAGACAGCCTGTGCAAAGCAGCTTTCTCTCACCTCTGTCATCTCACCTTGATCTTCATATATTTCTGTCTGGTTTTCTGCTCATTTTTCAACTGTTCTGCAGCATCCTGTCCTTTACTGGGCAAAACTTGACCTCCTGCCTTGCTTCTGCTGTAGCCCTCGGTCTCGTCTCGCTGCACTTGGGTGCTGGTGGCTGCTGGGCTGGGTGTCCCCTGCCCCTGCACCAGTTTGTGGTGACATCCCTGCCCTGCTTGTGCAGCAACACAACTGCCAGGTTTACTTTGCCTCTGAGAATTCCCAATTCCAACCTTTTCAACTTACTTCTCCTGTTTATAAATAATAAACTTGGTCATTTGCTCTCCTGTCTGTCTTCCCGTCACTCTGATGGCTTTGGTTTCTGGGAAATGTAATTTTCATTTTTAAACAGTGTTACAGACCAAAATCCCACAGCTGGCTAGGGAAAAAAATAATTTCAAAGTGGAGTTATGGTGAGTGAGGTGGAAGTTTCACTGGAGTTCTACGATTGTTTAACACAGGTAACACATCTAGCTTTTCTTTAAAGCTATTAAACCATTCATCCTCAACCTCAAGTCATGATGGGGAATTCCTTCTATTTTTACTTTTTTTTCATTTGAGTTAGCAGCAAAACATCATGCAAGGAATTTTCAAGGAGGTTCAAGATATCGTCAGCCTCCCCCTGTGAGAGACCTCAGACGTAGCTATGGCTCCTCCATCCCTGAGTAACTTGTAAAGAAAACTCTGCCAAGAACAATCTTCCTAAGAAACCCGGATCTTGGCACTGCTCTCAACATGATTGCTCCTTTACAGACTTTTCAAAAATCTTAAATCTTTCTAGCCATCCAACTTGGATAGAAAAAATAAAAACAAAAGAAAATAAAAAGTGAAAATGCCTCTGTAAGCAATGAGAAATGTAGATTGCCAACTTTAACAAGCCTCCACAAATCACCGACGTCTTAGGTTGCAAAGGTCGGCTCCAGCACGGTTACTGATGGATTCCACTTGGTGATGGCTGAAATGGGCCCTATATGTCATACAGATTGGGTTTGGACTGCGGCCGATGGAGTAGCAGAGAAGCAAAGCAATCACTCTAGAGATGCACAAATACCAGGTATCTTGCTACACAGGGAAGTCAGGAGTCGAATGTTTGTCTCCCATAAGTACCGTCAAATTCCCCCCTCAAAATCTCCTACAAATGCCTATGGTTTCAAAAGTTGTTAAAATCAACAGAGTTGTGTTCGGATTGTAGGTATTTACTACACGATTAAATTGCAGCATGCAATGGAATTTTTAAAAATGAAAAAAAGGGATTGAAAATCCACAGGGAAGTGTTCTCCTTAATGCACCTCCACCATTAGAAACTCGTGCACACTGATCTGAAAGCGCCCATCAATCACTCCTGAAGACGGCTGAGCTATGGGGGAAGCACTGGGATGGCAGGGTTGGGGTTTTTTTTCCGGTCCTACAAAAGGTCAAGATCTTTTGAGATTATTTAATGGGGAAAGCACAGTGACAATTCACACGCATCAAGAGGTGCAAGCGGTGAGTCAGAGCCCTTTAGTGACTTCAGGACTGCACTGAAGTGTGTGGGTACCTGTTCTCCCCATAAAGTAACAGGATATAACAGGAGATACATTCCCAAAGTCCAAAAAGTTGGACTAGATGACCTCTGAGGTTCCTTCCAACCAGGTATTCTGTGATAAACCCATCCCTGCGTAACATCTGCTCAAAACTCCTTTGTATAATCTAATTCCAAGACAGTCCTTGGACATATACCAAAATCTTTCTAGAACAAAGAACATTTCCTGAAGAACCTTCGTCCCCTGCTTGTTTTGCTCGCATTTCTCATTCCCTACTTGTTGCAAACACACACAGCAATTGTTGTTGCATCACCTCCACTGATCGCAGCAAAACCTTTATCCATAAATAGCTCTGAAGCAGCAGAGCAACAGACTTGGTAACTCTTTAACATAAGAATAACTGACTCTGGAAGATAAACTACGACAAGCACACAATATTCAACTCCAGAAATCTGCCTTTTTGGTATTAAATGTTGGGACATCATTAATCACGTTGTTTTTTTTTTCCATGAGAAATGACTAACAAACAATTAACATGCACTGCTACCCTTAGAACAACACCACCACTACTCAACAAATACTACCTCGAGTGCTGCCTATTTAGTCACCAGACAGACTAAGCTGTATTTGCTTTTCCACAGAATTTGTTTAAGGAATTATAAATGTTGCTAAGTTGCTTGGTGCTCCTTGCCTTTAGCCATCATTATCAGTTATCTTTAGGGGTAATCATTTTTCTTAAAACCATGACCCATTTGATATCTTAAAAACAGCAACATTAATTCTCATTTGTCACATAGTAGGGTATAAACAGACTAAATGTTAATAGCATTCTTCTCGAGTAATCAGTTCTACATGATTAACCTAAAAATTGCCAAAATATTGTTTACTATTCATTTGTATCTGAAGAAAAAGGGAGCCATGATCCATGAGTTAGAGTGGGATTAATTTACTTTCTGATCTGTATTAAAACTTGCCACAATGATTCATAATCATTTTACTCGATATTTATCCTGACAAAACTATTTAATTCAGAGAGCTCCTCGTAGTACAACGGTGCCCTAAACCATCATTGCTTTCTCATGCTTGCAACCAGTATCAATATATAAAGAGGCAGGTATATTTATTTAGTAAAGGGGATTGGGTTTTTTAAATCTACTCAACTTTTTTCCTCCCTTTTTCTTTTCTTGATACGGGAGGAAATAGTCGATGGTCTTTACCACCATCTAGTGGATCTAATTGCATACAGCAAGTCACAATAACAGCAAAGAGACAAGAAAAACATTTCACCTGCCATCTACAAGGAATTTATCCATCTTATGGAAGATAAGGCATAAAGTACCATTTTCTGTTACTTTTCGTGTAGTGCGGCCTGTGATACAACAGCACCACTTCATTAAAAATGGAAATAAACTGACTCCAATAGAGATAGTACTTAAAAAATTTAAAAAAACAATTGAGATAGGACACAGGGTACGGTTTAGCTCAGTTATTTTTATAACATAAAATACTATTTCAGATCTGAAGGCATCAGCAACAATTAACCAGTGATTCTCATAAGCAAAAGAGCCTGAAATATAAAATATTTCTCCTCAGAAGCACTGACTGAGTTTTTCAGAAATTCATGGCTGTATTATCTGTTGTTTAATTTAAAACTACTCCTCCACACACGTTTTTATCGGCACCCAACGTACATCCCTGGGTGTCCATCACCAGTTTCCACCGTGCTGCTGCCTGGTCTGGGTCAGACAGGCAGAGCTTCACGGCCCTGAGCGGAGAACATTCGGTGTTTACTTCTGCACCGAGATCTTCACCCCAGGCATTGGCAGAAAAAAAAAAAAGCAGCATTAAAATCACACGCTGTCAGAGCAGAGAGAATTTAAAACACGCAATTGGTGATATTCTCCCTTCAAAACGCGTCGCTTCTTCCTTCAAGCAGCAACGATGGCTACAGTTAACACACATCTGCAGGACTTACTTTCTTTTGTGATAAAGGAGAAAAAATTCCAAGGGAGACCACCTCACTCTCCACAAGTCCCTGACAGGACGTTGGAGCCAGGGGATGTCGGGCTCTGCTCCCAAGGAACAAGTGACAGGACAAGAGGAAGGCCTCAAGTTGCCCCAGGGGAGGTTTAGGTTGGAGCTGAGGAACAATTTGTTCCCCTGCAGGGTTGTCCAGGCCTGGCCCAGGCTGCCCAGGGCAGGGCTGGAGTCCCCTTGATCCCTGGAGGGGTTTTTCCAAGCCCTGGAGATGTGGTGCTGAGGGACAGGGCTCAGTGGTGCCCTGGCAGGGATGGGTTAAGGGCTGGACTTGACAATTTTAAAAGACTTTTCCAACCTAGACAATTCTGTGATTTCATGATGTTTTTCTTACTGCTTTAGAATATCTGAAGGCAGCACCACAGGTACGATACGAAGGTCCCTTTCTCTGGCACTAGGACTTACTGCCAGGGAGGATACACCAGCACACTCCTCATGCTCAGCCAGGTTTGCTCCTGGCCTGGAGATGAAGCTGTTTGGTTTTTGTGTTGTTTTTTGGTTTTTTTAAAGAAAAATCTCTCTGCAAGGGAGCTGACTGCACCCAACAAACCCTCATCTTCCCTAGCACATGATGCTGAATTACCAGCAGTCTCCTTCCCAACTATTCAGGGTTCTATTTTAAACCCTGGCCTTTGAAAAAAAAAAAAAATTAAGGCAGGAAAAAAGCCCCACGCAGCTTCTCTCCTTGATCCCCAGTAGCAGGACTGTGTCCTTCCTGGAGGGACCTCTGATTTTGCACCTGATTAAATAGTAACTCAGGGTTCGAGTCATGCTCTTGGTGACTCAGTGATCTGGTTGACTGGCTGACAACCTCCACAGGGTAGAGTGCAATTTACTTGTGTGCCCCAATTAGCACTGCTAATTGGGGCACAAAATCTGTAAATTTATTTTCTGTTTAAGTCAACCACCACTCTGGGAATGGCAAGCGGACACTGCAAAACGAAGGGGGCTGATCTGCCCCACTCTTCTAGCACCTGAGAGGGGAAAACATTATTCAAAAGGTATCTAGATGAAGGGAGAAGTTTTGGGGTGTTTTCTTAACTGCTTCACACATCTAGGATGGAAATTCTGCCTTTCACTGCACATGGGGCAGAGCTGGGTGGCTGCCTGGGGGGGAATTTCTCCAGGCTTGGCAAGCCCCAGGTGATGCTCAGCTCTATCAGAAACTTTATGTGTCTGAAATCTTGCAGCACATGTGCTGGAGAAACCCAAACCTGGTATTTCAGCTCTGGTTTCAATCAGTTATTAGTTCTCAGTTATCTGGAACACTGGATTTGTGGAAAAAAAAAAACAACACAACAAACAGCAACACAGGACTTCAGAATCATCTAAAATATTTCTGATATCAAGTTTTGTAAGTTTTTCTCAGAATAATACATTTTTTTTAATTATATGTAGGAATTATATAGCAATTATTTAGGCTTACATGTCATTATTCCAGCTGTATGCCAGATATCACAGGTACTAAGGAAATGCTAGTAACTCTAAACATTATTATTCCGGTATTGGCACACAGAAATGGCACTTCAGATGCTTAACTGCCATTAGCATCCGTTAATATCTGTTGTAAGTTAACTGTTTGTATAAATTTAGGCACGAGATCATTTGCACACTTCTGCACACGCAAAAAAAAAATCGGTTCTTTCAAGACGGAGCGATAGTTGCTAGATCAATTCTGCGGCTGACGCTCCAAACTGAATCCCAGACTTGAACATCAGTATTTATCAATTCCAAGAGGATGGGTAAAATAAACAGCCTAGAAAATGCAGTACTTTCTGCTTTTTTATTATGCCATTTGGTAACACCGTAAAAGAATTACTGTACACTTCCCCAGCTAAGAGACTCTCCATTTCAGAAGCGCAAGCTGATTTTATTTTGATCTATTATAATAATAAAAGAACAATTATCTCTTTCCTAGAAGCTTCAAGCCTAAATCACCTCATGTGCTTAATTCAGGATACTGTGAAAAAGCACGGTATTAAGAAAGGGCCATCTCACATTGCTTCACTCAAGCACCAAAGGGTATAAAACCAGCGAGATATCTGAAACTGATGACATGTGAAACTTGTTTTAGATGATTTATCAGTCATCTAAACTAAAAGTGTGCTCTACTACTCCCCACTACCTGGGGCTGACAAACACATAGTGTGTGGATGTTAAAGAAGCCAGAGAATTTTAAAAACCTCCATTGCTTCACTACCCATGGGGCTTTTTACTTTGGAACAAAAAAAAAAAAAAAAAAAAAGGTGTCCCTGGCCCCCATTGCAGGGGAGGTTGGATGGGGCTCTGAGCAACCTGCTCTAGTTGCAGATGTCCCTGCTCCCTGCAGGAGGGCTGGACTAGATGACCTTGACAGGTCCCTTCCCACTCAAACCAGTCTGATTCCATGAAATTCAAGGAACAGAAAGCCCACAGAGTCACACTCCACATCCCCAGCTGAGGTGGAGGAGAAGAATATATATAATCATATATATTTATTTCGAAAGATGCACGCATATATTAACAACAATACTTTCAATAAAAAAAATTCTTAATCATTCTCCCCCCCACCCCAGTAAGACGAATAAGCTCAAAAGGGAAGGAGTGTGATGAAAAAGAAAATACAAGGAGGAAGGAACAGACGGGAATTGTGTGTAGCTGGGAAGGAAAAACTCTGCAACAGCAATTAATATGGAAATAATCTTTGCCCACTCCAAAGAAAGCATGACATAAGCTAAGGTCATTCCAATTCAGAAAACCTTTTCTAAGCTGAATCCTTAAAGGAGGACGATTTAAATTAATAGGTACAAACACCCTCAGCTACCTGGGCTGCACAACAGCGACTGCGATTCTAGACACAGGCCAAAGGAGAAGAGAGCAGGTTGTCCAAGGTGAGGTCTGACCCAACAGCATCCTCTTGAGAAGGACAACAAAAAAGGTTGCTCCTTGGAAGTCCTTTCTGCCAGCAAAAAAGGTTTAGATGGGGAACTGCAATAGTTCCTTGTCAGATATTACTCTTACAGTATATTTACGAGGAGCTCAGAGGAGTTGTGATGATTAAACTCTACTATTATAGAAAGCTGGTAGTAACAGCTCTCCTAGTTGACTTTCAGCCACCATCACAGGGCACAGACAAACCCCCTTGACGTGCACAAATGGATCTGTCCTTCTGATGATTCCAGCACAACCCCATTTTCTTCCTGGCAATGACAAACTCTGTCTGCCTTCATCACCAGCCTGGAAACAGAATTTCCCATGCAAGTCACACCTGCAAAAATATATTCAACGTGACAGAGCTAATGAATGACAACACGGTGGAGACAGTTGAACAACACTTCCGTGGAGACCAGCCCCGGTTCGTAAAAACTCTGGGCCGCAAATAATTCATGGCCCCTTTATTAAATAATTAGGTATTAACAGCAAACCACTGATTAGATTGCACGGATATCCTAGTATATATTTTTCTCTCTTGACTTTGTCACCGAGGTCATCATACAACCCAAAGCCAAGGAGGACAGAGGGAGACAGTGTATGGGCATGGCTAGAGAGAGAAGCCTCTCATTAACCTTGCTGATCCCCCATAATTTCATATGTCAGCAGCTAATCAACAGCTCACTGACATCATCAAGGGGATAGGGAGAAAAGATCTCCCGAGGGACCGATCACTTCTCACAGGAGAAAAAAAATCTGTACTCATACTAGGAGGTTACATGTGTTTTGCAAATAAATAAAGGCTTCTTGCATTCTTTTTAATTAGTCTTGAAATATGTTTCTACCGTTGGCAACAACAATTTACATTCGGTGTGATGGAGATGGCAGTTAAAGGAGTCAGTCCTTGATAGTCCACCCGTTTCAGACTTTGTCCAGTTGTACTTGGTCACTTTAGAAGTAAAATCATCATCTTACTGACTCCCAGTCCACAGTTCTACTCAAGTCACTGGTTTCCCAGCCAGAATAGGAAATACAAGGGCCGCTGTGTTTTCACTAGAGTTGGATTTTAATCATTTTGCATTTACTTAATACTTTTATCCCAACAGATCTCATCAATCTAATCAACACAGCAGTTAATTATCTACAGCCAACATAAAGCCTCTTCTTAAGCAGGATATAGATGGCACGTTCACAGTGTGCCACGAGACCAAAAGGACAGTGCCGATGGGAGGGTTCACCCACGTCAGCCTGGGGTCTGAAGAGTGTAGCTAAGGATGCTGTGGGATTACACATCTGAATTTCAAGGAGGAAATGCAGGATCTGCAGGAATAATAGAAGGATCAACCTAGCCCATGTAATTCAAAATGTTTCCCAAAGCAATCCATTTTTTAGAGGATCATTTTGGTTGGAAGAGCCCTTTCAGATCACCAAGCCCAACTGTTGCCCCATCCCTGCCAGAGCACCACTGAGCCCTGTCCCTCAGCACCACAGCTCCACGCCTTGGAAACCCCTCCAGGGATCAGGGGGACTCCAGCCCTGCCCTGGGCAGCCTGGCACAGGCCTGGACAACCCCCTTAGGGAAGGAATTGTTCTGTTTTATCAGTGAGATTTGTCCTGCACTGACTGACATGTTATCACTCAGGTGATAACATGAAACACATTCACTTATATCGACTGAAAAACAATAATGCCCTAAAATAGTCTGTAAAGATTTGGAAATTATATATTCTTGCAGCCAGAAAAAAGGCAAAACCATATTTCTGACTAGCACCTCTTCTCCTCTTAGGACTGACAGGTTCTGCACCTACAGATCTCATGGATCTGGAATTTAAAAATGCTGGAACTCCAGAATTACTTCTCGTAATCTTCATTCTGCTGCTTCTGTTTTGCTGAACACAAACATTTTAATTGCTAGAGAGCTGTGCCTAATACACTACGTTCCGAGTTCAAATCCTGACCATAAGCATTCTAACACAAAGCAATTAATAGCAGCAGATCCAGGAAATTGCCACTTAGGATCCGCTGCCTGCCAACACATCACAACCACACCAAAAGCAAAAGATGAAATAAGATGAAACAGTCATGAGAGTATTTCCTATTTCAGCTGGGATAGAGGTTGTTCCCTCCACAGTTCTCGTGAAGAGAAGTGTCACTTACTGTGAAACTTTTGCCCTTTTCCCAGTTATGCTTTTTCTTGTTGCTAATGCACCCACTTAAAATTTTCTTCTTGATTTCTGGAGTATAAGAGTTTGATTCAATTCCTTAAGCAGCCAGAGCATCCAAAGCCAACTGAAACTGCCACCCAGTTGAGCCTTAAATACAATAAATCTTGATGAATGCGCTTTTTATTCAAGAACTGAAAAAAACCGCTATCTAGAGTCAACATTAAAAAAGTTTATGAATTAGTATTATACATGTGGCCTAATAAAAGAATAAGATCTTATGTCTTTTCCTCAACGATGGGGCTACTTAGAGACAAGAAAATTGCAAAAAAAAAATGGTACTTCTGGTTTCTTCATTTTTAATTCCACCTATGTGGCAAAATTGAAATTCAGAATAAAATCCAAAAAGTTACACGACTTTAAAAGTGAATTACGATTTTTTTCCAGCATGTTATTGATTTATTTTTAGTGAGACCCATTCCTACTTATAAGCTATTTTTATTCACATCTAATTCTCCTACAAGGTCCATTTAGAATCAAAAGCTGAATTCAACCCAATTTTTACTTCAAATTGACATACAATAGCCAATAAGGATTTTTGAACTCAAGACCAAATAACCCCTTTTGCTTTCTGTGATCTGAGTATCACCTTCAGGTGTATCATTTAATTAACTTTAAATGATCATATTGTTAAGCAGAACCTACACCCAAAAAATTTATAATGGGCAATAGAACAAGATCCAAACCCAAGGCAAATACGGTTCTTTCCAAGAGTCCTGTTTTCAACAGGTCCGTAAGAGTAAGTTAACTTGTCACATGCAGAGGTTTCCCAGTGTTCTGGGGTTACCATGGTATAGGAAATTCAGGAAATCTGTATCTAAACAGGCAATTCTTAGCACATGCAGAAGGCACATCCGATGCCCTCATCCTGGTCTGCTGTCCTGTTACACAGTTTGTTCTACTTGGGATAGAACATGATTTCACAGCCAAAAATATGTGCTTTCAGGTACTAAATATTAAATAGCTGTTCTCCATTCCTACCTACCCTGAAGTTACAAAAAAAAGCTCTGAATTTTGCTGTATTGCTACCTCAGCGCTGTGAAGAGGACTCAGTCAACCCTCTCATTTTAATGCTCTTGAAGAAACCCCGGAAAGATACATAAATTGTTTCTTTCAAGATCCTGAGCGCTTTGTTTTGCTTTAAAACACATCACTAGAAGCCAAGTGTAGGCTTCAATAACTTCTGAATGTCAGCACATCTCTGCTTTCTCAAACGTGGGGTTTCGTCAGCGGCATTGTGAGCGAGGAGCCCGTTCCAACCCCGCGATACTGCCGGCGTTAATTTTCACTTCTAATTGTTTCCTCCTTCAACAGCCCCACAGAGAGAGACTCGCATCCCTTCATTACACATAACTTCTCCTGGCATTAAATTTCCCTAAATTGTACTCTCGTGCTGCCATACTGCTGACCCTCAAGTCTGTAAACAAATACATTTGTTCTCCATATATCTCGGTTTTGTCTTCTAAATTGGGAGAAAATGAGCCCAGAATCTTCATATTGTAATTGTATCATCAAAGCCTGTTGAGAATACGATAAAGTAACCAGAAGTTAAATTATCAATAAGAGTCATTTATTTTGCATTTTTATTTTAAAGAATACTTAGGAGAATTGTGATAAATTAGCAGTGACAAACTACTTCTTGCAGGCTGATTTTGTGTGGAGAGTTTAATTAAACATTGCAGCTGTTTATCTCTACGGTGATTAAATTTTCATATGTAAATTACATGTATTAAGATCAAGATACTTATGTAAATGTCACTTGCCTTAATGTTTTGTGTTACTGTTATTAACATCTAACCATCAGCTTGTAATCTTCTTGTATTGCATTAGGCTGGCATGCACTACATGACTAAAAGAAGTAGATTTATATCTTAATAACAAACAAGTTTTTAAAAAGAACATCTTACTATGTAATTGAGATGTAGATAAAAAAAATAAAAAAATAAACCGGTGAGTTTGAACTGCCATAGAGTTGAGAACCTCACTGGTTTGCGCCGCATTCCCTCACTGCCTCCCATCTGCCAGCAAACAACTATTTGACTCGCAGTTCACTGGGTAGTGACAATTTTAGCTACAAGGGCCAACCAAGAACAGATCCCAGTGTCAAGTGTGCTACTTACACTGCTGGGAGAGAACAGGAGAATTTTATTCTACATACCCTGAGACCAAAACAAGTTTTACCTGGACATCAGGGATTGATACATCCACTTACAATAATCCTCCCACCTACCTTACAGCAGCTGAGGGTATAATGTTTTATTTGGCTTGTTGATGTCAAATAAAAGCCAGACTACTATTCTAGTTCTGCTACAAACACTCTCTAACACACAACAAAAAATATCTATATATTTTTAAAAAGTGGTCCACCCACCTCTACTCCCAACAACCAAAAGAAATCCCTAACAGGTCACTAATGTTACTTGAGCAATAGCACTTTAAAGGTCTGAATCTTAGAGTTAGAAGCAAAGTGCTGGGATTGGCCAATTACTAGTTTTTTCACATTTTTTTCTACTTTCGCTGTACTTGCATAAGTATTACTCAGATTCTCTTTGAGGATAAAGATTAGCAACAATTTTGAGTGAAGACACAGGAAGATCTGCCATCTGACCTTAGTTATGGGAGAGGGGAGAAGTTCTTAGATAAAAAACTTCCAACTCCCATGCAAGAAAGTCTTCTCATTATGCCAGTCATGTTTGGAGCCTACCCAAAGACACACACTCGTTGACAGCAGGAAATAAATTCATCATTTGCAAAAAGAAAAAAAACCACCAACCCCAAAACCAACAAAACAAATTAAGAGATCAAATTGCAATAGGCAATACACGGAAAACTAAATCAAACCAGTTAGGGTTAATTTCTTTTGAGGTATCTATAGGTTAAATACGACCTCGGAGTTTGCATTTGGTTGTGCAACGCGTAGGAAGAAAGGAAGAGATCACTGGGAGGCAAGGGCTTCATCTTTTTCCATTGTCATCCAGGAGGCATCCCACTATCAAACGAGAGCACATGATCTCCATGATCTACTCAAAGGCAATGAAACACTTTGAAGACGCCCCAAACAATTGTACGGCCCTTCTGATGGGCAAATTGAAGCTGAGCATTGTCTAGCCGCTTAGAGGAAGTTCAAGAACTCTCTCAGCAACACAAAGTCCTTTGAAGAAAGGGTAGGCAGCGAGCTTGGCAGCATAAGAAATTAGCAGTTACTTTAATGGGTACGATCCCTCGGCACTAATAACTTCATCAGATGACAGTCTGACTTTGTACTCGGAGGGTGTCACACACACATCTTCCTCAGCTGTAAATTCACTCCGAGTTTCCTATTTTTTATTTTAGAGCCTTGAATTTCATTCCAAACACTCTTCTGGGATTAAGCCAATTGACTTAGAGTTTTCTATTTCCAAATTAAAAACACACAATATATCTCCTTTAAATATAGTCACACGTTAAATTGTTGGAAAAGTGCTTGCTCCTTTTTCCAGCACCATATTTCTGGCCTTAAGAGAGGACGTTTGCAACATCCAAATTCTCCTCAAGTCTTTGCCAGTGGTTTGGGCTTGGTTGCTCCCAGACATCTCAGCTGCTCTGCTCTACCTTTACTAACACAAGGCCAGGTCTAAAGCAACCTGCTCTAGTGGGAGGTGTCCCTGCCCAAGGAACTACATGGTTTTTAAGGTTCCTTCCAACCCAAATCATCCTATGACTCTTGAGTCCTACCTTCTCTTGTTAGGCTAAAGAGATGAGATGAACATTTTGGAGAGTATCTACTTTACTTGAAGAAAGATGGCCAATTCAAGAAAGAGAAGAGGTCTGGGGGGAACTGGCGCTGCAAGGCATTTCACTGGCTCTACTTATTTACCCTGAGGACCACTGCAAATTTATCCTCACAAACATATTTTTCATATTACAATTAACTCAAGTTCCAACAAGTTTTTGGGGCTTTTTTTTTTGATTTAATAAAGTCAGATGACCAACTTCTGGGTTTCCAACTATTACCTCCCATGGAAAAGCTGCTGTGACAGAAAAATAAATCTTTGCAACTCCTGTAGATAGCCACATCCCCAAATAACTGTAGAGTTACGGATATTATGGCAGTTTGGGTTGGTTTTTTGCTTTTTAATCTACTCTTTTCAAAACTGGTTCTCAAAAAAGCCATGTTAGTGACAGTAGCTTCTCTCTCCTGCACTGAGCACACATGTCTGATGACAAACTGCAACCCATGACACTTGACCAGCATTTTGGCAGCTGCAGAAAAACCTAATCCAGACAAGCAAATCTGCTGACCCTCTCCGGAGCGTCACCTCCAACGCGAGACAAGTCTCACAGCCTACCAAAGACAGACAAAGACCACATGGCTCGTTTCTCAGAAACACCTTCACCAGCAGCTCCCTACTTTGGTGGATTTCTTGGGCAATGAAGTATCATTCAGTAAGTGAAGAATTTGTCCTTGCATGCATAAATGGATTAGTTTTCTATTGCTCTTTGCAGCAGCTCAGGCTGGAGCGTCTCGGTTTATCATTATTACAACCAGCATGGTATTAAAAAAATAAATATATATATATGGAGTGGGGGATCATAAAGATAGAGAAGAGGACCGGGATAATTGTAAGGGAGAAAGCTCCTACTTCTTCATGCAAATCTCACTAATCATCAATAATCAGGGAGAAAGAGTGAAATACTGTTTATAGGGTCTTTCTAAACTACCACATTATCACAAAAATTGCCTGAATCTCTCAGCAGCTCTTAAAGACAGACAGATCGTGATGAAGTTCACCAAGAAGCATTTTTCTTCAACAAGAAAACCTTCTCGTGTTATTTAAGTTTAGTTTGCCATAAAACTTTCTATATTCACTGGCTGACTCTGTCTACTGAAAATAGTAACTCTGAATAATGATCATAGCCTGGATAGCTGGCAGCAGATCCACTACAATTACCAAAAGTTAATTAGAATTATTAAAATAACAAACACGAGGCCACTGATATTATATATCCACATTTAACAACAGATTCCAACAGTGCATCTGATTCGCGAACTACATTATATTATTTTAAAGCCTTCTCTTTCTTACCAAATTAAATATTGATGAATTAGCCTCTCAAAATCAGTTGGTGGATTGAATTCTATTTATACAGGCCCTAAAAATTAAGCTACAGAGCAGAACTATAAAGACCCTGCTGTCTTCTCAAACAGTAAATAACTTGCAGTTCATTTTTGCTTGTTGTTTCCCTATCCACAGTCGTATGTTTGAAAATAAAACTCCAGACTTAAAAGCAATTGATCAGAGAATTCCATCAAAGACAGTTTCGCCTACAGTTGCTGATTAAACGTAAATTTATTTCACGCTGTGCTTGAAGAAATTAAGTTGTCAACATCTCTGCACCCACATGAACCCTAATAATTTTTAAACATGCTGCATATAAGCACGGCTTTAATTCACAAGAGCATTACAACACCTCTCTGCCCTCAGAAGGGCTTGTCTGTGGCCCTCCTGCCTTTTTCCTTCACACCAAAATTATTTTCAAACTCAGAACAGATTTAAGACATGTTTACTTCGCTTCTGAGTGAACACAGTAGTGTAAAGAACCTTGCTGCATTTTTAGATCCTGAACTGAATTATGCAGCACATGGCACCAAAAGAGAATTTTAAAGTTTTTCTGTTGGCAAATTTGAAGCAGGATTGCTGACACATATAATGGAACACAGACAAACATTGTCAAGGCCACACATACTCCTATTTTCTGTTCAGTTTTTAAACAAAACCAACGCTATTTCAGGCCACGATTCACCTGAGACATTTGTCAAAATGCAAACAACAGCTTAACCACCGTAACTCAAAAGCTACAGAAGAACCCTGCTCTTCTCAGAGGGTTTTCTTTGAAGTCACAAGAAAAAAATGCAATTCTTATTCCCCTAACCAGCTAACTCGGCCATCAGCCTTCACAATTTTTCCATCCTGAATATATAAAACCACAACTTATAAGCAGTCTTAACATTTTAAAGCAAATTATTTCTAAAGTCATTTAGGGACATAAGCAAGAAACTAAATACTGCTTTTTCGGGTAAAAAAATTACAAGCTAGGTAATGGATTAGCACCTACTGTTATGTTTCATGTATCGACCACTGCATTTAATCTAGACACAAAGAAAAATAAGATGTATATTTTAACATTAAGTGGATGTTGCAATAGGACAAGAGGTGAGGATTTTAAACTAAGAGAGGGGAGATTTGGAGCAGGGAGAAGCAAATCATTTTTTATGCTGATTTTTGTAAGACCCAGGCCCAGGTTGCGTAGAAAGGTGGCAGATGCTCCATCCCTGGAAATATTCCAGGGAAGATTGGCCAGGGCTCCGAGCAACCTGCTCTAGTTGCAGATGTCCCTGCTTGGTTCAGGGGTGGGGGTGGACCAGATGACCTTGAAAGGTCCCTTCCCACTCAAAACCTTCTATGAATTAAAAGGAAACCCAGAAGCATTAAAGTAAGATTGGTATATACTGTGGTGATAGCTCCTCTTCCATTTGCTACTGCAACCAAAAGAATATGGAAAATAAATTTGGTTACCTGGCAAATCAGCCAAAAAGAACTTAAATAAGCTGACCAGCTCCAACTAGCTAATTACATTTCCTTCCTCCCAGTCAAGATCACCAAAAAAAAGCTGAAATAATACCTCTGTTTAGCTTGTATCTGGGGCTAAACTAAACCAAGTTGCTCTCTCACCCCACAGCCAACCCCCGAGCCAAGATGGCGGATCCGGAAAAGGAGAGGAAGCCCACAGCTCGAAGAGAAAATGAAATGAAAACAGATTTAAGGAAACAGCCAAACTAATGCCAATACCAGCATAAAGTAAACTAAGTTACACTCACCCCAGCAAACATACGGTGGGCACAGTAACTGAGAAGGACCATCCTCAGGAGCAGGGTGAGGAGGAGGACGAGCAGGAGAGCACAACCAGGAGACCTTTGCCCTCAGCAAACTCCCGCCATTATACTGAACGTGTCTCTGGCCTGGGACGCACCTGGAGCTAATTGGCTTCAGGTGCCCCAAACTGCCACCGGCGGGCAGGGCAGGCCTCCCATTCTGTCCCGGTGAAACCAGCACAAATACAGGGCACGCTTGGATGGTAAAGTTTAAAAAAATGATCGAAAAGGAGGAAGAGTTTTCCCTGCTGCTGCAACTTGAATTACATTTTAATGCCAAATCCAGTCTAACTAACCCGTTGAGGTGGCTGGTAGAGCAAAACACACTAACCAGCTGAGCACCCAATAAAGCTCCTACACGTATTTTAAGGGACATACAGAGGAGCCTGAGCAACAGGTTGCTGTGAGGACAAGTTAGAAACTCTCAATCTTAGAAAAAACAAAAAAAAATGGAGAGCTAATCAACAACTTCCCATAGCGTTATCTGTAAAAGCCCTAATAAAAATCAGCCTCTAAACAGCAGCTCTCCAAAACGTAACACATCAAAAATTATAAAATTTCAAACCACCACCTTAAAGCATTGAAATAACGAGAGATGCTGGGGAAAGAGAGACCTCAAGAAGGGCTGATGTCCTGGTCCTGCACTGGAGATGTGCTTGGTGTGCCCACAGACATCTGTACAGACGTGGCACCTTCATGGCAGTGCCTCAATAGGTACGTACAACAGAGTTAACAGGGCTCCAGGTCACCAGCGAACAAAAATTTGCCCTTTTTCTCACTCCTCTAGTAACAGCACGAAGCCACGGAGACTCCCTAACCCATCTCCTTGACCACATCGACATTGATTCTCTTCCAATCTGCTCCTTTTTGTTTCGCAAAATATCTGGGGATTTTTTCCTAATTAAATAATTTCACACCATATTATCTATGGTTAACATGAAACCAAGCTTTACTAATTTGATCTCCATATGTCTAGCACCGTTTCTTCATGCTCTATCACCATCTCCGAACCCAGATTACAATTGACCTCTTGATCTCTGTTCTAAAGCTTTCGCAACACTCCCAGCTATCCAAAGTCGAAGAGTTGAACACAACCCACTGAAGCCAGCATTGAGACTTAGCTAACTATCTACTTGAATTGCATATTGATTAGCTAGATGTATTTTTTTTTAAATAAATTTACATAAATTTTCAAGGAAGTTTGTCCTTCAAGTGTAGCACTGGAAAAGGAACAATTCTGAGACTTCTCTCTCCTGCCTTTTCCCTTCCTTCTCCACCTTCCATTCTCTCCATTTCTCTTTCCTTGTTACAAAACTTGGCCATTGTCGGTGACCGTTCCTTCTGAATTTTTATTATTATTATTGTGATAACACCTTTTTGATTGCCATGCCATGGTGATTTTTTCCCCTTTTTCCTTACTGTGTGTTCCGGGCCCCTGCCCTGTACGGCACAAGGATGGGCACATCCAACATGGACTTCCCAGCACAGAGTGAACAACACAATTCGCTCAGCTTTTGCCTCCAGAAGACACATGGTTTCCCTTCCTCTTGCTTTTAAAATCTTGCTTTTTCAAGTGGTGATGTTAAGTTTTGGAATCATCATTCCCTGAGGATGCTGAACTTAATTATATTGGTTTTACTTTTCTCTAATTAAAATAGCCACTCTGCATTTCCAAGAGAGCTGCTGTCTCTTGGAAAACAATTAAATGATCCTTGAAACTTGTCCAAACTGTGTTTGGGGCATCGTGGTTTAAACAGTTGAGAAGGTTTAAAAGTTGGAACTGTCACTAAAACCTTCACAAAGAGTTTTCTGGGGATCTAAAATAACAAAGTGCTGGAAGCGGAGGGGTGTCATTTTTTAACATGGGTTTCCATGAGTCAAAAGGAGCCTTGTCACTGACTCAGAAGCTTTCATGAAGCCAGGCCTTCGTGTACCAGTCACTGAATCAAAATTCCACCCAACAGAAGTGTGAAAATATTTTCAGCATATTTATCAGCACCTCCTCTCGCTCAGAACGAAAACAAAACGACTAGATTATAGGAGAGTGAAAGACAGAATATTAGCCCCCTGTGCTGCCAGTGCCCCCAGATTTCTGCCAATACATGTCACTCCCAACCACCACGACCTCACACTATTTTATTTAAAACAGCCCATTTCCAAATTCTTAAAAAAATAACACAAATGAAGTTAAATAACAAATAGCATAAATATTTTAATAGGCCTTCACATTACCAACTGCCAGACCAGCTGTCTAATCAAGAGAGTTTGGGTGGCTTTTTTTTTTTTAATTTTTATTATTTTTTTTTATTAAACCAGAAACACAGACATCTATGTCATGAAAGGCATCTGCCTCAAGAGTGATCCCTGGCCCCAGGCAGCACGGCACAGACAGGTCCCTGTGGGTATCTGTCCACCCAGGGATACTGGGTCCCATTTCTGCAGCCGTACCGACATGATTTCCCCAGCCCCTCTCTGCTCTCATGCTTAGGAAGAGAGAAGACCAAAAGAGTCCTCATCTCAACATATCAAGCTCAGCTTCCTTATTGAACCATTTTCAACACTACAAAGAAAATAAGATGGAAAAAAATAATTCTAATACCGTGTATTTGCCTGCCAACTGTAAGGCAACCAATAAAAAGCAGTTCTGCTTGTGGTTCCCCACTTGAATCTTAGAATCATTGAATGTTTTGGGTTGGAAGGGACCTAAAAAATCATCTGCTTCCAACTCCCCTGTCATGGGGGAAAGTGAGCGACAAGAAAGATGAGAAAAGTCTTGTTTTACACAGTTATGCTCCCAAAGAGCCAACCCGGCTTCATCCGGCTAATATTTAGGGAATGTGGTATCTTTTGTGACAGATGCCCCTTTGTTTTGAGTATTTTATAGCATGCTACTGGAAAACATGAGGAAGATGATGCTTGGAACACCACACCCCGAGGGATCAGATCAGCAGGTCAGTTAAGTATCTGCATATTGAATGGTATGTTCATAGAAAGATGCTCTGAATCTGTGAAATATCTCTGATATTGCATCAAAAAAAATTTAAAATCTTAATTAAACACTCCCAGCCCAGCTCTTTTTAAAGGTAAATGTCCTTTTAAGTATTCATTAAACTGGAGAAGAAACAGTAATGACTCCAAAGCAAAAAAAATCTATTAAAAAAAATAAAGAAAATAAAAAGATGATACAAGCTCTAGCTATGAAATGATGATGATGACGACAACTCACTCATCTCGTTGTGTCTCATGTATGATAACGTCCAAGCAAGTTCAGTTTTCCAAAAACAGGCATAATTCCCAGGGAACGCAAAAAAGAGATCAGCTCAATAGCTGAATTTTAAAGAAAAATAGCTGATTTTTTTTTCCCCCACTACAGACACCAGGAATCTCACCGAGGCAATGCCACAGCAGCATTGCACACTCACTAGATCCAGCTTCCATCCCATGCCAATGTATATGCACAAAAACTGCCAAAGTTTTCATTTGGAACTTTTTAATGCTCAATAAACCAAAGCTATATAATGATTGCATTTAATCAACACTCATGAAGCAACAGTAGTTGACTGTAAAATTTTGTGCTATTCTGCAGACAGTGATTTTCATTAGGAATACGGATTTTCCTGTAACATCGTATTAAAAATACGTCTTTCTTTTCTACAACTTATCTTTAAGTTGCAAACGGACATGAAGCCCCAGGAACAGTTTACATTCAGTTGAAAAGATTTTATTTACTATTTTTTTTACCCTCAAAGTTCCCCAGACATCTCTATAATAATACCACTATTTTCTTTACGATTTTCCTGCCGTTGGAAGGGACCTTTTGAGGCCATCTAGTCCAACCTGCAGGGAGCAGGGACATCTGCAACTCAAGCAGGTTGCTCAGAGCCCCATCCAACCTCCCCTGGGATGGGGCCAGAGATGGGGCAGCGACCACCTCTCGGGGCAACCAGGGCCAGGCTCTCACCACCTTCAGCATCCAAAAATTTCTTCCCTCTGTCTAGTCTGAAGCAATGTTTTTCTCTTTCTCAGCCTCTGGAGCAGTGGGAAAACTTCTCTACATCCTGTATTTGAGCTGTTATTACGGTAATAAAAAGAACAATCTTTGCTTTTCTGTCGAGGGGAAGGAGTAGATGAGGTTTGTGTGGTTCCACCACGCGAGGGAGCCATCTCCTCAAAAATTCAGATTCAAAAGGTGCTGAAACCAAAGAGAGCACAAAGCTGCAGGTCCAGGGTGACCCCAAGGGCTTCGGGGCCGGCATCACAAACCCTAAATCACAGAATTGCTCTGGTTGGATGAGACCTTTAAGATCATCCAGTGCAAGCAATCATCCCAGTCAAGCCTTCAGGAAAGCCACGGAGCAATGAAAGCCCCAGCCAGGGAAACAAACCCCATTTTTTGTAATACTCTCATTTAATGCAGAGAAAAAGTGTAATAATGATCCTAACAGTGAGACGTGTGACTTTTGCTCCGAAAGCAAGCTCAAGACAATAATAACAGCAACCAAATTTGCAGGAAATCTGATCCTGGAAATCTGAGAGGAGAGGCATAAAACTTGGATATTTTGCCCCCCCGAATTCCAGCCCAGCAGCTTTCCCCCACCGCTGCTTGGTTTCCAGCACCTCTAGTAGGTTCAGGGCTGCTCTCTCTGCATTTTTAACCATATTTTTCAAGTTTTCACACGGAAAAGCTCAAACCACACAGCCTGAACCTCTCCCACCACCCCATTACTGACCTAATTCATTACCAAGTAGGTGCTACAGCGGCCGAGGTGATTTTTCACTCCAACCAGCACGCAGCTTGTAGGCATACAGAAACATTTGGAATATTTAAGTCACAAATTTAAACGCTTCAAATTAAGCTTGCTTTGGTATCTTCATCCTCCCCTCGTTGCTGCTGTCATGTGCCCTGGAATCTGACTGGGCTCCCGCAGAGAAGGTGTAATTACAGCCTAGATCATACCACGTGCAGAGCAGGGAGCTGGATGAAGCTCGCGCAGCCTTAAAGTCAAACGCTTAATGTGAAACCTAAATAACGATGCTCTCCTGCAATCCTGTTGTATTTCTACTGCAGAAGACCCCCTCAGTCAACTTCTGAATATTCATCTACCACCAGCAGCACGCAGGGGACTAAGGTTTGGGAAAAGTCATGGGGAAAAAAAAAGGGTTATCATCAGCACTCGACTGCCAGCAAGTTCTGATGGACACAAGGTGGTGCAGAGATGTGGCACCTCTCCAGTCTCTGAGCCTTCCCTTTCCAAACGTCAGAGCCTTGAGTCCAGAAAAGGCAAGACCCAGAAATCACAATGCACCTCCAAAATGTAATGTGCTCCTGTGGTCCATCCTGGTTCCTCTCTGAGGAACTAAAGCAGGTTATATGAGGGGAAGCATTTTGAAAAATAAAATCACCATGGAACAAATGTATAGTTTGTCAAGAGCATTTCTGAAATACTAGAATCATAAAATACCAGGCTGGAATTACAAGGGGTTTCAAGGATCATCTGGGTCCAACCTTTTTTAGGAAAAGCACAGGCCCAGCACCCTGTCCAGAGGAATATATCAAAATACAAGAACGTTTCTCCAACCTTATATTTCTTTACAGCGGCTTCATATAACTTTACATGTTTTGCCAACTTGAAGTATAACAATAGAATTAAAAGGCTAGATTTAAAGAAGGCGCTTTCACACAGTAAGCCAAAATATTAGGGAATATTATTATCTATCCGTCCTCCGTCTCTCACCGATACAAGGCCATATGATCCAAAAGCTTGAAGATAAAACTTCTTAGACACAACTTCCACCTACACCAAATTCAGCTCCTCGCTTCTTCAAAACCGTGTGTACCAACATGTACCATGTAAGAGGAAGGTGGCAGAACGGCGAAGCACCACTCTTCCACCTACTAATTACCATGGAGTGGGAAAAGGTTTGACAGCACACTGCATACTTCTCCAAAGAGGTCTCATTGTCTTTACTTTTATTAACTAACTTGGTCTATAATTAAAAGAGCAGCTTGAATCCCGGTGATAAAGCGACACGACCGCTTTACACTTCATTTTTTGGCCGACGTGCTGCCTGCTTTGCGCCTTGCAGGATCCTACTGCTACATTTTCTAATGAATGAAGAACGAGAGAGCGTTCCAGTTGGGTTCACCAGAGAGATACCCTGCCCTTCTCCTCTGCTTTATCTACAAATCTCACACTGCGGCCTTCCCCCGGTACGTGCACAGTGAGCAAACTTGGCAGAGGGGTTTTGGTAGCTCCGGGCAGAGCTCAGGCAAGCCAAGGATGCCTTCAGAGCAGCAGCACTGCTGGTCTCCAGACACTTCGGTGTTTACGGGAATTAAACCTCTTGTGAAGTCAGCACTGCATAAACATGAAGTACTGGAAAGCAAAGCTTTCCTGAGACCAGTTAGGCCCCTTTTCTTCCCCACGCACACTTTAATCCTAGTGGTTGGATCAAGCTGTCAGTGCCTTGTGCTCTTTCTCTTCCCATGCGTGATAGATGGAAAGACTTGACAAAGAAACATCCTCTCCTGGCTTCCTAAAAGATAGATATTTCATTTTGCTAAATTAGCCATTAAATAGATTGTCTTCAGCTCATCAATCTCTATGTCTCATATTGGACTTTCAGTCTTTGGATGCAACATGAGCTTTGCAAGAAGCTTTGCCAGCGCTGCCCATTCTTGATCACACCATTTGGGAGAGGATGCTGCTCTCACCATCACGCTGAATTCCTGTGGTTTCAGCCTGAGTTATTTCCAAACTCTTCCTTGGATGCAAACGGGGACCCGAGCAGGTTTAGAGATGCCTGTAGGGATCTACCTATGCACAGAAATTACATGCTCTATTTTACCTTCCTTTAACCTTTATCTGCTTCTCTTAATTCAGCATGTGCTCTCAGGATGGGACGACCGGAGGAAGGACGGGTGTGCTGAAAGGCCTGGCAACGTGACCGGCCTCACCACCATCCCCCGGCAGGCAACACATCGTAAATCGAAACTTCGTAAGCCGATGATGAACTGCCA
This sequence comes from Baryphthengus martii, assembly GCA_013396935.1. Lineage (NCBI taxonomy): Eukaryota > Metazoa > Chordata > Aves > Coraciiformes > Momotidae > Baryphthengus > Baryphthengus martii. Next base: position 75,148 of record VWZK01000375.1, read on the forward strand.
CTGCTGCCTTCCAAGAGCAAGAGTGGAATGAATGAGCTTCCCTAATTCAGGTACCTATACACTGTCAAAAATAATGATGTAGTTGATGCTTCCACCCATATAGATGTGCCTGGCAAGAAGTCAGGCTGCCCACAGAATTTTCTGTTAACAATTAGACAAGCATGGCGGCAGTGACGGCTTTGCCCACACCGTTCACCCGAGGCTGGATAGCGCCAAATTCACTCTCTGTATGGTCATTAACATCTGTTCCCAAGCACAGCTTTGTATTTCATCAACTTACCCTGAATCACTACTAAAAATAAATGTTTAGGGTCATCTCTGATCTAAACTGCTCTTCTATCTCATGTACTTTGGTAGCTCTTTCTCCTTCGGGAAAGATGAAAGAGGTTTAACAGATCTCATGGACAGGAATCCTTTCTTAATTTCATTCTATTACTCCTGAAGTTCCTCTACTCTCTCAGCCAAGTTTTTCTCTAAATATTTGCTTAGCATAAGGCCTGCAAATTCATATCTAACACCAAGGAAGAGGAAGCCAAGGTTGGAAAACTCTCAGATAATTGATAAATACCAGTGAAATCTCTCTTTTGCGATAAGGCCAGTGATGTAGATACATAACTACCAATGAAAAGTTTCATTTACACGTTTGTCCATGACTCATATTTGTCTGGGAGCTAAAAATAAATGGATTTGTTGACATTCATAGATAATGACTGCTTGAGTAAACAGAATTCCAGATCTGAAACATCTCAGTTTTACTGAGCGAGTCCCAGAACCATCGCCTGGCACAATTTGCACGGATTTAGCATTTATCTATCAGAAATGAAAATTACATTTTGAAAAATAAGTAGGAAGAAAACAAAAATGCAGCCCATCCTAAAGGAAATGGAATTACAAACAGCATTTCATTGTTCAATTGTTAATAAAATGTCAGGGTTGCGATTGCAGCAGATTTTGCACAGTATTCAGAAAAGCATCGTTTACACCAAGTGGGTTTTTACATCTTGGACGCCACACCAAGAGAAAAAAATAGCAATAAACCAACATCATTTATGGGCAAGGACATAAATTTCTAGATAGCTAAAATGCTTTTTAAAAAATCATTTATTCTTCACCTACTAATGCAGTTGCCAGGTATTCCCTCTCTTTATGAAAGACTGCCTCCTACATCAGCAATTAATTTGGCCTTGTCTTCGCCCACTGCCAAAAGAAAACAAACTAACAGGAAGAAAAATATTTCCTGATCCAAAATGAAATGCCTTTACCCTGAAAAGGCACCAGAAGCCATTGCAGGGTGGCCAGGAGCAAATCCAGTGTGACCAGGAGAGACTCAATGCCCTGATGCAACTTGAACAACGAGAAATGTGATGCAGATAAACACCACTTATGGTTATGCTGGACCATGAGGGAAAGTGTTCAGTACAATCACTGCACGGCTGCAGCTCAGATTAAAAGTTGTTTCTCTTAATCAACAAATTTCTACCACTTTCAGAGATGACCTTTTTGGAGAATATTTTTATTTGGGTTTTTTTTTTATTATTATTATTAATTGCCATCTGAATAACCCGCTTGGAATATAAAAGACAAACAACTCTTCCCTCTCCCTGTAACAATTAGCGGAGATGATAAAGCTCAAATTTCCAACTTCGTTAATCTGGCATGTCAAAACCCAATCTTTCTCTGGTAATTTCAATACACTGAATGTCACAGAAAGGCCAAGTGACAGATTGCTGTGTTTCAGTCAGAACACTCATCCTACTAAAAATGTAATCACTGATGTTCAGATTTCATTTGACTATGCACGGCACAATATTTGGTTTGTGGGTAGTCTGTGGCATCTTTCCCCCCCATCTCATGCAATAAAAAAAAAAAAAAAAAGAATTCACGTTGCATACTGAGTTCCAGTATAAGTTTTGAGAATTACATGGACAGGTAAACCTAAACCATGATACTTCAATTTAGTTCTGAGTTCAGATTCGACAGCAATTAATACCAAATTCAGTATGACTACTGAGTAATACTGAGTTCAGATTCAATAAAAGTAGTGAGAACTGGAAGTATGTTTCCAATTCATACTCAGAAGACTACAAAGTCCATCAGAAATAAATTAAAAATCCTTTACCAATCATTATCATGCCTCATGTTTGATCACATTCCTAAAACTGCTTGAACTTCATTACTGCAGTGCGAACAGGCTCCAGTTGTAAGCTGAATTTCAGGGCCCTGTCATCTTTACTGTGCCCCACCATTCAGCAAGCTTTTCGTGCATCTCTTTGTTACAAATTATTTTGATGTACAGGAAACGTATTTGTCTTGGTTTCCAAGAATGGTTTCCTAACCTCACTATGTTCCAAAGCTAAATAACACATATGGTTCGTGTTTAACAAACCTCCATTTGGTGCTTCAGATGGGTACTTTTCCTTTTTCCTTCCAAGTCTATGGCTGCAGAACGTGGAGGATCAGGCCCCAGTGGGGGTGAACACTCTCTGAAGAGGCTTCCTTTTCAATTCAGCAGTTGACCGAAATCAGGCAGGGGGAAAAACAATTATTCTGACAGCCTTTGATAAGTCATTGGCTCAAAACCGCTTTCTGAGCAGTCTCCTATATCTAGCAGATATTCAGTGAGGCACGTGGTGTCTGCTTGATGCAATACCCATTATTTGTAGGAAATGGTAACCTTGATGTTCTTGATCAAGCCTTCGGTAGTCCTGCCCATCTTTACTCGCTGTAACAGCTTCCTCCACCCAGCCTATGCAAACAGGCCTGAGGTCCCCCTCCTCTGCTCCGCACACCGATGTCTGTCATCTTAATTTTCCCTTCAGGTGTCTAGATATTTTGATAAATGATTGACTTTTGCCCATACTGAAGCTATTTCAGCTGAAGCTGCTGTCATAGAATCGTTTTGGTTGGAAAAGACCTTTAAGCTCATCCAATCCCTGCCAGGGCCCCACTGAGCCCTGTCCCTCAGCACCACAGCTCCACACCTTGGAAACCCCTCCAGGGATCAGGGGGACTCCAGCCCTGCCCTGGGCAGCCTGGCACAGGCCTGGACAATCCTGCAGGGGAAGACATTCTTCCTCCTGTCCAACCTAAAGCTCCCCTGGCACAACGTGAAGCCATTTTCTCTTGCGCTATCGCTTGTTCCTTGCGAGAAGAGCCCAACCCCACCTGGCTTCAAGCTCCTTTCAGGGAGTTGTCAAGAACAAGACAGACCCCCTTGAGCCTCCTTTTCTCCAGGCTGAACAAGCCGAGTTCCCTGTCAACACTCAAGTGCCAGAGGGAGAAAAAGGAGCTACGCTGGAGGATGAAGAGTTACAACAGTGAGAACATAAGACATGGTGTTTTATGCAACACCTTGTTCTAACTGTTTTCAATGTTTACATTAAAATGATGGGCAGGAGATCAATCCCTGGATGAAGCGCTAACTGCATGTCAGTACCTGCACGTGGGAAAGCAGCACAGCCAAACGACCCCACTTCACACGTCTTATCTTTCCCAGTTTCCCTACGTGACCTGGCATACTCCCGCAACCTCACCAGAAAATTAATTAAACATTAAGATGAGTCCTGGATGGAGCAGTTATTAGCCAGGACCACTTCCAGCCTCTAGACACCGATGTATGAAACGGCATCGGAAACAGGCGTTTTTCATTAGAGCCCTTGATAATAGCCTAAGGAAGCGTCTTCTGCAAAGTATCAGATCATAAGTTCTAACAAGCATTTTAATTAATACGATCCCACTGCCAGGGGAAAAAAAAAAAATATTATATGTAAATTCAATAAATGATTTGCACTGGGGAATCAGGGCTGTTTGTTCACGGGCAGAGTCAAAGCAAGGAAGATCGAAAACACTGGTGTATCTGAAACACCGTATTGCTCCAAGACTAAAGATGGATCTGCATCGAAATTTTGATACCTTCCTAACTGGCTTCTCAATCTTCATTTATAGATTTATGTTGGGTTTTTTTATTCACATGTTCTCGATAAAAGAGTTCAAGGGGAAAGAGTAAAAAAAAAGAAAAGAGTGGAGGAATTGCCCTAACACTCTATGATTCATGGAGAAATATTCCTAAATAGGTTATTTTACAAGAGAAGGCAGCTGTAAATGCATATTAAGTTTCGTATCTTTTCTGGATGGGTAGAAAGAACTGCACCTCTAAGTAACATGAAAAACTTTAGTTCATTAAACAAACCTTAAGGGGAAGGGTAAATGAGAAGTGTTTTATATTCAGTGTCATCAATTCAGCGGAAAACATGTTTGTACCACTCCACAAAATGAATGCTTTTTATAGTGCCTTGCCTGCCAACGTTGCCTCATGAACATAATAAAATTAAACATGTAAAACCAACTCTGGAGCTGGCAGTCAGCAAATAAATTCCAGAGAAAGAGTAATACACATTTCTAAACAAACACCTCTTCAAATATGAGGAGAAAAAAAAAATAGGTAAACTGAGGAAGGCATAATGCAGAGGGTGAGCTGAATATAATATAGAGGTCAAAGGCAAAGAGAATCTTTAGTAGAAGAAGAAACTTTCTCCCCAGATCCCACCCCCACAAATAACCCCTTTTGTCCCTGAGGTCAGTCTTTCCACACCGATCTCTGAAGCCTCCCCGGTACAGTGATGGCAACAACTCCGTAGACCACAGAAGTGATTAATGTGCAGATGTTTCTGCACCAGATCCACCGATGGAGGTCAGCTGCCACGGAAGCAAGATCAACCTGAGCCCCTGAAACTTGTCTTCATACCAAGGAATGACCCTGATGGCCGCTGAAGGGACCCTTGTCCCAAGGGACCGCAGCAGGATCACACCATGCAGGCCAAGGCCATGGCCAAGGAAAGAGCTCAGCCCTTGCTGCTGTTGCCCACAGATGTCCTGCCCACGGTGCAGGCGAGGACCCTGTGCTCCCTTCCTGAAGCTGAGCAGCCACCTTTAATGTCTCAACAGAAATTTGGGCGTCACCTCATCTTGCTGTTTTCAATTCCTTAACAAAACAACCTAAAAAAAAAAAATCCAACAAAATAACTCTAGATAAAAAGGGAAGAGGGTGGGTTTGTTTGGGGTTTTTTGTAAGTGTCCCTCCATCCTCCTCCACTCCACCAACAAACCCTCCGAAAGTGGCAAATCCTGAAGGACTCTCTCCCCGACTGCCACCCTTTCACACCAGTCCATCTCCCAACAGCTGAAAGGAGGAATATAAAGCGCACAAAGATCACCAAAGTTATGCCACAGTCATCAAATACCAGAAGCGTTTGGAAACGACTCTTGTGGCCCCGAGTCGGAGCAAACCTCTCCAAATAAGGAAGCATTTCTCCTCCAACGTGCAGAAATTGGCAGCTCCTCTCCCAGAGTTTATGTAAGATTTCTCAAACAGATTAGCCAACAAACAAAATGTCAAATAGCCTCCTTTCTGGCTTCAGAGAGAAATCAGCAGGCGTTCGTCCGCAGAAACGGGATTCTGATAAGATTTCAAGTAGGGGCACGGCTTTCCATGTCGCCACGATGGAGATTAAGGAAATTTCCAAATGCTTTATCACGAGCAACCGATGAGGAATTGATGAGGAATCAGCAGGCTGCCATTCCGAAGCCCCCAGCCCCCCCCTCCCCAGAAGGGTCACGAGCATTTACAGAAAAAAAGTGAGTTAATGACCAAATGACAGCGCTGCGTTAAACAGCAATGGCATCAAAAGTAACCTGGCATGACAAATATGAAATGTTAATGGAGAAAAAGTTAATATGAAGACAAAATGTTCCAGACGGCTCGCAAAGGGGTCAAATAATGCTGGGTTTTTATACTTGAATATATCTGTCTCTGTCAGAGGATTAAGTAAATTCAGCTTCACGTTCCAGTAAAAGGCTGCAGGACACCTATTGAAAACTTTTTGGAGAGGAGATCTTAAAATCAAGCTATGCTGAGTGCTGGTTAACCAAGAGATGATACGGCAAGTGCTTAGCAACAATCCTTTCCCAATTTTTTTTTAACCTCCACCAGCCTCCCACAGAGAATGACAAGGAGTTATTACCTACTGACAATGAGCTCTTTCTTCTGTTTCTTGTCCCATTAGGCCCTGATCTTTGATGCTTCCGCACAGAAGTTACTCTGAATATCTAAATACCTCAAAGACGAGATTGTGCGCACAAAAGGCTCTTTGGAGCGCTGAGGCTTTGGGGCTACTGAATCAAAATCTCAGAATAAGGGATGCGACTTGTTCTGCCCGTAAAACGCTCAGCGCTTCGGAGCTCAGAGCGATGGTGGCACTGGAAAATACCCAGTTATTTATTAATCTATCAGAAATCATGATGTTTATATATGCAGGCACTTACATAGCTCCACTTTCCGAATAGCAAATAAAACCAAGCAAGGGATCACTGATACAGTAAAACAAAATACAAAGAGAGTCCTTCTTTTGAGGTGAAAATCTAACTTTGTGGGATCTGAAACCTCGCAGCGTTATCTATTGCTTTCAGAAAAAAGAGCAAGTAAGACAGAGCCCAGGTCAGCATTTGTTTCACTGACACATCTCAATCCTAACAAGATACTCACACACAGCCAGCAAAGAAAAAAAAGTACCAAAGATAACCGGGTTTTTGGTCTGACTAAACCAGACTTTGAGCCACGTTCGGAGAAGAAAGGTAAGAGGGTCATTTGCCAGTGTTTAAAGGGACTAATCATAGAGGTGCAAAATACAGGGGACAGGTTTAATTCTGCTTTTTCCACTTAAAATCTTGTGCATAAAAACGAACACACAGCTCACAGCAAAAGAGGGCACGGCAAAATATATCTGGGAAGTGTTTTCCTGATCCAGTTCCCTGCTCTGATCATCCCCTCCACCCACATGATGTCAGTCCCAAGTTCTTTCATGTGGGCAATTAATAACTCGGATGCATTGCTTGATTTATCTTTCCTTAACATGTGTAGATCACATGGAGATGAACGATGTGAATTATTACCCTGCGGAGCCTAAACACATGCTTTTCTCTCGATTTATTATTCGGATTTATAAATGTACTCTCTTCAGTGTTTGAGTTACACATTTTTGCTCTGGTAAAAAAAAAAAAAAAAACAAAAAAACAAAAATAACCCACAAAAAAACCCAAGGATTAAATCTTAACCACAGTGTCCTGATTTAAGCTTGATTTTTCTGAGCACCATTTTTGTCCTTGCTTTTCTGCCTCCTGCGTATCAGAGGTTACGTGACTAAGTTCTTCCTGCTGCCACAAACCGATTCTTCGAACACAAGATTTCCCTTGTTTGGCTCATGCACAGAATACCATAAAATCCAATCATAGCGGCTGCATTGACTAAATCTTTGTTTAAAAGCAACTATGGAGGCTCAGTCTGCCCTTTTCCTCCAGAGCACACTGGAGACAGCTCTGAAGGAGGCAAAAAAAAAAGACAGGATTCCTCCAAGGACATTTCTAAATCGGCCCCAGAAAAGGGGCACCGAGCAAACAGGGACTTCAGCAGCTCAGAATTCAGCCTTTCAGTTGTAGTTTAAGAAAAAATAAATTCTCATCCAACAGAGCACAACCCATCATCATACAGCACGGAGGAGTTTTCATGTCAAAGGTGCCTCTCCTGGATAACTGGCAAAGAAAAATGCGAGAAAATCTCCGATACCTTCTCACTTCCATGACTCAGGATCTTCACCTTTGCCTTGATGCCCAGAGACTGCTGATCACAGAGGCACGAAGCCAAGGAGGCCCGAGAGGTATCTCTCCCTACCTGGCTGGGGCAAGTACATGGACTCTAGTTTACTAATTAAAAGCCATTAATGAACGTGAACTATAAACCAGCAAAGGTTTCTCAAGCTCTACTTCCAAAATGGAGTCAGGCATCTCAAGTTCAAATGAAAACGCAAGAGTAGAAGCTCTACATTAAATTTATCAATGTTATTCTCTATCTAGACTCCAGCAGCTGTAGCCAGCAGCTGTTTCATTCAGATTTGTATCCACAAGGTATTACTATTTGGGAGTCATTCTGACATCTTCAGAAATTTCCCTTGTCATTTACTCAGATAAAACTGAGAATATCACAATAGCAAGCCCCAGGGCTCTCTGCAAATGGATTTTTGAAGTTGGAAGAGTGGCAGTTGGTCTGTCCATGAGGATCAGTGTTGCCAATACTAGAATGAACTGATCTTTCCAGCTCTGCACCAAGGCAAAGCCATCCTCCCTAGAAACTCTTTCTCGTTACAGACCAACTCCTCTCTCAGTGGATCTTCTGGGTGGACTGTCAGATTGAAAAGCTCAGAGCGCTGAAGACGTAATGCCTTAGTATGGTTTGCACACATTTAAGAAAGGTACCAAATTAAAACCCACACCTGAAGAAACCTGTGGGTCTTGAAGGAAAAAGCAGTGAAATTATTGATTACACTGAGTTAGACAACCCTCCTTTGGTCACCGAAACCGAGGAGGGCAGAAGACAACAGCTTTTGAAAAAAGCTCCATGTTGGGAAAAAACTGTTCCCTCTGTATAGAGGAGCATCTGCTCCATTAGACATAAAGACATATTTTCATTGCAGCCAACATTTGGCCTTTTCCAGACTTTATTTTCCATCTAGTCAAACTGATCTGCAATGATTAATAAAGAGACTGAAGAACGGACGTGTAGTCAAACTTACACCCATCGGTAAAATTAAAGATGGAGCTTGTATCTGTAAGCTTCGAAATTAATCCGAGCTTATAGAAAAGCCCCTGTTAAGTTTAATACTCCAATTACAATTCCACAGGAGCAGAAACAGCCAGTTGAACTTATGACACGGTGTCCTTCTGTTCTGGACACAGCTCCCAACGTCAACCTGCTACACAAATTGTGCAATTACAGCCCGTTCCGCAAACAGAGTGTTCTTTGTGATAATTGATACGTTCATTTTAATTCATTTAATTAATATAACCATTCGACTATGTGATAACTGATATATACCATCAACATACTTCTCAAGGAGATGGTTTGGTGTTCCCCATGGATCATCTTTTAAGACAATGCTGAGCAACATGGTAATTAAAAGAAAATTTTAAAAATTTAAAAAAAAACAAACAAAACCAAACCAAACTATGCAAAGCAAAGCTGCATAACATGGAAAGCTCTTCTGTGCAGCAATAATCTTGTGGCTGTACAAGCTGGTGGAGAGCATAAACAGAATGATCCTGATAAACTGAAGAACTGAGTAGAGATTAATTAAATCAGACACAATGAAGACATATTAAAAAGATTTCTAGAAAGAACAAATCAAATCACAAAGACATGATTACAGAACCCGGGGTCAGCAAGAATAGTATTGGAAAGGATCTTTGAATTAGCCTCTCCTTGCTTTTTATCTAGGCAATCGTGCGGTTCACATCGCTGAAGTACCTGAGGAGCTCCCAGCTGCTAGGATTGGTTCTTTCTAATGCCCTGATGCAACAAAGAGAGTAGCAGTCACTTTTTGCAGATGGAAAACAATCAAATCAAGGATTAAATCACGTGCCCAAAGTTACACAGGATCCCGAGAGAGCAGGAGACGCAGGAATGAAACATCTCTCTTGCATCCTATTCAGGCAAAGTGCTGCCAGGGTAAGCAAACTTTGTAAAATTAGCTTTCCCAAATGGTTGTTGTTGGTTTTTTTTTTCCGAGTTCATGTCCCTCTGTGCTTCCTCACGCTCGGGTTGTTCGCTTGCAATGACCTTCTCACGCAACTTTATGGGACCAAGGAAATAAAAGGCCTAAAAGCCTTACCCTCCATACAAACACTGATGTCCTGACTGAATTGTTTTGGTGCCTTCTCTGATACTCGGTTGACATGTTTTATTGTAGTCATTTCCATGACTAAACCCACCTTCTCAGCACACACAACAAAGTTATTTGTCAAGGATTAAAAGCAGCAATACCCTACAAAAAGCCCAGAATCCTTCCTAAGCAAGAATCAACCCTAGATCAACAGCTAAGACAGGTACATATTACCAGAACACCTCAGCTTGAAGTCTTAGTTTTGTTTTCAAGTGAAATTCCTGAAAGATTGACATTCACAGCAAAAAGACCCCAAGTCAAGACTTTGCTCAGCAATTTCTTTGTACCAGTTGTTTGTTCAGTATTTATTCCCAGGTTTTGTTTCCATGTCACCTCCATACCCGCTCTGCTGCCCTTGTTCATCACGTGGGTTTCTAAGTGCTGATACTTCTTTGAGCCTCCTTTCAAGCAGCTCGAAAAAAAACAAACAGCCATAAATCACAGCATGAGTTCATGAAACAATGCATAACTCATTTCCTGCTTTAAATACACCTCTGAGTAAATGATCCAGAGACTTTTCAAAAACCATTTACATAACAGTCGCTGATACAGTCTTCACATTTTCATGTCAATCTCAAAATGGCATTTTAAATCACCCCATTTTCCTAAATGAGGTGAGCGAGTTTTAAGAGCAGATTTTCCAACTTCTAGAGCTCTCTTCTTTTAGGTACAAATCTTTAAATGCTGAATTCCCCTCTTCTTTTCTTCACTTTGGGGTAGTGCAGGCATGTCAGAAACGCTCTATATGTAAAACCTGTAATCCAAATACAGTAGGGGTGCTACTTGAAATAGTACATTTTCTTACACAACCACAAATGCCATAAATCTCAGCAACTGTCAATCCCACTTCACAGTCTGCCGTTTGAAAATAAAATTTTGGAGGCTTTGCTAGATGTGAATAACCACGTACTGCAGTACAACTGGGAAGACACCTATGAATCATAAGATGTTCATCTAGTTACAAATAAATTTAGGTAATTTCCAAGCACAGCTCACAGACAAGTAAATAAGAGAGAAGAATTAGGCTTCCACGTGGATTTCCGGTACTGCAAAAATATCTACACTCGCTTGGGCTGAGAAGCCAAGAATGAGCTCAAAGGCCAATCTTTTCCTCAAATCTCCTTGGAGTGGGAATAGCACTAGGGAAGATCAATCATCGCTGACTGACATCCGGAGATGTTTCTGGAGATGGTTCCTGCAATCCAGGGGGATTGTTCCAAAGACCCATTAAGTGGCTCAATCATCAGGAGGTCATTTCATCAAGGGGTCGCAAGCTCCATGTGCAAGCTCTGCACAGGGTTTCAGAGGGCCTGGCTGAAATGTTTTTCTTTCCCTCAGGGTGGTGCAGGAGGAGCTTCTCTTTCCCTTTGATTATATAGATGGAGTCAAGGCCTTCTACTACCGGCCTGAGAACAGAAAGCCAGTGTTCAGATCAGCTTCTCTTCAAATGTCTTTGCCATCAAAGGTCTCGGAGCACAAAAGAACGGGCAGAGACAAAGATTGTGATCTCCGGTGCCGCTAGAATCTCTTTGGAGACCAGACTATACATCTGCAACAGCCCTGATGAGGTTTGGGTTTTTTTTGCTGAGCCAGGAATTCAGGAGACAGAAGAATAAAAGAGCACATCCGTAGCAGTTGGTACCTTTGTTTGATTGACCTAAAAGAACTCGTGGACTGGGAGACATAAATTCCCAAAGATACAGCCACATTTCTCTTTCGGGCCTCGAGTCTGAATGCCAAAAAATAGGACAGTTGACTTTGATGTACCCTACTTCCAGAGAGCAGAGGCAGCAGTTGTGACCCTGAGAGACTAAAACCCACAGAATAGCCTATTCTTCAAGTTCGCTGAAGAGGTCGTGGCCTTGTAGGTGTTGAATCCAGAAATGCAATGTGATTTAAAACAGCAGCTAAAGGAGAAGACAAAGCAACTGGGGGAAGGGAAGTTGCCAGAAGGCTAACTCCAGGCTGAACCATAAAAAGCACAAGAAAAAGGCTACATAAGTCCACAAAGACTCTGCAAAGAGTCAGAGGGTGAGGACCTGTGACCCTACCCTGATACAGCTGAGCACGAACACCGGGTCACCTCAGCATGTGAAAGAAGCTGAGAAGAAGAGATGCCATCCATCATTTTTACTACCAGCGACTCCGCGCACAGGGTAGAGCAGCCTGGAGTCACCCCCATGCTGGGCAATACTGGCAGGACTTCTCAGACAACCATCACGCGTGAGGCTTAGCAAAAGGACAGCACTGCCAGAGGAGAGGAAATTCTGAAAGACGACGTCAAAATTAGAAGAAAAAAAAAAAAGCCAGTGGAAAAGCCAGCAGAAGTAAGAGGGAAAACAGCTTATTGGTTTTGTTACAGTTATCTCTGAAGTGCCTCTTTCTGGTAGGAGTCCTGATTTTATCAAATTCCAACAGGTAGTGGTGCCAACTCTGTAGCACAATAAACAGTGGAGAAGAGCGTTTAAAGAACATATCAGTCAGAACTCATGACATGTTAGTGATGCATCTTCCTTAGAGTGAGAGCAAACAGCATAATTCAACTTCTAATGAAGTCAAACAATCCAAAAAGTACAAGAGCAAAAGGAAACAACTCTCTCTCTCCCTCTCCCATCACCAAACACATTAGCAAAATGGAGCGTTCATGATTAATTCACATTCCTTTCCGATCGTCTCTCTTGCTAAAGCAGCAGAAAAATTCAAGGCATTGTTTCTTCCCTCTGAAGATACAGGAGCCATGACATCATGGCATCTCACCTAACAGTCAAAGCAGAAAGCACAGCTGAAAGGTTTTGAGGTTTCTTAGCGAACACCAGGATGTCTGCAGCTATTGCACCTATTTGGGGAGAACTTCAAACTGTCTCGGCGAGGAAGAGGATTTCTCAGACGCTCGGTGAAGAGCGCAGCGTTCGCTGCCCGCGCCGTGCCTTGATGGACAGAAAATTTGACAACATCACATCATTTTAGGACTCAAGGCTCCTAAATGAGGCCATAAAAATGCAGAGAGTGGAGATCTTTACAACCAGAGAGAGACTCAGGGACAGGCCGAGACGGACTCCTTTACCGGGAGGAGAGATAATTAGAAGTTAGTGACAATTTGTACAATATGCAAGGGGAGAAAAGGTTTTTCTTTTCTAAAAAAAAGAAAGCTTCGAGTGTACTGTACTTCACAGGAGCAAGCTTTTTCAAGCTGTTTCAATTAAGCCCAGCAAACTCCTCAAAAATCTTTCAGATTGTTCCAGATCTCACCTGCCTCTGTTCTACATTTTCATGCAAGAAAAAGTTCTTTTTACTTTGAAAAATCTGCATAATTAAAACCGGTACTGTCTTCTGATTGATAAAGTTTCAAGTGACAGCTTTGCAGCAAGCTGCCTCCCACACAGCAGCAATTTGTAAAAGCCTTTCAGAGTTTTATGTAACTGAAAAATCCCAGTTGCTTTCATCCAGGTCTTGCTTTCCAGCACCGGTTTAAATGTGACTGCAAGGAACTGCAACAAACACAGCCCTTGAATATAAGATTAATTTAGACAGCAATAATTTTGCCTAATTATGAGGCACCGACTGACAGCAAAGGCTTTTTTCTTGTTCCTGCTTTATATTTGGCAAATTTTGAAACAATTTAATATATAAAGCTCAACTTAACTCTAATTTTTCACACCCATCTGGACACACAAGACGCTTCTGCTGTAGCTCAAATGGGCTCGTGAGTCCCTCGAGAGCAAACTCTAAAAGAACTTCAGCAAGAAGAAAAAAAATTAAAAAATTACATTAATTCTTTCCCTGAGTTTGAGGGAATACAAATCCGTGTTTGTTTTCTATTTCCAGTCATATAGTACATGAAACACTAGAGGGAGCACAGAAGAAAGTGGAATATTTCCTTTGGACAAAAGTAGAGTAAGATGAAAATGTGAACAGGAATGGTGAAGGTTTCATCTGAATCCGTATGTCTCCAAAATTTCAAGAGATCTTTAAAGCCAAGAGGGATAGTTCAGTTACCCAGGTTAGACAGAAATTTACTCGATGGCTTTTAAGAATTCTAGCTTTTAGGCAATCATCTAAAAGTCAAACCAGTAACCTGGGTGTAGGTATCTGTCTTCCAAGCACATCTTTAGCTTTCAAGGTAAAGTAGAAGTGATGCCCTTTGCACATCAAAACAAAAACAACCCTGCAAGGAATGCAGCTGGAGCAAAGTTTGCCTAATATAACTCACTAAAAGACTTTTTTTTTTTATCCAAAATAAACATCACAAGTGTTTTTTAGTTTGTTTAATAAACAGATCTAGTTCTTACAACTAAATAATTGTGATATTTACAGACCAACCACTCTAACATTACACAAATCTGGCAGAAATTGAGGGAAAACATTAACTTGAGTGTCTGTATCGAAAGACAAGAGGAAAAAAAAGGTATTTTAAAGGGTAAGATACAGAGAAAATTTTAAGGCAATTCTACTGTAGTGTTGTTACATATCTAGTAAATTATTTTAATGCTTTAAAATTACAGTCAGCTGTTTCATAAGGCTCAGAGTTAAGTACATCTCCAATCATCATGAAGCTGGATTTTCATTTACTTTGTATTTTGATTGTTTAACAGAAACAAACAAAACGCTGTAAAAGTGAATTCATACCTTAGATGAGCCTATTAGGACTAAAAGCCAAGTCAGAAGAGTTCCCTGTATGTCATATTTTGCTTTATACCTTTCCTTTGTCATAAAGAACCAAGCCCAAAATTCAGTGCCATTTCCCAAAAGGTCAGACAAAAACACAAGGACCGTGTAAGGAAAACACAGCTTCACAAACCACCTAATACTAGAGCAAATCCACAGGACAAAGTTTCTAACCTCACAAAAATACAACTCTAGTCAGTCCTCATTTTGGTACAGAACTGAGAAACCAAAGACTGATGGAACAGCCTCAGCTGTGAGACCTCTGCAGGGCTCTGGTCCAAACATCTGCTCCAAAGAGAGTCAACTCCAAAGCCAGATCAAGTGCCTCGAGGTTTCATCCCCTTCCTCACTTCTCAGAGCATTTTAAATACTGTTATCCTGAGGTCACTGCAGCCATTGACCTGCACATCTCCAGCCAGTTCCCTCTTGCTCTTCACTAGCAGATCCAGCAGAGCACCTTCCCTAACCAACCTGTCCAGGGGACACTCTCCTTAATGCTCCCCAGAAGTCTCCTACGTTGCTTCCACTCTAAGCAGTTGCCCAGCTGCTTCAAGTTCCCCACAGGAACTAGGAAGTTTCTTCTTCTTGTTTGAAGAAACCTTAGTCCACCTACACCTTTGCAGTATTTGCCTTTCATGCCGTGCCCTCCGTCATCTCCTCCAATGCTGCTGCTCCAGGTCCTTTCATCCACCTCAGAGTCTTCTCCCCAGCACAGCCCTGAGCACGAGCTGCTCCTTGGAGCGTAAACTCCCTCTTCCTCATCCCAAACTTCACTCCCAAACACTCGGAACGCCCTGTTCGTACACAAGTTAATGACCAAGATGGAAGGAGACAGATTTATTTCACACCAGTTTCCTGCCCTTATGCAAAGAAGACATCAGCCAATTAGCTGCACCCCGTGCTTGGAAGTCTGAAGACTTCTGCTGCAAGCCTGAAGACTTTTGTTTCATTCAGAGAATGACAGCAGCCTGAATGATGAGGGAAAATTGCTCAAGACAGCAAACCTGGAATACCCTTTGCCAGGCACATTTGAATGACTTTCTTTTTCACAGTCGGTAGACTTTTCTCTTTTGTTCCAGCTCTGTTGTGATCTTTCAACATTTCCAAGTATTGCTTAATTCAGGCGTTTGTCAGGTAAAAGAGAGTTTGATTTTAGAGCAGGTTTTCTTTTATGAGCGATTTGTTCTTGCTGGGGAGTATTCTTAACAGCAAACCTATATTAATTGTTGCATGATGCAAAGCAGGGTGCTGAACACTTAACTTTAAGCATCTTTTCTTTGCTAGTTACTTGCAAGTGGTACTTGCTTCTTTAACCTGCCCTGTAAAACAAGAACAAACCACTCACCCTCTGTATCTCTGCCCTACAGAGAGTCCAAATTCTCTTACACAAGAAGGAGGAATTTTGACTCCGGTCCCACACGGTTTTGCCGCAAACTTTGTTGCGCGCGATCGCTTCAAAGAGCGAGCGTGGAAAAAGCAAACATTTGTGTGGTAGTAACGGTCTCATCTGTCTGCAGCACCCGCCACGGCAGCTGCCAGCTGCAGGGATAAAGATCACGTTGCAGATAGATGGTGTCTGCAAAGCGGCGAAAAGGGAATGTTAATTTAGGCTCGGCCGTGCTAAAACCGGGGAGGGCTGCGAGCATGCCTGGGGTAAACGAGGTCTCCATGAAAGCCCACGCCTTGCTCTGAGCCAAGGGCCTTCTTAAAGGACTTGAAATTACTCATTTTTCTAACAAGCTAGAGGCTGAGAGCTCTTGGAGAGAGAAGCACACACACAGATGGATCAAGAGAATCACCCTTAAAAAAAACCAAACCTTTTCACTATTTTGTCCATGTGCTCTGTTTCTTTCTGGTGTCCTCTTCCTCGCTGGCTTGTCCTTTATAGTTTCCCAGAAGGTACTCCCTGTCTTCATCCAACCTCTTTATCCCCTCAGTGATGAGGTTCTGAAACTGAGGGAATGACCCATTCTCCTAACCTGACACGTTGCCATTGCTCTGCAGCTTCCTTGCACCACAGAGCGGGAAGGACCCGGGTTCAGCAACTCATGACAGTGCTGGGACCCCCATATCATGGCAATAAAGTTTCACCAGGACAATCTGGTGCTCACCAGAAATCCAGAGAGACAACCACTTTCAGGCTCAGCACCATCAGTGCCACCCACACCAGCACCCTGACGTACGCTTTCAGCGTTACCTCCACCGTGGATTGCTTGCTGGAGCCCAAAGGTGTCTTCCACCTACCGTTACAACTTTCAAAACCAAAACTACGTTTGAAACCTTTTCCTTTCCTTCTAACCCCAGCGGAAACACTTTCCTTTTTTTTTTTTCTCCCAGCTGCCTTCCCATCCATCTGTGTGATTATGGGGATAGGCCAAAGATAGTATCTACCGCACCCAACAACTAGAACTCCACTGCTGGCTTCCAAGCGCAATACATCCAGCCCAGCATGGTTTTTCTTGGATTCATGCACGCAAGAGGATTTCTGTGGCTTAATGAACCAGTGCATACCACCCAAACCAAAGGAAGTCCCTGCACGGGTTCTTGGTCAAACAGAAGGCAAAGTGTAGTAATTGGTTAAACCACAATAACATAATTAGGTATCTTAAGCCCTCAGAAGTCATAATTATTCCAAATTAAGCCCAAAGTAAGAGGGAAAAACACTTCCTCCACAGCTCCCAAAAGAAACCCACTGTCAAAATGAACTACTGATGTCATCCTGACACCAGGCATTCAGAGGGAAAAATATATTTAAAAAGAAAAGTCAGCTCAACCTTGGGATTTTAACTGCTTATGTTTCCCAACAGCTGTGAGCTACTGTGCTTTCTGGTCTTTAAGCGGCCAGAACTTGCTCTCCCTGAATAGCATCTCCTATTGCGCTTCCAGAGACCGAAGGCTGGACTAAGATGGAGAGCGGCCTGTTCCAGTGGGTCATTTCTTATGATCTTACCTGTTTTCTTACGCAAAACTAAAGCAACTGTTACTTGCCCACTAGGACACGAAGCCAGAGAAAGCAGTTGTGTCAGGACAGGTTCCAGAACACTACTGCAGACCATCAGAGAAAAAAAAAAAAAAGGATTTCTTTTGCTGTCCTCCAGACTCGGTCACCAATCTACCGCATTTGCTCATGCAAACCCTCTTTGCAATTGCCTCTGACCTTCAACGAGAAGCTCCCAGATGCTTTTCAAAACCTTGTCTCCATCAAACAAGATGGAAACTCATTCAGTTTTATCCACCTGAGGTGAGGCACTTAACTGAGATGCTCATCTGGAAAAGCAACTTATTCCAGATTAAATGAATTAATTTAAATTTTCCGTAAGTTCTTAGAGCAGAAGGACCAAATTAGGCTACACGGACCTCAGGAATTATTTGTTTTCTTTCACAGAAGAAGTCAGGATGGAAACCAATCTGAGCACAAGTGCTTCAGGCTAGATGAGAGAAATCCAGTTAGGTTGTATAAAAAACGTGGCAGAGATGGGTTCTGAACAGCACCAGGGTATCTGGGCACTACGAGGCTGCGAGAAAACCAAACAAATATCCAAAGCACAAAGAAATAAAGCAGAAGTGGGCAAGGAGAGTAAGAAAGAGCAGAAGAAAAGGGAATGAGGCTATGAGCAAGTCCTTCTTAAAGGACCGTTGCGGTGGAGTCCTTTCTTTTGTCTTTGCTGGTTTTAAATCACTTCTGTCAAGCCAAGTAGAGAAAGAGACTGTGCTCGGAGGACACAGACACTGAATATCCTCGCTGCCCGTCAACTGTTACACAACTTCAGCTCGGCGGTGTTAATTATCTAATATCCAGGCATTTTTGCTACTTGAGAGTCATTTTCCATCCTATTAGTTTTTATATCCGAAGTCATGCAGAACTGACTCTATTTATCTTTTGCACACTGGTAGAGCCAAATGCAGACCTGAATAAAATCTTCATATCCCCCTTCAGTTGTCACCTATCTGAAAACTGAACTTGAAATAGTTTGCAGACTCTCTTCCACACAGGTCTTTTGTTTTAATTGAACTCTCTTCTCTTTTCCCACAGGAAAGCTCATTTAGTGTGACTTGCCGGTACTAAAATTGAAATTCTTTGGCTAATTAATTTTTGTACCTGAAACTGAATATCGCTGACATATTCTCCTCCCCCCTCAGTTTTTAATACCTCCCTCTCAAAAATTCAATCCTTGCCATATGAAACCAAAGGAGAGTTACAAAAGTTTTCAGGAATTAGAAAAATTCCCAGGAATTAGAAGGTTTAACTGGGATTACTTTACAGGGTTATAAAAGTTTTTCAGCTCTACGGAGCCCACAGCTAAAATCCACACAACGTCTGGAGCTAGCACGGGCTTCCATTAGAGAAAAGTTTTGTGGTAAGATGGGAACCCAGGAACTTTTCAACCTCCTTTCCACCGAGAGCCACGTTAAAATTTATTTTCGCAGGCAGAAATGAGTTGCACTGGTTGTATGATTAGATAAATCCAGAGAGAGCTAAAAGAAACAACTTCTAGGTACTTTTTCACCCTAAAAGGGTCCATCTCACCCCAGCAGTACCCCTGGAGATGAACCCTCGGGATTGTTGCCGACCTTAGACTAAAATGCTTGTATTGCATCAGGTCAGGCCTCAGACATCTCTCTGCTATTTTCTTTCACCTCCAACTTGCTATTTCAGTACCGCCAGGCCTTCGACACTCCAAAAATCACCCAAGCTTTTATGTTAATTCTTAACGACGTTTCTGAATGTTCTACATCTTTTAGCAAGTGTTCCTCGCTTTGGATTTCTGCCTGGCTGATAGAACAATATCTCACCGACTCGTGGTTGCCGGTGGCAGAGTTATATCAACTCTGGTAATTGCAGGAAGACCTGTAATAAATTGGAGCCACTTGTATTACGCATACAAATGCTTCTCTGCAACGCCCAGAATACATAAAAGGTCACATTTCACACCCAGGTGGGACACAGTCTTCCTCCAGCGACGCAAAAGGACGAGGGTTGAAGGTCATCTCCCACCGCACAGGTCTCCCTGACTTGCACCCAGCGGAATTTGCCTCCCCACCTCTGTTTTGCTGTTGTCAATGCACCATGAAGAGCCTCCCGGGGCAACACTGGGACATGAGGTACCCCAAGGCAGAAGGTAATGCCCACAATGGTTCTCCACACCTCCAGCTGGGCCGTGTCTCTCAACAATGAAATGTGCCCAATAGAAAACAACTGTTCTGCAGCTTTTCTCACACACAAGCAGAAAAATCACATTTTTTTTTCTGTTCTCGCTCCCTTTTCCCTTGTACATCTTTCTACACCACTGGTGAACCGGCCGAAAGCTTTCAAAGAATTCATCTAAGACTCCAAAAGAGACAAAGCAGCACCTGCTGAACGTGACGGCAACGCTGTGCCGCGTATTGGCTCATTTCTCATTCTTTCTGGCTTTCTGACCAGTCACACCCTCATCTCACAGGCTTGGAGAGCGCTTGTGGAAACTCCTACGCTGCAAAGTGCGCACATGGAACACTGCTCTGGTCAAACACCGAAGTTGCTCGTGTACAACATCACAAAAGGATAAAAGTTTCAGAGGCATACATTGTGGAAGGTGTCCCTGCCCACAGCAGGGGGGTTGGAACTAGATAAGGTCTCTTCCAACCCAACCCATTCTGTGATTCTATTCCGCTTTTTATGAATCATCAGAACACGTTTGAACCTTTGAAACCTTCACAAAGAAGCGCCAGCCCCGGGGATGGCTGCGATGCAGGTGGGCTAGCAGGGTGAGACATCAATTCCTCCTGGAGACACTTGTCAACTTTGGAGCAGACCCTTCAGAGCCGCCTCTTCAAACCAAAGGCAGCAGCCTGGAAGGTGATGCAAACAAGACATGACAGCAACACCCTGCAGAGGCTTAGTTCACTTGAAAAGCTAAATTAAAGCAGGAGCAGGTGTCTGCTAAGTCCAGGCTTGCAATTCCTTCAGAGATGGGGGGAAGCGTCAGCGTTACGCTTGCACTGATCTGGTTTTGGCTGGCAACGCCAGTTCAGAACGCGAGAGCGGTCTTCTCTACGTGCCTGAACAACCATCATGCACAAAACACAATTCTCCCCTTCATCTCAGCCTCCTTTGAAGGCCTTTCTTTTCTATCACAGAGCCCAAGTGGAGATCCCAACCCCTCCCAAGCATGCCCACAAACCAATCCCGATTCCCACCAAACCAAAACACTCGCTGAACCCACTTTTTAAACCTGTTCCCCACTTTGGGAGCTCTGCTTTGAATCTGAAATGAAATGTGAGTTCTTTTCTCACATCTGAACATGTGGATGGCAAACATACAAAGGAAGATATTTATGCAACTCAGGACGTTTGAAGCAGCACCAGATAAATATGACTTTTTCACCTCCGGTCTTCATGTTATAAAATGGTCTGTTCACACGTGTCTGTTTGAGGGAAGGAAATTCCACATTTTAGAAGTGCATCCTACATAGGAAACTGCACATGAAACCCCTCATTGGTTGTGACCGTAAAACACGAATTGCAACCAAAGCAGCCCTTCGTCAGTTCTACTTTCCTATGAAATATTCCCCTGTAAATCATTCTCTTTCTCACTCGTTAAGACTACAGAAGAACACACCTCTCTGAACCTAAGTGGCAGGATGAGTACAGCACTGCACGAAATAATTCCATTTAAACTTACTGAATTCATCTGAATTCGCACCACACCAACATCCAGGCCAAAAGACATCTTCCAAGACGTGATGCAAAGTGAAAATATTAAATGAAAATGGGAAGGAAGGTTTTGGAAATATTTTATTTTTTTTGCTTCTAATGACCTCTCAAACACCAGGAGGACCTCACCAGGAGCTGTGAATTCCCTCTGGTGCAGATACCCGACCGTATCTGCTGCTGCTCTGCTGGGGTCTGTTGTGAAAACAGACTTTTGGCAAAACAGCCATATTTCTGAATTCTGCATAACTGAAGTAGGCTTGATGTTGTTTACTCTAGGTCTTTTTCCTTCAATCTTATTAACGTTGAGGTGGCTTTGTCTTAGAGATGTACTTTTCAAGAGATGTTCACCTGTCAAACATAAATCAAGGAACCCCTGCTGAGTAATGTTTTTTAATTACCTGAAAAGCAAAACTTGTAGAGGTCTATGTGTGACTTTTTTGTTGTTTTTTAATAAGACACTATTTTGCTCCCTATGTTTCTGTACATGTGGTTTTGGACCTTATAAATAACCAGCAATAAAGACTTGGACGTCTATAATTCAAGGATAGCAGAGGATCCTGTCACTGCTTTGCCCAAGCAATATTTCAAAAAGCAGCAGAGCGATACTTCTGTTATTTTCCAACCTGCAAGGGGAAGAAGTGACACCTAAGGCTACGTCTACATTATTTATACCACTTTGATAGATTATATCTTTACCACAAGGATGAGCTTTTAAAACATGCCTGAAAATGTTTAAAGATTCCACAGGTGCTCTTCCTGAGTGCAAACAAAGGTTTCTCTTTGTAGTACGAAACCAAAATTAAAACGTAACAAAATCCTGGGAGCTACAGTTTCTGCTTAAAACAAATCCTTGACTGGACATGTTGGATTTATTTATTTTTAACTAACATAGTTTTGGAACTCAGAGTAATATCTATCTGTATATACATGGGGCAGGCAGGTGTGTGTACGTACCTGCATGTCTATCTGTACGCACACACAGACAAATACGTGCAAAAAACTTTCACAGAATCATAGAACACCAGCTTGGAAGTGACTTCAAGGATGATCTGGTCCAACCCTTCTTGGCAAAAGCCCCATCTAGACAAACTGGCCCACTTGGATCTTCAAATGTCCAAAGCTGGGGACTCCACTACTTCCCCAGGGAGATTATTCCAATGGCTGCAGGTTCTCGTTGGGAAAAATCTTCCTCTTGTGTCCAATCTCAGTCTCCCCAGCAGTAACTTATGCCCATCACCCTTCCTCTTTTCCATGTGACTTGTGGTAAAAGGGGAGTTTCCATCTTCTTTGTATTATTGGTAAACTCCATCAGGGTATGATCCAGTCAATCGATTTGCTCTGGTATCTTTTGCTCTCTCTGTGACAGTCTTTGAAGATACCACATTCTATTTGTAGAAATAGTTGCTTTTTTAACAACTTGCCCTGCATTTAATAATAGCCACTATGGATAATGATAATAAAACGTGGAGATTCATAAAGACCTACTAATTAATCAACCCTGGTACATCGTTAAGGATGCAAAACTATGAACACAAACCTCACACTCTTATAGCTGAACCCCTCTTGTCTAGAAAAGCACAGATGACCGTTTCATTTGACATCTCTCATACCAATTATTTGTGTGAATTTCTCTTTCACATCCATACATGGTACTACCAAAGACTCTCCACTATCACTCTGAGAAAATATTTTAAAAGTATTATAAAATACAACTGAAAGGTGAATACACAGCACAGAGCTACCCAAGCAGTACTTGTTAAACTTATTTCTATGTCTAAAGACCCTGTGCTTCCCTCATCTCTCTTATTTTGGAAGGAATTCAGTGCTAGGAGAAAGACTTCAGTGAAGGTATTTTTTCAACATAAAACTCCTCATCAGTATTACCATAGATATCCCCTGTTGTTAGAGATCATGAGAACACAACATGCTGATTTAATGGCTTTCAAAGTTCTGTTAAATCATTAAGAAACGACGTCTCTCTGACAACATCAGCTTACGCTGTAAAACCACCTACAGACAGAAGGTTTTTTGAAATATAGCTGAGAACAAAGTAAATCAGCTCATGGGAAATCGCAGGACATTTCACACGCTGTCAAAAATACATAAAAGAAATGAGATGTGGTGAGGTCCTTGTGCAGGACTGTGAAGCTAATGAGATAGATGAACACGAATATCTCTGAAGTCTGATTTATTCAAATGTATTTCTTAAGTATTGCTGACACTATTTGTACATCTCAGTCAAAGTGGCAAGAAGGGTTACGATTATTTTATGGCTACGTAGAGTAATTAGTAGGAGCATGACCTCTGCTGTTTGTGACCACAGACTACACCAAGCAACGCCACAATTTAGTAAAAACTTTCTATATTGTCAACTTCTGTTGGCTCTTCACAATACTACATTTTCTAATTACCCCGAAGCTATCAAACATTCATGTCATGGCTCTCACAGTAGTACAAAGAATTAGGCAACATGAAGATGAGACTGATGGAATGACTTTTACAGCATCATATAATATTCCCAAGACAGGTCTGGGGAGCAGAACCATGTTCTCCCAGCTCTTCAAGGAGTGTTCCTTACAAAAAGTTACCTTTCTCTGTTTTGNGAAAGGTAATTTCCAACCAAAATGACTCTATGATTCTTTTCCATAAAAGAGAAAATGAGAAGTGACACAAATTCCACCACTACAAATGGCTCTGGACTTCTCCTGCCAAATCTCAAGCCCAGTTTTAATAGAAAAATACCCCAAAAATATATTTTGTATTTTTTTATAAAGTATAACTATTATACCACTGACATTGATTTTGTTTCTTATTCTTAGGTCATTTAATCATTTCCAAATTCAGAGGCAAGCAAGAATTAAAATATTAAAAACCTATAAACCATATCTGAAGCCGTCATTAGAGCCAGAATGCTCTTAAACAAATCATCTGCTAACTAGCTCCACAGATTACAATGGCATTAAATGGAACAGAGTTTGGTCCTTGAACATGCAACCGAAGAAAGATGCTGAGTTCCATTCAAGGCAGTGAAAGCTCAAGTAGAAGGAAGATCAGAAAATGTTCTTTATTCTGATTTCTGTAACCTAAGGATGATCGCTGGCTTCTCTTTCCTTGTGCCTCTGTGACAAAGAACAAAAGGCCAGAATTTTAGGACTCATTTCAACTTCAAATTGCTTTAAAATGTGCTTTCTGAAATAGATTCCTTCTTTCTAATTCCCAAGGAGTTCATAACCGTATTTTTAGAAAGGCAATTTGGATTTTAACAAATACAGATACTTTGTGCTCTCTTACTTTCACAAAAAGACATTAAGGTCATATTTTTTTTTTTCCAAAAGTGGAGATTGCTTTTGAGTGGTCGTCACCATGGCTACCAAATTCGGAACCAAATAAAACTCCTGAAATCGGAACCCAGCAAGATATATATAATACACATCATTTGATCCACAATAATTGTGACTCAGAATTATGGAAAATCTTCACGGTTGCTATTGCAAGAGCATCCAAAAAGGGAAGAGGAGAGACCTACACTGCACCAAATCCAGTCATGGAACCACCAGCCCATTTTGAAGCATCCTCTCCATTGTTGTTATCGCTCCCACCCCCACTTTTTGCTTAATTTGAGGCTTCTCTGACCTGTCCTAAAGTCTAAGGTCATTAGTTTTGTTATCAGCTTGTTCTCCTCTCAACAGAGAGACCAAGAATCTGGTTCACCAAGTACAAAATCAGCAAGTAGAAATGAAAAAATCAGATTTAATCTGATTTATCTGGAGGAAAAGGGTACACTGCCATTTCACATGCTTTGCTCCATCAGCTTCCCTCTTATTTCAAAAAGATCCTTCTCTTACAGAACTCAGGACTCTTCAAAGTACGAGAAAGACTGAGACTTAAAGGACTAATGGGGTAAGTTGACAGGTATATTCATTTCTGAAGAGTGATGACACTGTTTTAAATATTTAATGCACGGAAAAACATATGGAAAGAAAAATAATGTGAAGTTGGCTTTTGCACGATAACATAACACCATATTTCCTGTGTCTTTCTATGTTGCAGCCACATTGCACAGAACTGTAAAAAAGAAAATGGCAGATTTCAAATCAGTCATCGTGGTGAAAAAAAAAAAAAAATTAATCTTTTTTTCTCCCGGTTTTCTCATTTTTCCAGTGCAATCAATAAACAAGCCATGGCTATCAATCTCCACGCTCTGTAGCAATATTTTATTTTCAAGCTGATAGCTGCACATGATGAATTATAGTCATTAGAAAGCATGATGGCGTGTTACAGTAGCGTCAGCATACTGGGAAGTGTGGCTGACAGAATGAAGTGGGAGGGTTTGCTTATTATTATTATGCGCCGTCGAGATGTAAATATTACCCCAAATACGCACCGTTCTTGACAGCCCATCAGAGCCACACTGAATTTATTTTTTTTTTTCAAAATATTCACATTATTTGAAGACAATTGCCCCAATAAATATATTCTACTTGCAACGGTTGAATGTAAGTTTTACGGTTCCAATATTTGGATAGGTAGCTGTTTCTGTTAGGAAAATGGGAAAATTTTAAAAAAAATAAAAATAAAAAAATCACCTGAAGCATTTATCTGCTATCCAAGTACCATTAAAATGTCCATAAAGACAGGATCAAGACTGCAAAGTGAGTTGTTAGCAGGCACCTCTGACTTCAAAAGTGAAAGGAAAAATACTTTTAGTAAATAATTATGCACGTAGCGTAATAAAAGTCATCTCGGCAACGTGGAGCTCCTGTGTTATGCAGCTTAACGAGCTGCCAAAACCTCTCAACTGAACCAGTACAAGTGACTCTCTGTGCCAGTAAAACAGAACAGCTTTACCAGCCTTCAGACCTTTCTTCTAAATATTTTCTGTGTAAAAGCTTTTCTGCTCCTGCACTTGCGGCAGCCAACGTAAAAGTGAGGCGCCTTCAGATGGCTTGAGGGACTAGAAATTACAACAGGTCTCTCCGATGGCTTTAATGTCACCAAAAACCCCACCCTGATGGGAAGGACAGAGAGCAGAAATGGGTTTTGAGGCTGGCGAGTTCTCTCTCCGGAGCGGTGGCATCAGCAGGGGGGAGAGGTGAGGTGGGAGGGAGAGTAGCCTGGACCTGGGAAGCTGGGGAGCAGAGTGGGATAAAAGCCTCAGGATAAAACCTGGGAGCAAATTTAGTGAAGGCACTAGAAGTGGAGAAAATGAGGCAAGGGGAAAAAAGCTCCCCATCCTCCCTTTTAGTTACGAGCCGTCCGGAGCTGAGATCAGAGCTACATTAGAAGAAAAAGCTTCCACTGTCGTACTTAATGGGCTTCAGCTCCGAGATGGATCTGGATACCGTGTTCTGCTCTTGGATCTGGTACTAAATAACACGGCCAGAGATGCTGTAGGTGACAGCTACAAAATCTGAGCACATGCTGCTTAGATGGAGGCGGCAATGGCTAGTTACTGGAATCTGGAGAGATAATGTCTAGCTGGCTACTGGGATGGGGTCCAAGATTGCAACTGAAAGGTGGATTCCAGGGGAGATATTTGGAAATAATGAAAGAAATAGTCTCTGACAAATTAACTGGGCCTGACTTGTTTCTTCTGTAAAATCTTGTGACAAACAAGAGCTTTGAAATTCTCCCCTAACTTTCTGCAAAAGTTTGTTAAATAAACTTGCACCCTATGCTGGTCTAAGTCCTGTCCGGTGTTGGGACCCAGAGCGAAGGGGGCCAAAGCCAGTCAGATTCAACCACAGCCTTTCTGTCAAGTCAACATCCTCGTGCAAGCAGGAGTTGTGTTCAAAAGAACTGGCTTCCTAGGAGATGGCAGGGGAGCCTGAAGGGGCCGGATCCTGCTAGTTTGCAGGAGTCTCTCCAGAAGAGCTGGCTTTGGGGGAAGCTTCCCACCGGCAAGAGCAAATGAGCACGATGCCCAAACAAACAGAGAGCAAAAATTTACTTCTTAACTCCAGGTAAACCTCTGTGGCACCACAAACCTTTGAAGATAATTGATCTGAAGCTTTAGTGGAGTGTCAGAAATGAGCATTAAAAGAGTCAGGTATTAGTATGGTAACTGAGAGAACTTTTTGGGCATGAATAATAAAGAAATGTTCATCGAATTGATTTTAGCTGATGGATTGTAATTCTTACAAAAGTGACTTTCAAATGTCTGTTGGCTGGTGGAAGGAATGAAAACAATGCCTAACTGCTCCAATTCATTGCAATATATAAGACTTCAATATTCATAAATTACAAGTGGGTCCTCACTTGAGAAGTAAACTTCTGGCATCTTAAGTTCCTAAGTGAGCAGTAATACTTTCAGTCTTCTTTAGAGTAGGTTATGGTATAACCTACCTGCCTTACATCACACCAGTAGGTTACATGATAACCAACCAGTGAGTTCTATTAGGACCAGGAGGTTGTACAATACTTTCATGCAATTTTTTTTTTTAAATAAATTGTAGTACAATTAACAATATTTACAAGTATAGTTTTTACATAATGATAACTAATATCTGTATGAACTCATATATGCACTGAATACCCCTGCACCTACAAAAGCCAACAAGCTTCGCCTCATCTGTGTCTAAAAAACCACTGCCTTTGCTTTTCCTGACAGCAGTAAGAGCCAGACTAGGACAGGCTGCAGACCCCAGCACTGAACTGCATCACCTCTTGCTTCTCCAAAGAGTTCAACAAGCAACTAGTCACAAGGACAGAAATAACACAGTAGCTGTCAGACATGGCAATACTCTCATCTCTCTTTTTTTCCTCTCTATTTTCCAGCTAGATGCAGTGCTCAGCCGGTCCATCCCTACTCCTGAATTCTGCTCTGGCCACTTCTCAGTCTGCTCCACCCAATAGCGCAGATCTCTACAACACACAGAGCAGAAGAGAATTCAACTCTGATCCAGGCCAACATTAGGATCACTTCTGTTCAAGAACCTTGTCGCATTCACGAAGCCTACTGCATTTTTTTTTTCATTCCATGCAAGCTGCCATCTTGTAAGAAAGGAGGAATAAACATATGGATATGAAATATGTTGGAATAATCACTTTCTGCACCGATACTAGTCTGTCTGTGTAGACATCAGAGAACACATCCTATCTAGCTTTCTACATGTTGTGTTATTTCACACCGCCTCCCATTCCGCACGGAAAAGGCACTTGACTTTCTCTAATACAAGCTCAACTTCTCATCGATTTACCACCAAGAAGAACCCAACTGTCTGAAGTAGTCCAGCTTCTTTCAACAAAAATACTGCAAATTTAAGGTATGAAACGTGAAAAGAGCATCACCATTACAATGGATAACGAAGATAAAGGTCACAACTTGCTTGAGTCCACAGTTCATTATTTTTTTTCAAGGGAACAAGAAAAAAATGGATCTAGTGTGCAGCAGCTAAAAAGTTGTTGCCTAACTTAGGCATTTAAGACTTAAAATTATATAAATTTAGAAGCAGCATTGGCATAACTTTATTAGAAAGTGCAAAAATATAGACTAACAAAGCACAATATTTAAGAAAGTCATTTTGCTTTTCTAAAGACGACACAGAACAAATTAAACATAAAGCATCAATGCAGAGGCTTCTACCTTAGATAGATTCAGGTATTCAGACAAAAAAGGATTTGGAGAGAGGGACAGAAGTAAGTGAGGAGCAGAGACATGACTCTGTCTGTTCTCCTAGATGATTAATAAGCAAATTATATATCATCACTTCTCCTCCAACATTTCAGAAGCGTATCTGGTCTTTTTGGGAATCTATCTTAGTATGCCAAGTAGCTGCCAAGACTTCCACACTTTCCATGCAGATGATTAAACTGGTCAAAATATTGTTCTGTGAAAAATGAGTAAGTCAGAGGATAATGAATCTCTGGATTTTGCGTTGTCTGAAAAACCTTAGAAGAAATCTGGCGGCGTGGAACACGCTCGGGATGAAACGGAGCATGTTTTTTTTCATAAAAAACCTACCCCTGGAGCTGAGTGAGCTGATTGGTTTCGTAGCATCTAGTGACCACCAAGAGTTTGCATTTCCACTTACTTTTTGGTTTTGTTTTTGGTTTACATACCATATATGTACCCTGTCTGGAAGAAGAAAGTCATGAATTTTTGTCACCATTCTTCCCATGCCGCATGGTCCGAGCATAGAATCAGAGAATGGTTTGGGTTGGAAAGGACCTTAAAGCTCATCCAGTTCCAACCTCCCTGCCAGAGGCAGGGACACTCCCCACTAGAGCAGGTTACTCAAAGCCCTGAGCAACTTGGCACATCCCCTTCACCGTTCACCTCACCTTTTCTCCTGTGAAAAATGGGTAAGATCTGCTGGCACCACAAGGATCTTGCTTTAATTCATTACCTCTTCTTGCAGCAGAGAGTTCAGTTTGCAACATCATTGTTGTTGTTATTATTATTATTATAATTGAAGTACATTCCCTCCACGTTAACGAGTATCCCGGAAAGATATGCAACTAAATGGCTAGATATAGGAGACACTTCACATCTGGTGTTTTAAAGAACAACATAAATGTTCTGAGTTGTATTTTGATCCGGGTGTGCTCACAGTAATTCGAGCAAAGCATCATGAAAGCCCTGGAGGGTCGAGCCATTCACCTGTTTCCCTTATTTTTTTTGTTTTGTTTGGAGGAGCATTCCCCAGGGCTGNGCAGGAGCTGAGCTCCCAGTTGGATACCCCTCATAGCAGAGGGGTGACCAGAGCCAAGGTCTGCAGCTCTGCTGAGCAAAGAGCAAAGCTCAGCATTGCAATATTCGAGGGCGATACTTTAAAGTGTCTTCAGTTTTTCAAGTCTCCTCCTCCTCAAACCAATCAATCCCTTTCTAGAAAGACAAGTCAAGCTTTGACATTTATAGCAACTTGGAAATAGACGCCAAACATTCACCTGTTTCCCTTATTTTTTTTTTTTTGTTTGGAGGAGCATTCCCCAGGGCTGCTGTGTCTTTACAAGGATTTAAAAGCACGAAATTTTCCCGAATGCAGAGCTACCGGAAACACATTTTGATCTGTAAATACTATCCTTCAAACCCAAATCCTCCAAACCTACATTTATAGGCTTATTTTCATGATGACAGTTTCGCTCCATTTGTTGAATTGTAAACCATGTAAAGCTCAGCAATAAAACGTCTGCAATCTGTAGCGGTAATGGGAGGCATGTCTCATAAACAAGATAAGTTGTTTCTTGCCAATATTGTTACACTTCATAAACACGAACTCGAGTCTGTTTTGCGTTTCCTAGATCAGTAGCAGACTCGTATTTTAATTAAACACGACGTATAAAATATTCATGTAAAAAACAAACACCATTGTTTCAAAGACACGATGCTAAATTAAGTTAGAGCACTTCTGACGTCAAGTTCTCGCACAAAAGGACAATTCTGGATTGCGAGCGGACTCGGACAGCGCGAGCGTCCGGCAAAAACCTACAGTGGCAAGACGGTAGCTGCCCTATGAATAAATAAACTATTTCTATTTCTTGATAATGTAAGTGCTTGTATGAACTCGTTCCAATTCCCAAAGACTCCTCATTTCGGCTGAGGTCGTAATTAAGAACCAGCATCACGTGGCAGCACGGAAGATGCTGCCAGTCCCATTTTATGCAGCAGAACTCCTAAGTGTTTCACCTCACACTGACATAATTTATTGTCTCATTTCATTAGACTAATGCTGGATAACTCTGACAGAGTCATCTTTGACGGTCCCTATCCCAAAAGTACTTTACTTTTTGAAACCCAGCCTTTGGAGTATAAATGGACCAGGATCCCAGGATACGATCACGATCCACACCGACTAAAACCTCATTCAATATTTCTAGTTTAGTAACACAAATCCAGCGTCTGGATTTAGCGAGGAATCCAAACACATTTCTTCTGACATAAGCCTCAGAGATGGCATCAACTACAGCCAGGTTTTTAAATTGTCAGTAAAGAGGAATTTTGGGACTTGAAAAGAAACGAGCCAGAAACATCTGAATACTGGTTTGTGCCATAGAACCAGTAACCCAGAACCACGGCCTGGGAGGCAGCAGCCATCTACGAAACGTTTCCTGCACGGCCAGCATGGAAAAATATATCACTCGATTGTAAATCTACCGAAACAGCCAGCACCAGGAACTCACCACGATACAGGATTAGGCAGGAATGTACCTCAGAAAGTCCTTAGCTACCAGCAATAGCTCGGTTGCACCACATCACCCTTCTGGGTCTTTAAATACAAGTTGTAAAATAACCCAAATGACTCAGTTATGGTGCGACCCGTTACTACATTGCCTTGTTTATTACTAAAGCCATTTGAATGGATTTCAGGCGCTAGATTTGGGCTGTCAACATCTGCACCGAATTCCTAATCTGCTCAGGCCACTGCCTGAAGTGACTCTGTAAACCAGACTGGCCAAAGCTTTGTGCTGATTTAATTCTAGCCTTCTACTCCAGGAGGGAAAGAATAAGCGAGAAGCAGCATTAATGTACTGCTAAAATTTCAGGCTTCTATAGAATTTCAACAGAGTAGAAATGGAAATATGAAATAACAGGAAAAATTAAAGTCTTGAGATGTGCCTATGTTTTGGGCCACTGAAAACCAAGATGTGCCTCAAACATGTTCTACTGCTAGTTTCCCAGAAAGGAAGTCCTCAATCAGCCACAGATTAAAAAAGATGAAGAAAAGATGCAATAAAATCCCTGTCCCGTCAGGCCAGACAGCCTGGCACCTCCTGGAGTCCTCCAGCTCTGGTGAAAGATACGTGAACTACTTATTTTTGTGAGGGTAAAATGATCGCAACAGTCAATGGCCTAAACGGGAAGCACATTTGCAACGAGGATCTTCAGAGACTTCCACCCTCAGGAGATCCTTCTCTAGCATTTGCCATGTTTCAGGCCTTAAATTCATTTTTTTTCCCCAAGAAAAAAGATGAAAAAGATGGGTTTAAGGTTTGAAACACATCATTTTCAGAAGAAAAAGATGAATAAGAAAATGCATCAACCCCTGACCACCACCTTGACTCTGGGTTTGATGGTTGATAACAGTTCCATTCCTTTGACACAGCCATAATTGCAAGAAGAGCATAAAAGACCCTTTCCTTTACATGCTCAGCTACAGCATGACTCAGCTCAGCTCATTTTTTTCAGTTTTTAATTTCCAAAGTTTTAATAACTGTTTCAAATAAGCAAATTACAGTTTTTCTTTTTTTTTTTTTTATTTTTTTTCCTGTCAGATTTCCTTCTATTTTCTGCAAATGAACTCTTTTTATTAAAAGCAGAACTGACAATTGCTGTTTGGCATCAGGCTTGATGCTTTTAGCTCATCTACACTGTCCCTAATCACTTCATCTGGCAAGGCAGATACTTTCATTGCAAACTGCTGCTAGCACCTTTGCTGATTCAGTACACAGATCCGGTGCAAAAGTGAAGTCATTTTAGGGGGTTTCAGGTTTTATAATATTGTAGTATTCCTACAGTAAACAGTCAGTTCTAAAAGACAAACCGCACAGGGAATATTTCTATTCCTAGCTGATTTATATTAAAATAAACAGGAGGTAGTTTATATAAATGAATTGCCGTAATAAACAACTGGCATTCATCAGCCCAACGATTGTACGGGGTGGGGAGGGGGAAAAGGGATTAATTGTACTTCCAGATCGAGAAGGAATCTATGAAGTAGGGTTCCTGCCTGTCTCCTGCTTAAGCTCGTCACGAAGCAACTTCAACCTTGGCACAAACACTTTGAATTCTTTAAGAGAGATCGGAATGAGCTGGATAAGAACTAATTTGGTCACTGCTTCCTGGCAGCCTGAATGATCAGACTTGATGTTTTAATCACACAGTCACTTATTTTTATACAAAAGCGTCCAATTTAAAATTGCTAAATTAGACTGATATTCAATATATCAACAAACTGGTCGGTAATTGCCTTTCATCTGGACTCCCAGTGTAGGCCGTTTCCTGATCGGTAGTTTCCTCTCATGAAAAACTTTTAATGCTTTCAGATTTTGAGACAACAAAGCTATAAAAGTTGTCAATTCAGTCCCTTCTGCAGTCCATGAGCTGTAAAATCACCAGATGGATTCTCTTTGCTTACCCTAAAACCTGAATGAGATTTCTTCAAAATAAATCACGAGTCGTGCCGGCTCCAAGAGGACGGAGGCACATCAATTCATTTTGCACTTCAGCGAGCTATAACCAAACTCATGTGTCCTTTCTCCTCCTTTTCAACACATCCAAAGCTGGTGCCGGTGAAGGGGAGTGATGACGGATAACCTGGCCGGCTGGCAGGTGGCGGGAGCAGGGAATCACAGAATGGCAGGGGTTGGAAGGGACCTCTGGAGATCATCGAGTCCAACTCCCCCGCCAGAGCAGGATCAAAGGATCTACGGCAGGAGATCTGTTCTTCTCACAGGACCACACATCCATCAGCAAGGCGCTATTAAACTCGTGTTTGGCTGAGAAACACGGAATTTCAGGCCCGGTAGCCCCGAAGAGGGACTAAGACGTCGCAACGCAGAGCGGCCGAGTCCAGACGTCTAATACTTGTGCACATTTTTTTCATCTCACAGAGCTTTAGAGAGTCACCCCCTTCTCTGATAAAAGTCTGAACAGAAGCTGGGCTGCTTAAAGCAAAAATTGGGGTTGGCTTTGGAGGACTGTTCCCCTAAGCGAACAGGATCTCCTCGGTTTTTCATTCTCAAATGTTTAGCTTTTTCCACACTAACCCAGAAAAGCCCAATTCTTGATTGGCCATCATATTCTTCACACGTCGTAAATATTTGCATCATGCGAAAGAAGCGACTCACCAAAAATAATGAATTACAGAGTAAACCGAGAGGATTATGACTTCTACTGCCAAATGGAGTCCAGATCCAGGTCTCCTCCCCATCACCACCTTCACTCAGGTGTTCAACAGAGCGAGAGTTTGAGCAGCTTAAGATCCCTCAGAGCCTAAAATAAAAGGCAGACTGGAACTACCATGAGTTTGCCCTGCTCAGTCCAGCAGCACTGTGCTCGCACTGACAGAACCAAATTGGCATAAATTACTCTCTTTTTAGTGACTGTTATTTATCTGGAGTGGCTGTGAAGTATGTTTTTGCCGATTCGAACGAACCGCTATCTAAATAACAACTGAATTAAATTTGGTATTTCAATTAGCACGGCGAGAGCCTTGAGCTGTTTATTTTATCATCATTCAAATAACGTTTTTACTCAACAGCTTTGTCATAACGTGTTCCTAAGCTGGAATTTGCACAGCATTTAGCAACTTGAGAGTAGCTACCGACACCAGAACACAATTGGCGGCTAGAAAAGCGATGTTACCCCATTTTACAGACGGAAACACGAGCTGCACGGCCCCAGCGAAAGTTATTAGCGGAATGTATGCACCAATTATTTCGGTAAAAGTTAAGGATATGTTTAGTAGGGAATATATAAGGCACCTAGGTGAAATTAAGCATGGTCATAATTACTGTGATGACTCAAGGAATGTTTCAGCAGGTGTGGAAGCGGAGTCACACCGACAGAATCGGAATGGGAATATGAAATTGCCTTTTTATTGCCACACCAGTTAGGTAAACAGCCATTTAGAAAAACAGATCCTCAAAGTTTCTGCCAAGTTAAATACTTTCTAACATATTAACTCTTATTAAAACTGCTTCAGCAAATCCCCAGGTATCTTTATTTTTCCCAGACGTGTACGAGGCGCCTCAAACATACCGCACAATCCTAATAAACGCTTACGTACCTTCTGTTACAAAGAGATTAAAAGCACAGAGCCTACAACAGGATGTATCTGGGTGGAGGATTCTATGTACGTGCTCGGGAAAGGCAGGAGCGTGTCTCCCGATCGCCATTCGGAGCGATGAAAAGCTCTCCCAGGGTTGGGCCGGCGTCCCTGGAATGAGCAATCCTCAGCGTCGTCGACGTGGGATCAAGAAGCACCACCGATAATTTTCAGCTGGACCCGAGTCCGGCTCAGCAACATTTTTCCAAGTTAAAAAATACAAATAAAAATTTACTTCCATCGATTCTAAATATATGGGGAGCTAAATATAGTAAACCTCGGTTTGAAAAATCAGGGCTAAAGCGAACATACACTCAGGCTCAGTCTGTGCACCAGCTGTGGGGAAAAATGTGCTGAAAAGTAGAACATTTTGTCTCTTTTCATTTATCAAACATTCAGTTGCAAACACACAGTCATCTGTTTAAGAAGAGCTGAGAATCTGTTAAAATTTTTCATTCGATGGTTTAGCGAATTTAAATCACAATTTTCTCTGGAATTTAAATTCTCAGGTAACTTTTCTGTGGATAATGCTTTCAATCAAAAAAAACTTTGGTTACCGAAGGTCTTTTTTTTCAAATGTACTTACACACTTCGGCAACAATTCTTCACTTGTTTGTTCAAATAAGGAATTAATTAATATAAATAAATGTCAGTTTTGCTAGACAGTAGTAAAACACTTATCTGCATCATGCCCACAGATTAATGAATCAACCAAAGGCCGGTACAATTTCAATTTTTTTTTTTCTTTTTTTTCTACACAGTACCATAACCGGTGTGGATTGTGAATGCGTTGTCAACTTGGACATTCCCACTTTTCAGAAGGAAGGATTGAGGTGTTTATACAATTAATTAAGTCCCTAAACGAAGCTGCAGGAGCAGGAATAAGGCAACACAGGACCCAGGGAGACCCCAGAGGCAAGGTTTTAAGCAAACCTAGCATTTATCTCCTTTTCAGACCTGTAAGACTAGTAAAGGGTGGTTCAAAGGTCCATCAAACTGGTGATTTTTTGTATGCCAAATAAGATTTGCGCTGCCTAGAACACAGTTGTCTGTATCTGAACTGAGTCAGTACAGCCTCTTTAAGGTCAGGAGAAAGAATTATGTTTATTCTCCTCCTTGAACACTCCTGTTCCTTCACTGGCTGTGCCCCATTTGAGCCCCAATCCTAACCCACATCACTCTCCTTTTTTCTTCCTTCCTTGCACATTCCCTTAACATCTTTCTCTCTTCTTCTTCATGAAGTTAGCCTCTGGCATCTTAAAAATGTCTGAATCTGCCCATGCTCCTTCCACTGCCCTTTCTCTCTCCCTTCTCCCCCCTCTTTTTTTCCCTTCCTTCCTTTCTTCCCCATGCCCCTTTTTTTTTCCCTCTGAGCTCTCTGGAGCTGCTTTGCCCTCTCTCCTTGGTATCCCTTCAACCCAACACTCTTCCAGATTGCCTCCCTCCACTTCCCTCCCCTAGGACCTCTTCAGCTCTGCCAAAGAATCACCCTCCAAGGACAGAAACATTGCAAACTTCTTAAACTCAAAGCCCAGTGTGACTTCATCTTTTTTTTAAACCACCAACCGCCTGATTTCCTTGCCAGGCTTTTTTTTCCCTCTCCTGCCCTAAGTTTACAAGACTCCATCACCTTTCTTCTCTCATCTGCACTCTCACCAGGGGAGGATGGGCTTTCAAGACACCCCTACATTACATTTTTCGTAAGCGCCCTTGACGTTTGACGACAGCATCCCACTCAGCTACCTCCTCATCCTCTCCCAAACACTTCCCCAAAAATTCATGGTGTTCCCGGCGACGAGAAAAGAGTTCATCAAAGTGCTCTGCGAGCGAACCTCCTACGCCCCGCGATAAAAATAAACAACAACAGCCAGAAATATTGCTAAGAAACCATATGCTTCAGATTTTTTGGCTCTCACCAAAAGGAAGGGAATCGTTGGGACTTTGGGTCCCCGAGAATCAAACCGCCCATAAACTAAACATAACAATCATTAATGATAATAAATCTTTCAGATAAGTTTGAAGTACAGACAATCTGAAGAAGCGTGTTGGTTCTATTTCCTAATTCTTAGCAAACTATTTTAGGTTTTTAAAGTGTTATTTTTTCCTCCCAACTCAGAGCCCCAGACAGCTGGAGGTGTTTAAAGAAAAAAAGCAATGCGCATTTTTTTCCACGATATGTAGAATTCCTATTCTTATATTAGTTTTTATTCTTAGAAGCGCGAGCTGAAATTTGAGTTCCACGGCAATGCTCCCACTAATTGCCTTGAATAATTCAAATTTTACCACTCTCAAGGGCACAACTGGAGCCAGACTGTTATAAGCCATATTTGTTCCTCTGGAGCCAACAAAATAAGTATGTTTTATGCCGGAGAGCACGCTAAGCTTAAGTTACATGATTTTGTTTGTTTTGAATTTAGACAAGTGAAAAAAACATTAAAAAAAAAAATCACAGCGGATTGGCTTGTCAATTTGCCTACCAATAAACACAGAACAAGCCAAATTTGACTTATAAAGCAGCAGGAACACGTCGAAAATCACAGAGTAACCCTGAAAACCGTACTTCGCCGAACAAAATGAGCGAAGGCCTCAATTGTGGGATCTCGCTATTTTTGGCTCAAGAGAGAAATTCTGAAGCTGCTGCTGATTTGAAATGGGTCCTGAAGAGAAGGAAGGGAGGAAATTAGAATTTTTTTTAACTTACAAAATTGTCTTGCCTGTGTAATAACACTGAGCATGACTGTCACTCTGAAGACATATTAGCTCATTTAGGTAATTAGTGTGAGCAGCATGTTTCCCTGCTTATTCCATTCAATTATAGGGTGCTCACTTTGTCATTACTGGAGTATCTTAATGTGACTTGTAATTAGTGTAATTACAATCCAATGTTAATTATATCTGCCACTTAGACATAATTTTATATAGTAATGGTCTTATTCTCAATAACCTTATTATGTTGTTTATTCAAACAGGAATTTAGCCTTCTTTCATGCGTCAAATATGGAGATTACAAAAAGTACTGCCTGTCATTTCGGTAGTTATGACTGGAGGATCTTTGCATTGCAAAACCATATTTGGGGCAATCAATGAATGGAGAAAACCAAATTATGGAAGCTGATTATTAAAGACATGCTGAACTAACAAAAATAACTTGCACAGGAGGCACATCCGAGACCTACCCTGGCTCGTGAGTGCCACAGAGAGAGGTCAGGGTCCGTCAGTTAACCAGAGAACAAGAGATGGCAATATAGACAATACCGAGGGGGGATGGTGTGTGTGGATACTTCTAGGGGTGGTGTTCATGTTGCTCTTAGTAGCAGGGTAATAAAATAGTGACATTTATTTGGTGCATATTTTAGATTAGCTATCATGAAGACTTCTTTTAAGCTGAGCTTGGCCCAGGTTGCCCCGAGAGGTGGTCACTGCCCCATCCCTGGAATCATCCCAGGGGAGGTTGGATGGGGCTCTGAGCAACCTGCTCTAGTTGCAGATGTCCCTGCTCCCTGCAGGGGGGTTGCACCAGATGACCTTGACAGGTCCCTTCCCACCCAAACTATTCTATGATTCTATGAAATAATGTCTTGGGAAAAGCTTCTCAGTGACAGCGACACCTTTTAGCACAGGGCTTATGCATCTGATCACGGGAGTTATTTTTTCTCAAGCTTCTTTTCTCTGATCAACAGCATTGTGGGGGGTACAGCCACACCATGGGCTTTACTTCAGACAAGGGGTGGGGTTTAGCACAGTTTCCCCTGCTTCCTGAGTTTGGCTTTGCTTTGCAGTGTTGGACTTCTGGGTGAAGTAAAAGTGAAAGACACACCGCAGGAAAATCCCTGATGCCCTCAAGGGAGCTCTCCCGTGACACCAGACCGACACCAGTCAGAACACAAAGCCACCAACCACAGCCAGCAGGTTCTCAGCACCATCCTGCTCTACAGATCTGCTCCTGCTGGGGCCCACCACTTGCTGCTACAGCCAGGAGATCAGACAGTACAGTGTTCTTCTGGAAAATAAGGTTTTCCAGGAATTAGTCCCAGACTGGGATCAACTCTTTCTCAAAGAGTGCTCCAGACCCAGTCACACCATATCCCACTATCTCTAACATACACAGCTACATATATCTAGATATATCCATAGATTTTTAGGGAAAAGTCCCTAAAACAATCAGTCAAAACAACAATTTCTCCCTCCACAGAGCCCCCAAAGGACAAGCAGCACATGACAAATATTAGTCATGTTATTTAATGCACTCTGCTGAAGAGGGGCCACAAGAACCAGAGGAGAGGAGAAGGGAATTTGGCAGCTCTCTGGGAGATGGAACCTGAGATTCCCCCTAATCCATGTCTTTTACTCAGAGTTTGAAAAGGGTTTCAAGCTTTGAGCTCGCTCTTCGGAGCCTAATGAATCATTCCGATTTCCACGGCTCTGGGTGATGTCCCAAGACAGCTGGCAGCCTGCTTTGAGCTTCAGAAAAACCAAGAAGGTTCAAAATGAAAGCAGAATAGTCAGGGAAAATAAAAAGTCAGTCAGGAGCATGTATAGCAAGGAATGGTGTTATCCCTAACCCAGCTGGATAACCAGGAAACACTCTCCAGTACCAAAGAGAGGCTTAAGGGGCAAAATCCTGCGTCGCGAGCCAAGCTCTCTCCTTTGCTCTCCGCTTTCTCCCAGGTCTGTGAGGTTCTCCACACCTGTTACCAGCCACACAATGCAAATCCAAAGCTTTGGGTTTGTTCATCTTCCCAACTATTGTCTTTTGGAGCTCTCTTGTTTTTCTTGGGATCAGGCAGA
Organism: Baryphthengus martii; assembly: GCA_013396935.1. Lineage (NCBI taxonomy): Eukaryota > Metazoa > Chordata > Aves > Coraciiformes > Momotidae > Baryphthengus > Baryphthengus martii. The sequence goes on from VWZK01000375.1 coordinate 114,830, forward strand.
GCTTTGGAACTATTTTAGCGGTCTCACAGGCAAGGAACAGCATCAGCGCCTTTCTGTTTCTTCCACATAAAATAGAATTATTTTTACTACTAAATCTGTTGCATTAAGTGGGTATGAAATCTGCTGAATTTTAATTTCTTTGAAACTGTCAGGCATCCTAGAATCACTCCATTGAAAAAAAGAAATTACAATTACCTACTGACATTTTTAAAATGGTCCAAAAGAAAACCAAAAAATATTTTCTTTCTATTGTTTGAGTGATTGCACAGAACACACATGGATGATCACAACTCTGCTCTGGAGCTCCCAACACAAAAACACATGGACCTGTTGGAGCAGGTCCAGGGGAGGGCCACAAAGATGATCTGAGGGCTGGGATTCCTCTGCTGTGAGGACAGTCTGAGAGAGTTGGGCTTGGTCGGCCTGGAGAAGAGAAGGCTCCAGGGAGACCTTCTTGGGCCCTTCCACTATCTTAAGGGGGGGTCTACAAGAAAGCTGGGGAGGGACTTCCTATGAGGGCTTGTAATGAGAGGATGAGGGGTAATAGCTTTGAACTAGAAGAGAGGAGATTTAGATTAGAAATGGGGAAGATATTCTCCACTCTGAGAGCGGTGGGACATAGGAACAGATTGCCCAGGGAAGCTCTGGGTGCTCCATCCCTGGAAGTGTTCAAGTCCGGGGTGGTTGGGGCTCTGAGGAACCTGCCCTAGTGGGAGGTGTCCCTGCCCATGGCAGGGGAGTTGGAACAGGCTGATCTTGAAGGTCCCTTCCAGCTCAAACCATTCTATGGTTCTATGACACAGCAAGAAGAGCAGGTCCACTGTTTAAGACAACTAGAGGTGGAGTATCACCAGCAGGACATCTATGAAGGCATCCAGCAAACACCCAGAGAGCTCACAGGGGATCAGCACAACACTCCCTAGAGCACAACCGCCACTCTGAAGCTGGGCTACGATGCAGATAAACGACAGCTCTGCACCATCAGCGGTCAGACTCCCCGTCAAACAGTCTTCACGGGAGCCCCAAATTCCTGTCTTCTCGTCCGGCTTCACAGAAACCGTAACGTCAAGTCCGAAAGGAGTGATGGATTGTGTCAATTACTGCATTGCAGACACACAAGTCACACTAATGGACAACAAATACAGCCCTACTTTAATTACAGTGACAGGCGTGGACATTTGTTTCTCTTAGTAATTAAAATGTTCGACTGGACTTAATACTGTTATCTGTATTCTTTGGTTAAGTGCAATTTAATTTGCTTCCTTAAGAAAGCTGGGTATAATCTCCAATGAAAAATCTCTCTCTTTTGCGAATATTCTTTTTCTCATGCTATTGCTGCCCGTGATTGCCGGCCTACTACACAGTGACTTCTCCTGAGTTTGTTCACAACGTTTCAGGAAGGTAACGCTGTTCTAAAGCCCAAGAAAACATCTCTTTGCAACCAGTTTTGGTTGCTAAAGCACTTAATGCCATAAATGAGGTACCTGGGGCATTCAGGAGGCGAAGGAGCTTTCATGAGGGAAGCAGAGGTTGCACTGGGGTGCTCCCTTGAGTGCACCATTAATAGCTGATGTGCTGCAATTAATTCAAGAATAACCGATGGAACTCCCCTTAAGCCACCAAAGATGAAAAGTTTCCCTAGAAAAGGGGAAACATTTTAGGTTGTTTCACAGTTGAAAAAAAAACAAAACCAACAAAACAATCAACGAAACAAAAAACCCAACCAGCACAGTGGTGACAGAAGCTCAGACCCACACCCACTCGCACAAGCAACTGGCGACCCTTCTTCCTTGTTATTTCTTGAACGCAGCTTCTCAACAGCACACGGGAAGGTCTGCAGATAGAAATCTGGTCTGTCACTACCGGTACTGTTCTCTGGCTCATCACAGCGTAGAAAGAATTTCTTCTCTGCAAGAAATGATTATATTCCTTCTCTGTGTTTTGTCCCCTCTGCGGCCACAACCCCTCCTTAATCAGCTCACCCAGAACGATCGAGGACGGAAAAACCTAGCGGAAGCAAAAGGATTTCAGCACTCGTTCGGGGATGAAATACTGCAGGCTGGAGTCGCGACTACAACGCATCCTACACAAACCAGGAAGATATCCAGACCAAGAGCTTTGAAACCACAGCTCAGCTGACTTGTGTTTCTAAAGATTTATTTATTTTTTGTAAACAGCGGGAGCGAAGAGCGAGCTCTCGCGCCGCACGTTTGCCGTACAGCCAGCGGTGCGTTTCGAAAGGCGCTCTCCCCCACGCTCTGCCAACAGCAGACTTTCTCCATCTTCTGGTGACACAGAAGATGTTGTGAAAGCCTTCAAGAAATGACCTCTTTTAATCACGGCTGTCGTTTCCAAGACGAAGCTTACGCAGTCTCTCTAGGAAGGATGGAGCAATGTTTAAACATCATCCATTCCCTTCCTGTAAATCCTTGTACTGTTTTTATTCCTTATCTCAAGCTGGAGAATCTCAAACTGAAACTGAGATCCTGTTCTCCTTGTATGATTCATTAACAGAGCACAGAAATAATCATGCCAACAGTCACTTAAAAAAGGTTACCGTCGGCTCTCGATTGACAAGCTTTCCTGTTTTCTTAGTTCAAGAACTGGAATTTTTCCAGCCCACCTTTCACGCGCAGGCTTGATTGTGTCAGACACTGGAAAACTTCTTCCAAAGTACATTTTTACTTAACATGAAATGCAACGCTACTCAACCCCAAATACCAATATTACCTCACACCAAACAGATTTGGACATTATATCAGAAACCAGCTGTCTTACAGGATCACCCACTTGCAGGCAGGGAAAGAGTCACCTCAAGTACCCAAAGAGCAGCAGGAAGTTGTGGAGAAGTTGCTCCTGGTCCTTAGTTGTGAGCTTGAGACCCACACTGCATCATCTTCCCCTCCACCAGTTCTGCCTGTATTGCCCTGGATGAGCACAGATCCTGCCCTGGATACACAGATCCTGTCCCAGTCTGCAGGGGTTTTTTTTCCCCTCAGATTCCAGGAAAACCAAACCTTGCAAAATACTAAACATCCGAAAGCTTCATGGTACACAGGGAAAGAATTGAGGGAGGTGGTGCCGTTAATTAAGAATAAACTCTCTTCCTCCCACAGAAGGGATCTCAAAAACCAGTTAATGAATGAAGTCTGCACTTGTAATGAGGTTAAATGAAGCAAGTTTGGGTCACTAATGAAGATTTCACAATATCCTAATGACAAAAAGGTAAACTTCCAAGAGAAAAAAATTGCAAAGAGCTCTGAACCCATTTGTGCAGCTGGTGAGTCCGCCCCATTTACAAAACTTAAATGAGAAAGGCACAGACATAGAATTTTTTTCTCTCCCCCTCCTGGCAAACAAAACACTGCCAGAATTCTACATTGCTGCAAAACACTGACCTAGGGTTTAACTCAGCCAGCCGACACATACTGAAATTACAACTGGTATTCTCAGCACCAGCATTTTCACATGTGCCACTGAACCTCTGCTAAAAATCCTCCCGTTTTCCCTTGTGCCTGCAGGGACATGTGTTTTCCCACCGTGTGCAGTCACTGCATAAAAGTAAGAGTCCTCCTGGTCTGTACCTGAAGTGCCCACACGAATTCCTCTCTCTGCCCTAAGAGGAAGGCATAATATAATGAATATCTATCCAGTTATGTATAATTAATAACAAGAGAAAAGCTTTCTCCTCTGAAAAGCAGCGGTTGGATATCCAAGCTCTCTGTCAGGCCGCAGAACAGACTTTGTAAAGCACTTTGCTGGAAAACTGAGGTTGTACATATTGCAAAGACTAAAACAAATTGGCAGCTTGTATTCCTCGGTGCTTTGATAATAATTTGCTTCCACTTTTGTGTCGGTGATCAGGGTTAGCGTAATGAGGGGCAGGAAATAGTAACATCCTAATTAAACTGAGGTGTATAGGAAGTAAACCATAAATCAGCTAGTTAGCTGGAGCTCAGTGGGCAATATTCCTCCCATGTGAAAAAAAAGAAATGAATCTGAAAAAAATAATAATAAAAAATGAAAAGTCAGAGCAGAAACAGAAAGAGAATTGCTCTGACCTGGATTGTATTTGCCCAAGTTCCTTCTCAAATTTCTTTCCAAGATTTCACACTGTTACTTACGGGTTCCTAGATGCCACAGAGACCAGAATATGCGCCCCCTAAGTCACAGATCTAATTTCTTGTTTGGGGGAGACCAGGGCACAGAACAAAGATGATGCACGAGCCGCACTCTCCTTGATGAAATGAAGCTACTTTGAATTTACAATAACCCAGGTATATTTACGGCTTGAGAAACTACCGGCCTCAGCAGCAATGCCGACAACTAAGAGCAGCAGCATCAGCAAAACTCTGCTTTTCACCAACTTCACCTGCAGCACTTGTAGAAAAATATACTCGCTATATAAATGATGCCTCACCTGCAGAAGGAAGTCTCTGTGCACTCCTAGAGCTACAGCTAAAGAGCCCCCAGAGTAGAGGCAGCATATGCTGAGGGAAGGAGTTTTTCTGCTGGCTTAGTAACAGCAGCTTTTTGGAACGTAAGCGGAGCAGACAAGAGCTCCTCGGTCAGGGTAGCTGCACCCACATCGCGGGGTTTTGCACAGCCAGAGCTTCTAGAGACAGGAGTTTTTCACAGTTGGAGCAAACAGAGCTCTGGCAGCAAAACCTTGCGAGAAGGCCACGTTTCAGTCTTCCTGCGCTACGAGGGAAACCTGGCCATGGGAGAGGGAACCAACCCAAAGGGACAAAATGTTTCAGGAGAATCAGTCCCTTCTATTTTGAGATTTCCAGCTGGCTGGAGAAAATCCTAAGACAGTTTCCACAGAAAAGGTATCACTCAAGCCCCAGATCCAGAACTTTTAATGTGTTCATGCAGCACTTTTGGCAAACACGAAGAGTCATAGAATCTTTTTCGGTTGGAAGAGATCTTTAAAATTGAGTCCAACCATTGTTCCAGCACTGCCAGGGCCCCTCTGAGCCCTGTCCCTCAGCACCACAGCTCCACACCTTGGAAACCCCTCCAGGGATCAGGGGGATTCCAGCCCTGCCCTGGGCAGCCTGGCACAGGCCTGGACAACCCTTTCGTTGAAGACATTTTTCCTCCTGCCCAACCTAAACCCTCCCTGGGGCAACTTGAAGCTGTTTCTTCTTGTCCTGCCGCTTGATCCTTGGGAGAAGAGACCAACCTCCCCTGGCTCCAATCTCCTGAATTTCAGGGAGTTGTGGAGAGCCAGAAGGTCCCCCTGGAGCCTCCTCTTCTCCAGGCTCAACAAGCCCAGGACCCTCAGCCGCTCCTCAGCAGACCCCTGCTCTAGCCCTGCACTGTATCAAGATTTCATCATTGCCACATTTAGGCTTTTTCCACATTGCCTCCAGGCATTACAGTTCTTGTTTTATTTGGATATAAACTTGCTCAGGTGCTTCACTCAAAAATGATGTTGAAATAACTGTCAATAGTATCAGCAGGAATAACACCAAATAGCAACAGGAAGATCATACATCTTCAGTTAGTCAAGGAAAAAAAAAGACATGTTTAAAACCAAACTGAAAGCATCATTTCCTTCCATTACAGAAAAACTTTCTGGGGACCTACAGAACATGAAGGGTTTTTTTGGATCAACTCAGTAAGTCCCATTTAACTCTCAGACCTATCCCTGGAGACTGCTGTGCCCACACCTTTTTCCAACCACAACTGGCTGCTCTTCAGCCTTACCTAAGCTTTCAGCCTTCCAGTTGAACATGAAAAAGAGCTAAGTAAATACAAGAAGAGCTGAAATGTCTCAAAGTCCAGACGACCTCTGTAGTGAGATTCCAGAAGCCCATTAATGTAACATTAAACCTCCAGCAGAGCATTTGCCCTGATCTATCGGGGAGCCAGGCTGAACTTAGCCTTCATCCATCATTTATCTGCTATCAAGATCTATTTATTTCAAAAATGATTTTGTAGCTTCAAGTATTACATGGTATTTCTTCCAAATAAATAGCATATTTGGTGCTAATAAATCCCCCGGGTTGCAGTTGTTGGCATTGGCACAGAAGGTCTAATATCTGATGTAAATAATACATTTGAGATGTTCTCTTAAATCAAGGGTTAGACCATCACATGAAGACTTCTGCCTGAGGGCTCTAAACCCCTATATGATATTCATTACGACTACTTCATTAAGCCTGCTTCTTTAGTATCTTTACACCAAGAAAACTTCACTGAGGAATTTGAAGGAATCACTAATAAGCACACTAAGGTAAGTCACGGTAGGGTTGGGACCTCTGCTCCTGAAGCATCCCCGTAAATGTCCTTCAGAACCAGTTAAAGACAGATCCCAGTCCCAAGGAGCTGAAAGCTTTGCTGTTCAGCCCCCATCCATCACCTGAGGTTTATGATCAGAGATGGACGGCATGAAGTGTCGAACATTCCTTTCAAACGGCTCCAAGCTGAGCCAAGCACGGCTCTGGCAGAGTTCTCCAACTTACTCAAACTAAGGTATGCTGCTCTAAGCTTCACTGCCTCTTCCATTAAATTTGTGGTTTACAACATTCACAGAAAGAGTGTAACTATACGAGTTAAGACAAGTGACCATTACCATGGCCTGCATCATGCTGCCTGGGACACTACTCATCCCAAACATCAGGAGTAAATGTACAACTCCAGCGGTTCGCTCGGCTTAGCTAGACCTGCTGTGTATTGCCTGTACCAAAGCTAGGAGAAAAAATATTATACACAGTAAAACTCTGCTTTAACAGTGCATATTATTATTTCCTTTTACTGTTTTGTTCCAAAAATATGTGTTTTTAAGCAAATAGCTTCTTAAACATGTCTTAGATTTGTGGTGAAGCTGACACCACCTGTCAAAACATAATATCACTCTAAAGTTAGCACACCCAAAAGGATTAGATAAACCATGATCTGCTGGGAAACTCCTAAAATGTCTGCTGTCCAGCAGGCTGTGGGATTCCCACGAGTGGGGTACTCCTGCCTGAACAGAAGAGGCTTTTGCAAAATGATCCCCCTCTCAATTGCTCATATTAAAGAATCATAGACTGCTTCGGGTGGGAAGGGACCTTTCAAGGTCATCTGGTCCAACCCCCCTGCAGGGAGCAGGGACATCTGCAACTAGAGCAGGTTGCTCAGAGCCCCAGCCAACCTCCCCTGGAATGGGGCCAGGGAAGGGGCAGCGACCACCTCTCGGGGCAACCTGGGCCAAGGTCTTACCAACCTCACTGGAAAAAAAGAAATCCTCCATCTAGTCGTTGTTTGTATGACAAAAAAACCCAAGGATGCTGTTTTGTGAAGAGTCCTGTGTTTGTGGCTCCTTTGCCCCCCATTTTCTACGTCAGTTCAGTGCTGTGTCACACAAGAAGGATCCTCCAGAGCTGTGGGGAACGTCCTGACCATCTGGTTAGGAGTTATTCTCTGCCTCCTGTCAGATACGTACCAGTATAGAGGAAGAAAACTACATGTCTCATCCATCTATCCCCAATATTAAACTAGAGAGGAAAAATCCGTTGGTCAGGAGAATGTAGACTACCACAGAAATTCTTACATCCACAAACCACCCAAGAACATCACTTTGCAGAAGATACTGCTGGTATTTCAAACACATGAAACAGCAGGAATGGATTTGAACAGCTAATGTGGGTAAGTTTAAGACAAAAAGCACATTTCCTTGTAAGAAATCAACAAGAGTTACCTACCTCATCGGCTTAAAGTCTCCATAGGAGTCTTTATTTGCATAGATATTTAAAGGCTTTTTGAGAACAGAGCTCTTGTTCTGCCACGGCCCCAGTCAGGATTGGTGCTCCACTGGCCTTTGCTTCATTTATCTAACATTTCCCTGCCCTTGCATCCCAAATTGCAAGTTACAGGTGATGACCATGGGAAAGACAATGTAATATAGGATCTTACATACATTACCTAACTATATATATATTTTTTGTTTTATTTCAGTCTTCGGTTTCCTCTAACCTGATTTCAGGAAAGCATTGCACTGGCATGGGATGAAGTCAAAACAAGAAGCACTCATAGCCTCGGGGTTCAGATGAAGACACAAAACATCAGCCTAAAAAGCCACAGAGCTGTTTGAGAAGCCACCAGACAAAGCCTGAACAAAAAAGCCTTCTCATAACATGCAGCCATCACCACAAAGAGGTCAGACTTTTTCTGGAGTGATCTGTTTGGTCAAAACATAAACAAAAATATGTATTTTAATTCCCTTTCAACACCAAGTTCTTCTTCACAGCTCTCTTTTTAGGATCTTTGTGGCATTTCTTGAGTTACCACGTACTCATCAGAGACTCACCTCTTGAGGTCTGGACCATACTCCAGCACTGACCTTGAAGACATGTCACACATCAACCTCTACATATCAATTACACGCCCGCACATCTACATAAATACACGCAATTAGGGCACTATTCTGACAAATGAGCTTTTTCCTAAGACATTCCAAAGTCTTATGAGAATCTCATTGAACAATGAACCAAGCGGTGTCAAACTTCTTGCCAGCTCTAACAAAGGCCTCCCGTGAAACGTTAACTCTTCTGCAGAAGGTACTAGAATTGTGCTTCTTGTAAAGCAATGTCAGATCACTGACATCGACTCAATCTACGGTGTGAGAAATGCAGAAAAGTTGCAATATATACGAAGTCATAAATTAGATCCTGATCCAAACTTCCCACTTGGATAGTTCTTCGATAGACTATTAGGGGGTGTATTTAGCTCTGTGATTTTTCTACTCCATTTTTTTCCAAGCTGTTGTCTTTTTCCTCAGATTTTCAAAATGAGATTTTTCAATAATCTTTACATTAAATTATATTACAGTTAGAACAAAACACAGGTAAAAGAAAGTTAAACTCAAGCTAAGTCATAAATATCAACTTACCAAAGCTTTATGAAGAGAAAAATCAGAGTCTGGCAGATGAAATCCAATATGCAGCATTCGGGGTAAGTATTTCTTAGTTGCCAAGCACATTCCTGAAGGCAAACATCTGAAAAACAAAAATTCACACAAGCTCAGAAGTCAGCCATTATCCCATACACACTAATACATCTTTTTTTTTAAATTCACCTTGTCTAATTGATGCTTTGTCATTCACAACATATAAACACAACGAACAATTTAAACTACATGTACATTAACAAGCACTGACAGCTCACGGGACCTTCTCAACAGAGCAAAAGAATCGGTGCTGAGGGTCTCCAAGCACAGCCATGTGGACAGTCACACTCCCAACCCAATCCAAAACACTCTTGGAATCTTTCCTTTGAAAGCAGGAGAGATCCTGGAAGGATTTAAGCCAAGCAGACGCTGGCATGGAGCGGATTTACATACACCAATTCCTCCATGTGATAAAGGAAGATCTTAAAAGTGTCTTGTTAATCATCAGAAGATGTCTAATGTGTTCATTATCACCTACTTTGATGCTGTTTCATAAAGCTACAACATAAAGTTCTCAGATGAAGATTGTACCTTCCAGATGGAAATGAAAACATAACAACACTTATGTGCAAATATAGGAGTTAAAAAAAAAGAAAGAAAAGCATATTTTCCAGAGAAAACAAGTTCTTGTTCTCTTGAGGATCCTCCCTCAACTGCCAAAACTATGACAACAAAAACCACTCTGGAGATGGATTGAAGTGAGAGTTTAAAAAGATGCTTCGGTGGCATTTTTCTTACTGTGCCATTCCTCATAAACTCACGGAGCTGAACGAGCACAGGCCAAACACAAACAGAAGCATGAAGCCCACCTCCGTTTCCTATGCCTTCTGACATCCTGGAACTTCTCCTGTTGAGGATACATCTACAGAATGACAGAACGGCAGGGACCTCTGGAGACCATCCAGTCCACCCCTCCTTGCCAAAACAGGGTCACCCCGAGCAGGTTGCCCAGGATCACGTCCAGGCAGGTTTGCCTCCTTCTTTGGAGAGATTCCACAGCATGTTTGAGGCTTGTCCTGCAAGTTTACATGGCGTATTTATTCCTGCTCTGCAAACTACCTTCAGTCTACGGGACACGTTGAGAGCGCTGCGCACGATGACGTCTTACTGGACTCGCTAGTTCTTATTGGAATTATTCTCACTAGAAAACAGATTTTCTGCCTACCCTCTGGAATAAGTCCTCTCACATGCACAATGTTTTACACTGGGTCTCTCCTGAGATCATCAGGAGAGAGTTTTAAGCCGAGAAACTTGAAATATTCTGACACATCGGTTATTTTTTAATATTTGAAGTTTTGAAATCGGCAAGTGGAACGTGAAGTTGTTTAGCCCATCAAACGCCAAATCCAGACAGAAATAGAACAACGGCCCGAGGACAAGCGAGACGAGTAAAGGTGCCCAACAGCTTCACTGATGACAGCTTTACCAACTGTCAGATGAAGCCCTCCTCCAATGACCACACTGTCGGGGCAGCAGATCTCTCCCGCCATCCTCCGACACATCGCGCACCTCTCGCCGCTTTCTTCGCCTCCCTCCACCCACCCTTCGATCTCCGCCTTGACTACTTCTAACATTTCGTACGGCTGAAGAGCTGCCAAATTTTTTGAAGCAACCTATTTCCAGAAATGTTGCTTTCCCACAAGAGATGTAATTTCTCCCCAAACACTCCTCTGGAGCAAAGCCCAGGCCTGGCAATATGTTACCCAGGATCAGGGAAAGGTTTACGTTTCAATACCTATTGCACCTGTCACGATAATACCAGGCATTTTCCACCCACGAGGTAGGAGAGGATCCAAACTTCCTGTGGGATGTGCAAAACTAGCACTCAGCCTTGGGAGCCATCCAGGCATGGTTCTCAGGAAGAGAAAAAGCTATTTCTGCTGGCTTGCAGGAAATCGATGGCACCATTTAATGTCTTGTCTTTATAGGCAAGTGTGTATAACCCAGTTTTTTTCCACAGCTGCTGTGACGTAAATAAATTCAGTATTATCTCCATTTTACTTTTTTTTTTTTAACATTCTAGGACACAATATAAATATTGCTGGAACTTCTGCTGGTCATAATTCAATATTGAAGACGTTTACCCTTTACGAGTACAAGGCACCCCATAGCTTCCACAAAATATTTGACCCACTTGACATTTCATAAGGACAAAACTATTATATATATATAACCTGTCAATATCTCCTAGGATAGTATTTCTGGAAATACTGTCATTGAGTCGACCCTTCTTTATCACGGCAGACCGACTTCAGTTCCAGGGCTCTTTTTGAACAGCGCAATTACACTAAACCAATCAGTAAATATTAGTACACGTGACAGGTGAAGAATCCCTAAAATTTCTACATATATTCCACATATCTACAAATATCAAGATAATATTGCTTTACAGTAATAGTTACCCTTGAGTAGTATCTATGTATAGAATCTTGAATTTCTGCGCATCGTTTTACCTAATCAGACAAAGTCATTTGCTTCATCTACATTTACTAAAGCAAAAATGTATCTCTTGATACCTAGAATTTTCTTTCAGGCTTTCCCTCCTAAGGGAAACTTGAGCAGCAGGCTGCAGTGAAAGCCCCTCACTCCCAGAAAAATCTAATCCACCCTTAGAAATTCCTAACTCGCAAAAGTAGCTACAAACTGATAGTTTTCTTCCCCATAAATACAGGTACGGGCAGGAAAACGCCTTCTATTTTGTTTCAGTAATAAATGACTTCCCTGACTTGAGTTAGTAATGAGATTTTTAATCATGTGGATTGAGCACATCCTCAAGTTAATAAAAAAGTATGGCTTCCTCTTTATCTTTAATAAAAGATTTGTACACTGCTCAAATGATTAGTATTACATTTTTAAAGAACCTGAGATTGATGCTTTTCAATTCTCCTTCCTATTTTTCTAGGCTTTTATAATTCAAAGCTAATATAGGGAATAGTTAATAATTCATAAGGTAATTTTAAGGCTTTTATTCAGAAACCTTTTGCCTGTTGACTTAAGGATGCGTCATAAAATATCCAGGTATTACTATCTTAGCAATTTTCAGAGCTACACAGATGGAATCTGTGAATTTCTGCAAGTCAGGATTCGTGGTTAAGAATCAGAGCACATCATTGCAGCCTCGGAAGGGCACGGAGGGGAGGAAATAGCTTTACAGGAATATTTAAACCAGTATATTTCATGTCTTCACACCGTTCTGCTTTTTCACCCTTGTTTGCAGGTTTATTCTTGATGGAGTTATTTTTGCAGTTGCCTAAGAGATAAAGGAGCTAGCTGAATTTCATTTTTTTTTTTTAAAAAAAAAAAAAAGGTTAACTCCATTGCACAAGTCCTGTGCTCTCCACCTGCACGAGATCCAACTGGAAACCACTGCTCTGGGAAAGCTCAGCTGGACAAAGACCAGATCCTCATACGCTTTTCAAACAAACAAACAAGTTATTGGAAATGAAAATGTCAAAAGTGGCTACCAGTGAGTACAATCCAAGGATATTCTGTTTCAGTCCCTAACGGATGCAAAGTTGATGGCACAGGTCGGCCAGGCCCTCGCTGCCTTTGGGAGGGGAGGACAATCTCCACACGGCCCCAAAAAGCAGTGCAGCTGCCACCAAGTGCTCACCAGGCTCCTCCAAACAGCTCTTCAACGAGCTGACTGAAGAGGTCCCATCATCCAAATATTTTTCAGTACTTTTGACCGAGCCCGTTTCAAATTCAGAATGAAGAACGGAAGTCAAAAATCAGATTTTGGGGGAGTCATTGTTTGAATTCTTGAAAATGAAGTTTAGATTCACTTTAACAAAACCTCAGTTTAACTTACTGCACTCAAAGAAGAATCTAATCTTCTTCTCTCAGAGTTGCTCAATAAGCTCTACTTTTGCTACCTTCACAAAATAATTAATAGCAGCCGAGCTTCAACATGTTTGGGTAGAGCTTTTTTACCTACTTTAAAGAAACACAGATTTTTTTTTTTTTACCAGCTTATGTCCTACTTTCACATATGTCCCCAACAGCTACTGCAAAGGAATCACCCATCTCACACAAGCTTTCAGGTACTAACAACCATAGAGGATGATGAAAATCGATAGGAGTTATTAATTCCATATCTAACAAAGAAAATGGAGTTGAGCTGTGCACGCAGCCATCATTTATTGCCACGACAAAGTTAAGCACCACCTTTATTAGCATTTCTCTACTTGTATAACTAGAAGATCCTGCTGCCTCTTCCTCTAAGCTTGGAAAATATTAGTACCTTAAGTAATTCTGCTGTTTTCTGAGGGGTACCAAGTTTTACCATCCCTAGGAAAAGGGTGTCTTCATGAAGTAACAGCATGACTAACTAGATGATATTTAATTTCAAGCCAGCTCTGAGCACATCGCTGGTGCCCCATTTAATTACCATCTCTGCCAGAGAAGCTCTGAACTCCTTCTCTTGGTTTGAACTCCAAGTTCCCACAACTCCTGACTAGAGCTTACTGCCTCGACCCTCCAGCTCCAAGTACTCAAACTGCTATCAGGTTCTTCCATTCCCTCTGCATATGTCATGTGCATTATTCAGAGCTTTACACGGCTTCTCTTCCACGGAGGTTGAAAAATGAATAGCAGAATGTGCATCAAAATCAAATGCTTTGCAACAATAATGATAATCAGGAAGTGAAGTCTAAAACTAGGTACAAGCAGGGGGTTGTTTCTAGAGTAATGGGATAACAACACAGTAACTTCACTGCTTTTTTAGATGGAGAGGTCTGAAGGTATATTCTACACAGTCCCAAACAGCTGAGGTTTTTTGGCTGGTGAAAACTTTGATTCAGGAAATAGTTTGAGAGGAAACACATGAAAAATATAATTCAAATTACCTTGAGAAGAAAAATCACAGCAGCACAGCACAACAAAAGGAGCTTCCTCTGTACTCAGTCAAAACAATAAATGCACAGACCCTGTAATGAGTGGTCTTCAAAATTCTGAGAGCAGCTCTAGGCTCACACACTGGAGAGATCAGAGAGTTCTGAGAAGTACCATGGTGCACTAAGTCTGACAGCTACTAAACATCCTTCCTCTTGGTCAATTGTACACAAGTAATATCCCAAGAGGACCCAGACTTGCAGAAATACCCCAAGAAGACCCATTCTTCCAGGTACCTTCCATGGAGTTTCCATGACGGAGAGAGATAAAGAAAGCGCTAATATATTACACAGAACCAAGCTGACTACATTTAGCATGTGTCTGGGGTTAAACTAAAGCACTTGTTCTATCCCTTGATGACCCTTCCTCATCCAAGAAGGGAGATGAGGAAAAGGAGATCCACAGCTTGAAATGAAAAGAGATTTCATGAAACAGCCAAACTAATACCAACGCCAGCAGAAAGTAACCAAAGTCACACCCAAAGTCATACAGTGGGTACAATAAACAGGAAGGAGACCTCAGGCACAAGAAGAGGTGCAGAATCAGGAAAAGCCCAAGGAAAAGACCCTCCATCCTTAGCAAACTCCCCCCTTTATACTGAGTGTGATGTTTCTGGTCTGGGACACACCCGTAGCCAACTGGGGTCAGCTGGCCCAAAGTGCTGAGGGCCTGCAGACCACAGCAGGCCTGGGATTGTAGCCCAGTGAAACCTGGACACATGCTAACGACCATTCCCTACACAAAGAAGCAGTGTAAGCATTAATGTCGTTATATTTCCTTGTGTTCTCAGAGATGGAAATGCTGCTCAAGTACTGAGTGTTATGAGAAGCAGCCCAGTCAACTACACGAACCCCAAATCCTACCCCAACTCATGTTTAAAAAAAAATCAAATAAAAAAAAAAACAAAAACAAAAAAAAAAGGCAGTCGCACTTCAGAGGTGACTCCCAGCACTCAGTCTAGTAGGGCCTGCCAGGAAAAAGGGAATTTGGGAGATGGCATGCCATCAATTTTCTTCATTTGTGTCAGAAGTTGAGCAGCTGTCTTCTTACCAGACTGAAGTGGAGCCAAAAACCTTGTCAGGCAGCCGAAGGAAAAAAAAAAAAGCACTTCAGAGGAACTAATCTCAAAGACCCAAAAGTATGTATCACATTTTTGAACAGGCATGTGTTAATATTACTACTGCATTATCAATTGGCAATGTTTTGCAGAAGTAGTGGGGAAAAAAAAAAAAAAAAGACAGACTCCTTTGTTTGTTTACACCGCTTACTGAGGAAAAGCAACATACCACACATACTTGAACTCTGGAGCTTGTTTATTTATTTAATTTTGGCCAGCAAAAGATTTCTAGCATTATTCTCCTCTAAGCTGGTGAGGAAAGTGAAGGAAGGTTCACCTCCCCAGGAAAAAAAAAAAAGATGCCCCTGGATTCTCTGTGGCAAAGAGACACATGAGCATGGGATAAATCAGCCCGGTGCGAATGAGCTCGCTGCTCCAGCAGCCACTGGTTGTGACAGACTGGGGAAAAAAAAAATAAAAACCAGTTCACAAGTTGTTTCTGCTTTAGTGTGTCCTCCAGGAACTGCGTGCTGGGCTGAAGGATCCTTCGGAACAACCCAAAGAGAAACTTTGTGCTTCCCAGCACCAAGCCCGTGACGAAGGAAGCAATCAAATCACAGCGGTTACTGCACAAGGAGCTTTGCCAGGTGGGATTTGTTACCATAAGGCAGATTTGGGTCAAACTGAGAGTACTTATGAATCATAATTGAGCCCAGAAGACAAATCAGAGAAGGTGGTGGCCTCCTCCCAACGGTGTGTCACCACCCGAAGCATCGGGATCCCAAACGTCCACCGAGCGTAACCCGTACCGGTGTCTGACCTCTCCCGAGATGCGCTTTTGTGATCGCGTTCACCTCAAACGTCACGAATTGCCTCGCTCTGTGTGACAACTCCACGTGTGAAGCTCAGCTCACCTGGCACAGGATGGCTCCTAGGAGAAGACAGCGACACCCTGGGGTGTGCAGCTCTCTTGGTGAGACGGGTGCTTCTTCAGACCACGGTTTAGAGCGGGAAGAGCTGGAATTCACAGCCAGGGCAGGGTATTGTTCGATTAGATCTCGACTGCGGTGGATGAACCTGTCGCTCGCCAACCGTATCGGTACAGGTGCCATGTACAAGGACAGAATTCAAGTGAAGAAATAAAGGAATAAATGGAGATTCCAGATCCTACTTGGCTAGCCATCTTCTTTCAGCCAGCTTTTCCCTGAAATGTTTATTTACTACACAGCGAGGCTTTTGGCAGTGTTCCCACTGCAAAATGTGCTGCCCAGATATTACAAAGTGAATTCCAAATGAAAAAGACTCCTTTTCTTTTTTTTTTTGACTAGGGCTCCCCTTCTTCCACACAGATATCCCTTCACTTCCAAACTGTGCCTTTAAGGCATCATTTTGCCCAGGATTTCTCACATACTCAGTTGAAGAGAGATGTGTTTATAAAGCACTGCTAAAAATGAGATTTCCTACATGGTCTTCAGCAAACTACTTTAGATGTTCCTCCGTTTACCAAAGAAACGCTTCCTTACTTTTCAAAGGTTCCCCAATGCAAAGAAATTTATGTACAGGAAAAATCACGGCTGCTTGATAAAAATCACGTTTAAATAAATACCAAAAAAACCCCAACCAATTGTATAACTGCCCAACAAGATTCTGGTATTCTGATACTGTGTGCTGGGGAAGGAGGTTTCCCTAGAGCTAAACACAAAAAGAAAAAAAGCAAAGAATAGAAAATAATGATAATTTGAGTGGCTGACATTCCCTTATTTCAGTGTATCTATTCAAGGCTTTCCACAACGAGGTTCCCACCACGATTAAGAGCTCTGAAGCAAAAAAATAATCAAGACATATAAATGTAAACCAGGAAGAAAATAGCACATCTTGGATATTTTTTTCCTGTGGTCCAGCAGAGATTCTGTGAGTAGCGTTTGCAGACTGTAGCGAGCCTACCCGACACAAAGGCAACGCGCAGCTCTCGACAAATATTATCAAGATGGAAATGCCTACTGACAAATTCACAAGCTGCAAATGTACAGTCATGAAATTCAATAGCCTCACAGCTGCACACTTGTAACTTGTGAAGGCAGAAAAATGTCTGAATTGGCAGCAGGCTTTCTGGCAGATGAGATCATTTTACAGATGACACCGTAGAGTCTGCCAGTTTGACGTTGAACTCTCCTCTTGCTTTTTTTTTTTTTTGTCGTCGTCGTCGTTCCGGAGCTTTCTCTGAGATCTCCTAGGATGGCAGTGGCTGTTCTCAGAAGAGTCTATTTACTTTTCTGACTCTGCAAAGCGCTGTCATTGCTCAGCTGGGTTCCCTGGGCTCTGCTGATGTATAGCTGACGTTGAACAGTGTTTCTCCTGCAAAAACTTTGCCTTCCTCTACGGTATTTCAGGTGCACAATGTTTACTATTCCATAGGTGTGTCCTGCTTTTTTACCCTCTATTCAGAATAGTTGGGATTTCTGAATACCTTAGATTTTGGTTCAGGGCTCTGTCACCCTCCCACCAAAGAAGTTTCTCCTCCCGCTCCCAGGGAACCTCCTGGGTTCCAGTTGGTGCCCGGTGCCCCTTGTCCTGGCGCTGGGCACCCCTGAGCAGAGTCTGGCCCCAGCCTCTTGACTCCCACCCTTTAGCTATTGATCAGCACTGACCAGTTCCCCTCTTAGTCTTCTCCAGGCTAAACAGCCCCAGGGCTCTCACTGTAAGTGACCACCTTTCATAAATAGTTGAAATAATTGTGCCTTGCTACTTGCAATCTTTATATTTTCAGAGCGCTTAGAGAGAAGGAAGCATTCCCTAGAAAAGAAAAAAACACCTCACAATCGGCGGTGATGTCCTGACAGGGCACTAAGTGCCAAGTTGGCCTGATTCCATCCAAAGCAGGATGACACAGAAGGCCTATCAAAAGAAGCTCAGAAATAAATTGTTTATTTTTAAATTTTTTTTTTCCCTTTGAGCCCTGTGCAATCACCAGACAGCTTCGACCGGGACCTGGGACCAGATTCAAAGAAGATACAAAAGCAGGGCCCTCCTAAAATGAAGTGGTTCTTTGTACCTTGAAGTCACACCTAGACGGCAAAAAAATTGCTAAAGAACCAGCAAGATGACATCACAGTGAACTCAGCTGTCTGGTTTTTAGCAAAGGTTGATGGAGATATTCGCTTGTCTCCCTGTACAGATTTTTAATGTGAGAAATGTCTCATACATTTAAAGCTCCCTTTAATCACTTGCCCTCGGGGCCACACTTCTGAAAGCACTCACAACCCAGGAGCTTCCAGTGTTCTGCTTAGAAAAAAAGAAAGAAACAGTTGTTTTTTTTCCTTGAAAAACCTCAGGCTCGTTATATGAAGAATGAAATTTTATTTACTGTATTCTTTGAAGAACAGGCACCATCCCCTTGAAAAAAATTCAAATTCTGGGAGCTTCTATAATATCTTTAACAGTTGGAATCATCCACAAAATATTATCAGAGGGAAGCCTTCAGGTTATTGCTGATGGTAAGAAATGGAGAGGTGGGAAAATTACCTGGACTCCCCAGATAACATTCTCTTTTGATGTCTCTGATTTGTGAAGGGGAAAGCAAGTGGCTCTACCATACATTAGCAGGAATCCCGTCATCAAATTCAGATGGGAGGGCCCCGATTAAAGGTGATTTCCTGCACACCTCCTGTTTTCTGCGAGAGATATAAGGAAACTGTCCCCACGGAGCCGGTCTCAGCCTGTGTGCAGGGAGAGGAACATGGGAAGACAACAAGGAAATGCTTCCCCCTGTGCCCTGCTCTCTGTACCAGAAGGAAGGTGAAACCAGGAACCACGAACAAACTGGAAAAGCTAATAACTAACCTAAAGTATTCTCATTTCTTCCTATTATTTGGAGCAGAGATGAATCACACTTCACAGCACCTTCCTCACCCTTCTTTTGGATTTTGATGCTCTTGACTAGGATGGCAAAATTTTCCTTGGGTTGAAAATATACAAAATAAGTATTTGCTTCATCAGAGATTCCGGATGGAACCAGAGAACAGTTCATTCCCCGCCCATTTCTTCAGCCAGCAAACATACAGAAGCATTTACTTAACCCCCTCTTTTTTTGTAGTACTTTTTTGAGAACTGTTGCACAATCTGCTCTTTCACAGGATTTCAGCAAGAAGTATTCACCATTTTTACGGCTTTTTTTTTTTTTTATTCACCCTAAAAGCTTCAACTTTCCCTTCAAACTTTGGACGTCATCCTCAGCAAATCGCACACAGAAATGGGCATTAAGTGTCTTGTTTACTCATAACTTGGCAGAGCCACAACAAAGTACAGAATGTAAAGAATGAACTCCCTTTGCAAAAGTCATTCATACGGAAACAAAAGCCTTTACCTTCCCGAGGAGGATTTTCTAAGCGGGCCTCACATATTTCTGAATTGCCCAGCATTACAATGAGCTCTCAGATAACTAAGAAACATTTGAAAGCCAATCTCAAAAAAAAAAAAACAAACAAAAAACAAACGGAGGAATGAGAAAGTTCTCCTGGATCTGATTTTTCATTAAAAAAGCATTAGGAAAAGATGGGCTTTTCACCACTGCAATCTGAACAAGCAACCTCTTTTCTTGTAACGTGTAGAAACCTGCTGAATTCAGACGACTTCCAACTTCCCCTCGGCTGCAGCAGCTGGGTAGATTTGTTTCCACCTGCTTTTACCATTTGTCATTCCTGAGGTATGCTTCAGAAAGCCAATTTCGCTCTAAATTGTCAGTTTGGCTGAAGCCAAACCAATCCATTTTTATTACTTGAGCGTATCCTTCGGAGTGTCTCGTGTTCCTTTAATTCCCAGCTCCCCCCCAGCTCTGAACCCAAAGAGAAAGTAGCTGGTGTTTGGGTTTTTTTAAACCAAAATGCCCTTTTTTTAAACCACCTGAAGTAAAACTGCGTGGCCGATCCTACGCACGTGCTCCTTCCCCATCAATTGCTCCAGGAGTTACAGACTTCTCTGGTCATCAGAGAAGAGACCGGCCAAACATGGCTGCAGATAGCAAAAAGTTTCTGAAACACATTAAAATCTCATTGAAAAATGTCAAAAGCCTCTCCCTCGACACCCTATCAAAGGCTGGCTGCCTCCAACCCCTGTGCCAGGCTTGGAAATCAGGCTGCCAGATACATCTTCTACCATTCCCCCAGAATTTCAGGGGGATAGGAGAGAGTGGGTGTGAGGAGGGAAGGTATCTCAAGCACAAGAAAGGATGATTATCAAGTCTAAAGAGAGCACGTCATAAAATGAAGAAATACAGGACTATTTTTAAAGCAATTATTTTGTTTTTGAGATGAAAAACGTGCTGCAGTATTCCCCTCTGCTTGCCATTCCCGAGGAGGTGTTGCATTTAGCCAGCAAAATTAATTTGCTTGAATAAAAGAAAATGGAAACACTGGAAGCAAAATAGAAAAAAAAAAGTAAGATGAGAATTTTGTTGCCTATATTTTGAATAGGAAAGAAATTCTGTTTTCAAAACATGATTAAGTCCAAGGCCTAGCTCTGCAATAACAACCACAGGGATTCCCTGCGACGACTCCTGGTACGACGGCAGCAGCAGGACATAAATCTGTTGAGTTCAGATCAACTTCTTAACCATTCAACCTGCATATTTTATCTGTAGATATTTTGAAAGTTTACCAAACTCTCCAGTAAGTTGGGAAGATTGAAGAACTCTTGCAAAATGTGACCTGTTATGTAAACCTGTATTTTAAGAAGTGAACTAGAGACAGGAGGAAGGATCACAGGGGTTGGACACCTAACCAGCTGTCCCAATTTGGCTGAGCTGTTTTAGCTGTCAGTGTGTGAATTCTTAATGTGTGAGGCTTATAAAGTACAGAGAGTTAGCTCAGCTCTCTCATCGGAATCATTTTGCCTTGGCCTCAGAGTAGCAGCACATACATGGGCTGCTACCCCGAAGCTAACGCTGGTGACTCCTGCAGCTGAGACCCACTTGCGAAGCTTAAAATATTTATTTCTGAAGATCCAAAGTGATACAAACACGCTCAGATTTTCCCGACACCTTCACTCATTACACAACGCAACGAAATCCCAGAAGCACCGAAACCATCGCTCCAGCAGGACCTCAGACAGCGAAGCACCTATGGAAGCTTCTTCCCTGTGCATGCAGCACTGTGGGAAGCAATCTCACAGGCCACTGCAAAAATCCCCTCAAACAGATGTCTTGCAGCCTATCAAGACATTATCAAACTCAGACTTGGAGGGAGCATGTTCCAAAATCCAAAAGCTGTCCGAGGGGGTGTTTTGCCAGGAAAGAGAGGGGGTTCCAGGTTGGGCACCTTCAGCGAGACACGAAGGTACGACAAAAAGCAGCTGTTTTGCCTGCCCAAGGCCAGGTAGGACCAAGTAACACCTTAAACCTCAGTAACATCATAACCTCTGGCTTAGAGATGAAACATCGGGCAAGATACAGCTCAGAAAGAGCTGCCAGGTGACTTCTCCAAGCTGTGATTATGGATTTCCCACTTCACTACTCTCATTTGGTAGTTGGAGTTGGTCACTCAAGATGTCCATGGTGAGAATATCCAGGACAGATGACCCGGTCCTGGAGCAGACATCTGTAGGTGTGCTGTAACAGTGGCCTTGCAAAGGCAAAAGCACCAAACTCCTACTGAATGGGTGCCCATATCTACTACCAGGCAATCCCAACAGAGGTTCTCAGCTTCCCCAAGAAAATATTTTTGACTGGGACCGATTCTTTTTCTTTTTTTTTTTTCCTACTGTTTTAAAACTAACATTAGCAAATGTGATTGCGCGGTGCACAGATCTGTCAAATTTGTTCTCGGTTGAAATCCTGACACGTGTCACTATGGTGCACTGTGTGAGCAAAGCTGGGCTTGGCTTCCGTGTGACAGCTCTAAATTCGGTTCTGGATAATGTTCTTTTACAACGCGTTCAATCTTTCGCTCCATCTTATCTTAATGAGTACTTAACCTCTTCAGAATAGGTTACTGCCAGAGAGACTAAAGACAGAGTATTAAAGACCCTGAGAAAACTACAGGAATGAACCTCCTTCTGCTCAGGTAGCTCTGTCCTCCTCAAACACAACTTCTTTAGGATGAAGTTGAGTTTTCAAAGGCATTGGGGAAAAAAAAAAATTTCCACTGCGTTCATTTTAAAACTTACTGGTACTTACAAAGTAGCACTTTTCTTTATGAATAGGTGTAGAGAATGATAGACTGGAAAACGCACCTTTCTTCTGGAAAAGATTTTTACGAGGTACCCAAAACTCAAATGTGGAGGCACTTGCAACCTGGGGTACCTCGTAAAGTATCTGCGCGCTTAGAATCTTTGAAAAATAAGAATGTGAAGTTTATAAAAAGTAGGTAAGATCTCAAGCCTTAGTTTGCATGCACTACATCCCCCAGAAGGACTTTAGCACCCAATTGTGATCCTAGCACAGGAACACGGACTGGATCCTACCTCTCAGCCAGAACAATCCCTCTCAGCAGCCACTTCTGCTGGAAGGATATGAATCTCACGAAATATCCTCCTGTTCAGTCTGCAAGTCCTCCAGGTACCTACCAGACCGCCTTTGAGCGCATTTTAAAATTCAGCCAGAGCTGCAGCGCACGTTATATAAAACAATTATATCATTTAATCCCCTCATATCCCTGGATAAAAGTCCTATTTGAGAAGCTAAAGAGCAGGCTATGGATGAGACGGTTTGTTGGATTTGTGCCATTCCAGCAGCAACTTAGAAAACTTTTCAGCAGAAAGTCAGCAAAGAAGAAGGTGTGGAATTCCAGACTTTCTTCGTGAGTGTACCAAACAAGGTGCTACTCCCACTCTGTCTGCATTGAATGTGTTGCTGGCTTAGGAAAAAAAATAATTAAAAAACAGAATTTCCTTTTAAGATCCCAACTTTCTTCTGCTTCTCAGCTGGCCTATAATTCATGTTGCGATTTGCAAGAAGAAGTGGGGGATGGACAAACTGTCCCCCACACCCTGTCTCCTCAGGAAACTCAGAGTCATGTGGAATTAATTACTTACTTTTCTTTTTTTTTTTTCTAAGTAGACATAATTTCAAGTTCATAGTCCAGCACCTCTGATTCATAGCAATAAATGTTGCACAACAGCAGAATTGGATAGGACAAAGGTTAATTTGAGGGTAAAATCCTCCTCCTAATGAAACACGACTGGAAACACGCGCTGGTTTTAGAGCCAGCAACTATCTGCAGCACTATTGATCTTTCATTTCTGATTTCAGGATTTCGAAACGGAGTTCATTCAGAGGAGGCAGACCTATTCAAATTCTGCAGTTTCTGGCCTGTGCTTTCTCTTGAGATGTTCCAGGCGAATTCCTCTGTCACATAACAGCTTCATGACACCTACACCTTCTTCACTTAAACCTTAAAGAGTTTTGAGGAGATATCAAAAACCCAAAGATCAGACCACAGGTCTTCCCTGCCAGCCTTAAGATATGTAGAAATCAGAGCCAGCTCTTGCTCTAACTCCCAAACTAGGAGATGGTTTTAAAACAACATTTTTGAACGGCTCGTTTTTATATTTGCAGATTCTCTCTGGAAGCGGCGAGGACTGGGAGCGTCCTTGGGGTTGAGGCTGAGAGCCTGACGCGCTCGCAGGGCTGCGGCTTTGGGAAGAATACCATATATGACGAGACTCCGAACAACATTGTGAGATCTGGCAGCCAACAGATTCTGCTCCGAAATATAAATGAAGCAAGAGAAAAAAAAAAAATAAAGCAAGACAGGAGGAGAGGAAAGGACAAATAAGCAACAGGAGAGCGAAGAAACGGCATTTTCTAACCATGAAGAATTATTACTGCGGTCAAAATCAAAGCTGCTCCAGCAGTTTCTGATTAAATTCTGCTTTGTTCAAAAATGCTGACAGGCTGAAATCAAAATGATTCGAGGAACGTATCAATCTGATAGGACTTGTTCCTGTCGGGTCATTTGCTTACTTGTTTGACTAGAAACCTTGGCTCCCAGACAGCCGCTCAGATGGGCCATTGGGAAAGCCAGATTCCCAGGCTCCCCAGAATCTCGGTATTAAAAGAAATTAATTATTGATAGAAGTCTACGTTATGCATGTTTGCCTTATCAAATTATCTGTAGCTCTGCCTGTAGCATGGGAGTAGCACATCTGATCTGTTTTAATGAGGCAAAAACCTCATTCAAACGGCTGGGAAGCCAAGTAATGCTCCTGCTCGGTGCTCCCCCGCGCTTCAAATGGTAAAATCGGGAGAGGGATAAGAAGTTAAAGAAGGAGAGAAATTAAAAGGGAATAAGACTTTCCCTCTGAACGCTACCGAGAAGTTTTAAAGAGTTAAAGCCTCCCCATTTCTCTCGGGCAAATCATTTGAGCCAGGCGCTGTCTGTCGCTGTGAATGGCCGCTTTGTAGGAGAACGCACTGACACACTGAAATCAGAATATCCTGGGCATTTGGGGCTGTGTTAGGCTATAAAACCCAAGGCCAGCTCCCTCGAGCTATTACGTTTTGGGACTGGTATTTGATCTGTTAAGTCCTGCAGCTTTCTGGTGCTCGGAGCGCGGCGGAACAACCGGCAGCTGTTGCGCGGGGCTGCGCGCTCTGCATTTTGCAGCGATGCCGTTAGGTGGTGCTTGAAACAGGAGATTGTAAAGAAGAAAAGCAAAAAGATCTTATTTGCTGCCCAGGCAGCTTGCTTAATAAGTATTTTATGTCAGTAATTATTTTTTCTTCCTTAAAAAACAAAATAAAACCCCCAAAAAAAAGAGAGAGAAAAAAAACATGAGGGAAAAACAACCTTGTTCTAAGATTCAATCTGAAAATCTGATTTCTAGGCCTTGGCAGAGCTGAGTAGTTAAATAAATAAATATTCAACTCTTCCTCCTGCCTCAAGCATCTCTGCTCACACACACACACAGTCCTTTAAACAAATAAGCCTCCGATGCTTGGGTGCTCAGCCAAAGTTCTGCTCATCGTGCCCTAGATCTCTATCTCGCTCCGAGGTTGATAACTGGATTTCCAGTAAGTTTTGAGTCATATTGAAAGACTATCTAATGTCCCAGCTCCAACAGAGGTTTCCAGGAAAAACTGTCCAAGTGCAGAGCGGCAGGAACATTTTTTACATACAGAAGATCTCACTAGCAATCAGGAAGAAGTCCTGCTTCTGTGGGGAAAAGCAATAGCTTACTCCCCTTCCGCTTCTTCAGCCCACACCTACGGGTAGTCCCCATCATACAGTCACAGAATCATTTGGGTTGGAAGAGACCTTTCAGATCATCAAGTCCAACTGTTCCCCCATCCCTGCCAGGGCCCCACTGAGCCCTGTCCCTCAGCACCACAGCTCCACGCCTTGGAAACCCCTCCAGGGAGCAGGGGGACTCCAGCCCTGCCCTGGGCAGCCTGGGCCAGGCCTGGACAACCCTGCAGGGCAACAAATTGTCCCTATGTCCAATCTAAACTTCCCTTGGTGCAACTGGAGGTCATTTCTTCTTGTCCTGTATCTTGTTCCTTGGGAGAAGATTCCAAGCCTCACCTAGCTCCAAACTCTTTTCAGGGAGAGTGAGAAGGTCTCCCCTGAGCCTCCTTTGCTCCAGGCTGAACAAGCCCAGCTCCCTCAGCCACCCCTCAAAAGACTTGTGCTCTAGACTCCTCACCAGCTTTGCTGCCCTTCTCTGAACATGCTCCAGCCCCTCCATGTCCTTCTTGGAGTGAGGGGCTCTAAAACACTCTCTTCAGATATATTTATAAATTTTTCTGGCTTCCCTTTAATATCCCATTCATGGGCATTGCCTTGTGATAAGGACTCTTAGTCATCAATTAAATAATTGCATGCTACTAGAGACAGCACACAACCCACCTGCCTAACTTTGGGCTCCCATTTTATTCTTTTTTTTTTCTCCCTTAACCAACCCCTCAATCATCGGCATTCCTCTTTTCAGTAATAACCTGTAAATATTTCATGGCACTTTACCTCTCTCTCCCCAAGCTGAGCACAAAAGTTCAGCAAAAAAATCCTCCAGAGCTTTTGTTGCAAAGGTTCAAGACCCCAAACCAGCTGTACTAGGCAGGATCACCAGTTTGGACCAACTCCTCAGGTACTACAGTGACTCCTCGTGTGTCCTTCCAGCCACTGCCAGTGCAGGGACTGCCTGAGCAACCTGCTGTATCCAGATTATCACGTTTAGTAGTCACAAATAAATTTGTCACTCAAATTTTGTCTCACCCTTTAGACAACTCCTTCACCTTGTCGCGCTGAGCCCCACGGCTGAATTGTACCTCGTGAGAATAAGCACCTCTTTTATTTCTTTTTAACCAGCTACCTTATCATTTCAATTCTTGCGTTATTGAATTATCACGAAATAAAGAATAAGCATCCTTTATTCATGTCCTCTGCGCCACCTTTGGTTTTATAGCCACTATATTTTACCAACTCTCACAGCAAAAGACAAAATGGCTGAAGGTAAAAAAAAAAAAAAAAAATTCAAATCCTCCAGTAACTGCTTATAAAACTAACCCAAAACCTACAATTTGCTTACGTACTGCATGGAAATGACTGGAAAATAAATACAGAGAAATTCAAAGTCGAATATTGGAAGAACTGCTTGTCACAGTTGTAGGAGGACTCAGAGTTCATTAAACCCTGGAAGTGGACTAAGCAGCTTTCTCACCTCTTCAGAAGTTATCTCAAATACCTAGAGGTGGGAGGTAGTTGGACAAAAGATATAAAGGGAGGCAGCTGATCCATTTTAAAGCCTCTCTCCTTCCTTTTAGGCTTTAGATTTCACATAAATATTTCTTTAAATGCATACATCTATGTACCAAAACTAACATTTGAGAAGCTTCCAAAACTTAGCTTTTAATTAAACCCATGAAAGTATAATGCTCATGCTGAATAAGTATCAAAAATAGAGACAAAACTGAGAAAATATGCAGGCATTTTTCTTGGGTTTTGTCAGGCACTGCAAAGACAATTAAGTTTCTTTTCTTCACTATACATATAATACTCAGAAGTGAAAGCTTAATTAACTTGTCAGAAACTATGGCATCTCTTTTCTTGAGCTGCTGAACCCACCTTCCCAAAAGACTTGAAGGGAAAATAAAAAACCTAAACGCTCTAGCTGAAATACCTGCTCATGCATGACATTCCTGTCCTGTAACACAGTTTGTCTGTCATTACCAGAGGCTTTTTTATCCATCTGGGTGAGCACGTTCCTCTTCCATTTGTCTGGCAACATCTCAGCACAGAACTGCAGCTGCCCCGAGACGATGGACGTCCTGCGATGTGCTTAAGGAGTAAGACCTGGTGGCACTAATTCTGTCGCACAACGCACACGTTTATCAGGCAAAACGTGCAAGTTACAGCAAAATATCAGAATCACAGGATAACAGAATCGTAGAGGTTGGGAGGGGCCTCTGGAGCTCCTCTGGTGCCACCCCCCTGCTCCAGCAGGGTCACGCAGAGCAGGGGGCCCAGCAGCTCAGGGTCCAGGCACCTTTGGAATCTCTCTGGAGAAGGAGACTCCCCAAGCTCTCTGGGCACCCTGGGCCAGGCTCCAACACCCTCCCAACAAAGAAGTTTCTCCTCCCGCTCCCAGGGAACCTCCTGGGTTCCAGTTGGTGCCCGGTGCCCCTCGTCCTGGCGCTGGGCACCCCTCAGCAGAGTCTGGCCCCAGCCTCTTGCCCCCCGGGGGCCCTTGAGCTCTTGCTCAGCCTTGCTCAGCTCCCCTCTGGGGCTGCTCTTCTCCAGCTGACCAGCCCCAGGGCTCTCAGCCTTTCCTGGCCACACAGATGCTTATCACAGAGCTTTTCATGACAATTGAAGGTCCTGGGCACACAGATGCTTATCACAGAGCTTTTCCTTAACAATTGAAGGCCCTCAGCTCTCCTGTGAGAGGCAGATAGAGCAGCTGTGAAAGCAAAACTTTTTTTTTACCCCTAAAAAATACAATATCCCACTTTTGCTGAGGCCACTGAGCAAGTTTCAGATGCATGAAGCAGCAGAGCCCAAAAAAGTGAGGAGACTTTTTTACACCGCAGCGGCCAACGCGACAGGCCTGGGACTGCCCCCTTCTCTGCTGGCTGGCCTCTGGTTTTTGTGGATATTTTGCATTTCTTCTCGCTGAGTCCAGGGGCAGCTGTGGCAAATAAGTCCCTGTCAGCGAACGTTGACTGGAATTGTGCTCGCAGCAGCTGGAGGAGCCCTGGAGCTTCCAAGAACCGGCAGAATTTTGAAGGAGGGTTTTAGGGAAAAGCGCGGGCTCAGGCCGGGGGCGGGGTGGGGGGGGAGGTCTGCAGAGCGCGCAAGGCCGCGGAGCTCAGGCACGTCCCCGGATCTGCTCCCAACAGGAGCCAGAAGGTCCTTAGTTTAACAAAGGTTAAGTTAACAAACCTAACACTAACACTTCAATTTGGCAAGTGCAAGAAGTGGCTTTCACACTTTGGGTTTTTTAATGTAGTCTTTCAACACGAGCTCACTTATGTCTGCAAGATATCGTACTTTATCCTCCTGCAATCTCGTCTCCAAGATATGCATGTTTAAACAAAGTGCAAAGGTCCAGGTGCTTTGCTGCATTAGTAATGACCCAATATCTCCTCTTCAATAATGCAACACAGAACAGAGCGCCCAGCAGGTTTTTGCTGTCTCATTTTAAAAAATCGTATTAAAACTTTTCTCTGTGGGGCCAGGTGACAGTACAAGAGAGCAGAAATTGGTGTGGGTTGTTGGGGTTTTTTTCAAGGCAGAAAATATTGCTGAGGCATTCAAGGGATAATTTTTCACCTTCCAAATAAATCACTATCTTTACTTCTAACTTTGCTGCTGTTTTCCTGTCAGATTTTGGTGAGCTCTGGGATTTGGTGCACGGAGCTGTCTGCTCAACAGACCCAAAGCCCGTGCGAGTCATTCCGAGCCCACGCAATCCCACCTAACACCTGATATTGAGAAAGCCTCTTCATTTCTGATAGATATTAAAAACAAACACACACAATTCCTAACCCCTCAACACAAATTGCTGCTTCTGGTCTTTTTTTTTTTTTCTTGAAAACCGAAAGTAAATTAAGGTTTCCCATCTTCTCCGTGACAGAGAGCTCCAGAGACTCGCAGAGACCCAACCTGCGAGTTTTCAGAGCAAGCTTCATTAAGGTATTTCTCTTGATACAAAAGGAAGCTTTTCTATACTGCATCATTATATTTTCAAGTCTCTTTGGGCACTCCTGGGCAGGAAAGGTAGGGTAGCCTATGGGAGAATGTATGTCATAAGCCCCTGTCTCTGCTATTTCAGATCTACAGCCAATTATGGTTCTTGGGTTAGACGTGTAGCAGCTGACAGTGTTGGAGATAGATAGATACCTGGATTCAGGTCTCCAGATACCAGCCAGGAGCGAGGAGGACAAGCAGCTGATCAACACTGGCGACATGTCTGCAGTTATCAGCTTAAACCAAGACCAGTTAATGGGATGAACTTATCGCTGGGAGAATCAGCGGCAATAAAACATACGGGGCGGATCCCCAGCAACTGGAGCTGCTGTGGGAGATCAGTTTTAAGATGGAAGCCACGCTTGAAGGTAGATGGTCCTGCAGAAAAGGGCAGCTTCTTCAACTCTAATACATGGACTTCAGATGGAAAAACTGCAGCTATACCTTTAGCAGGCAGCCAGGAGGCCACACCTTTCTAAACCATCATTTTATCCATTCTCTACAGAATCCAAACACAAAAATGACCCGGTTTCCCAGATGAACATAAACAGTAAGCCCTGGCTGTTAGTAAGGAATTTTCCCCCGGCTTGTACATGTTAACATAGGGCAATAATCCTTCTCCCCATAACAGATTTAGATTAGCAATGCCTGCAGTATTAGAAGGGGCCTTTTGAGCAGGGAAACATGTGCTGGTAGTCTGGGAAGGGTGTTTACAACATGTGTTTTGCAGGTATTAATGCTCGTGAGGCGCGGTGCTTTGTACAGGCACAACACGTCCTGCCATTTCCCTGGGGCCACCGCTCTCCTCCCCACCTCTCCGTCCCTTCTCTCTCTCCAGAGGCACAATTGAATCCGTAATTGTTTCGCTACAGGTAGAGGCAAAACCATAAAACACACCAGTTGGGACACAATTAGCGCTGAAAAAGACGGGGAAAACCACATCTGGCAAACAAGTGCGAGAGCCAGGGGAGAGCTTTATTCAAAACTGAGCTCTCCAAGGGAGGAAAATATGTTCCTGAGCAGGTCTGAGCTTCCCAGACGTGATTTGGGCTCTCGCTCTCCCTTCCAGCCTGCTCTCGTTTTCTCACAAACAAAATCTCTGCCTACCAAGATGCTGCATAAATCCTGGTCACGTTAAGGTTGGCTCTCATCCCACGTGGACAAATAAATGCCAACACCAGCGAGGTCACTGTGGCCACCACCGAGGCTTTGTCAAAGGAGCCTGAAGGTGTTTGCTCATCAAAGCTGAAACCTCCAGCAAGGCCCAGCTGTAGCACTGGAAACACACGTTTCCTGACATTTAGCGCTCCCAAAATGTTGAAACTTAACCATAGGAAACTCGGAAGTGAAAAGGGAGAATGTTCAAGGTTTGATACAGAAATGAATCGTCCTAAAGTTACTGCTTTATATTTTAGGAAGACGTGGATTATTCTGGCTGTTAACACTGCAACTGTGCCAGGGGTAGGTGTAGATATATCACACAACTTTCCTGTTCCTAGTGAGACCTTCCAGCATTTGCTCTAATCTCCAAGGATATATTTGGCCTAGAAAAGAAAGCCTGTATGTTGAGAAAAGAAAGCAGAATTGAATGGTAGAATATTGAAATGGACTAACAAACTTGCACGACAGAAAACGCCTGTTCACCTTGCACTGCTTTGGGCACCAAACTCCAGAAATTCAATCCCCAAAAGTGACAATTTAGGGTAACCACACTTGTGATCTCCCATCTCACCGACAATAAAAACATCCACACACCTTAAACAGCAGCTTATTAGGGTCCATCATTACAAGTCTATGAAAAGATCAAGTAATTGATACCTTTGTGCCCAGATTCTGAAGTTTTTGCTGATTTTCATGACTCAGGGGAAGAGCAGGAGGTCGTTTATAAGAATAAAGCAAAACATCGAGGCAAACAATTTCACCAGTTCATCTTTTTAACTTCACATTTGCTTATACGTACGCATCAACTATAAGCAGCGCCAGGGCCTGGTGCCCGGTTATTAATTCAAGTGCCCCTCTCACCTCAATAATTAAACTGAGAAAACACAATGCAAACAGGATGGAGCTCACTTGAAATTGTTCACGTGTACTCTCAGCAGCAGCCAGAGTGCCTATCGTGTGCCTATAAAAAGAACAAAATCTCCCCCCTAGCATCTCACCGAGGAAATGGCAAATTTTTATTATCAATCGCACATGAAACTTGCCTGTTAGAATATCAAAACCATACAGCCCATAGGACCCACATTATACTGGAAAAAAAACAACCCACCTTTAAACCTCACATGTATTTTAAAATAATGTGCTTTTCACAAACAAATAAATCATCATTTCAGATGAAATTATCCACTCTAATTAGTGTGAACGATGGTTATTTATTGACGCAAACGGCACCCTGGCCTCATGGATGTGGTTAAAGATCATCAAAAAGCTGTAATGTGATTTATAGTTTTCACTGCTGGTATTGACATCATCAGAAAAGCCCAACAAGAGCCAAAAGTCTAGAAATGTCTTTTGTCTCTTTTTTTTTTCCACCATTCTTGAACAGATATGTCACTGAGATTCTCCCCTGTGGTCCAAGCAGTTACACTTTGGTTTTCTGTGGTTAATTAGACCAGCAGAAATCTTGCAAAATCCACTGGCACGTATCTAAAAATCTCGGTGACTCACTACGAATGCAAAAGTTTGACCAGTTCCCTTTGCTCACTGATTCATTAAAAATAACTGTAAGGAATGGACTCAAATACTTTTGGGCAGCCAAAGCAGTTGAAGTATGACTTGGATTCAACTGTTAAAAGTGATGACTGCACCTAAGTACTCTGAAATATTGGTGATAAGATGTTTAAACGTTGCCCTCCCACAGAACTCGTTACCAAACACGTAGCAGCCAGCTCCACGCTCCGTGCCAGCGGAGATGGACGATAAATAATTAATCCGCAGAGTTAAGGGTGTGAAAGGACTCTCTCTGTCATTCCTTTCACTGGTGAGCGGTAAGGTTTCAGTGTTTCGCAGTTCCACGCTCCTTACCACCACTACATACCCTTCTATGCATTTTTTTTTAGGTGTATACCTACATATAGATACACAATTTTGTCTCTTACAATTGGCCTCACACAGCAGCTCTACAATGTTCCTCAACAGCATCCAGGTCCGCCAGGCACAACAACCGTCTCCTCCGTTATTTTTCTATCTTACAAATAAAGATATTTGAATGAAATGGTGCAGGAGAATAAACTCCACCTCTTTTGCACAGAAATGTGTCTGGTTTGCTCCTATCCTGCTATTGTTGATAAAGTGCACTGATTTTCCAGGGAGTTTTATTTTTTTTAGCAGGAAGATGATGTTTTGCTGTGACAAGGGTTGATTCCTGCCTCTGTTTCTAAGTTGTAAGCGTAGGTCCTGGGTGAGCTGTGCTGGGCAAGAGGGAAGGGAGATAAACTTGCAGAAATATCTCATAGCCAAGAAACACTTGTGCAAGCAGCACATTCTCTCCAAAATAAATGCCTTTTGATCAAGCTGGTAGAAATAAAAATCCCCATCTGCACACAGGGTATAGATCAAGAAGAGCATTGTTCACAGTTGTCCACGAAAGACGGTGCAAAACGCATTTGAAAACGTGATTTGTGTGCTGAAGGGAGACCAGCAGCTTCTGTTTGGTATTTCAGAAAATTCTCAATGAAATTGTCAGTTCCAAGAGGCGGCTGAAGAAATCTGCTTCCGACTCTACAAAAAAAAAAAATGACGGAACCGACAGTTTTTAATTGAATCTCGACTGCCTGGAACTGCGTGGCGCTCAGTAGTCAGCAGCCCCTTCCACGTAGATCCAGTTGGTTATAGGTAATAAAATTACTTCTGGGTTACTGCCTGCAGCCTCTAAAATATTGCCAAGAGGGACTACGCAACATGTTCTAGGGTTAAGGAAGCCGAACGCGGTGCCAACATCATACTGTGACATTGCCTGCGGAGTGCGAAAGGATTATATCCTGTCTTAACATACCATTTCACCCATGCCAGAAAATGGAAAAGAGTCTAATCACTGAGCAAGTATGCAAGTCACTAAATATAAATCTAAACCGGTTTCTGCTGCTCTAAGATCAAGTTTCCCTTAAGAGCAGCTCACCCCTCTGAAGAGCGGCTCTGAAAAGTTTGTGCTGTACCTTCTCATATTTATGGCATCTTGGTAATTTCCAGATGAAATCGAATCAGACTAGAAGGAAAGAAATAGAGGGTTGGTGGTGTGGGGTTTGGGGTTTGTTTTTTTTTAAATATGAGCCATGCAAACTTATTCCGGTTTTGGATTCTTTCCAAGTCACGCATTGCTAAACAACAAAGATTTGGCAGCCAGATTTTACAGCTAATTTTTTTTTTTTTTTTTCTGGCTGCCTGAGTCAGAACTGAATCCTAACTCCGCTCTCCTTCATCCGTACTGGGTCTACGGAGGGAAAAGCAGGTCGTGAAAGATAAAACTAAGTAAAACCAGGGCAAAACTGTGGCCCTACTGAAGTAAATGGCAAAGAACTAACTTTACTGGGGGAACAGATTTGCTGGTAATAAATACTCAAGCACTACAAGATACAAAAACAGCTCGAGTGTGTTATCATAAGGCCATTTTTTATACTTTTCACTATCGTATTGTACTTAGAATCATAGAATTGATTGAGTTGGAAGAGACTTTTAAGATTATCAAGTCCAACCATGCCCCCAGTGCTGCCAGGGCATCACTAACTCCTAACTCCTGTCGCTCAACATCACATCTCCACGGCTCTGAAACCCATCCAGCGACAGGGACTCCACTCCTGCCCTGAGTAGCCTGGGCCAGGCCTTGAAAATCCTTTTAGGGAAGACATTGTTCCTCATATACAACCTATATTAAAAAAAACCCCAAACAACTAGACTACTAAAAATTTTAAATTTGGAACCCTAAGTCACGCGGAGCTGCGCTTCCTGACTTCTCAAAGAATTGAGCACCTCACTCAGAGTGATTTAGTAGAAGAAAACGACAGCTCTTTGGAGGACTGCAGAGGTTTACCTACCCTGCATCACTAAAAAAGTTAAATTATTAAAATAAGAGAGAAAAGAGTAGATTTTGTATATCTTTTTCTACCGGTATAAATATTTAGCAAAGTATGTCATTCTCTGCATCTTGATTTATTTAAAGTTTCAATGTGGTGACCTTTAAAAACCTGAACAAAATACACCAGTGAAGTTTTATTGTTATATTATGAAATGATCAAAAACAGGATTGGGAAGAAGAAAGGAGACACCTCTTTCGTTATGCAACTGTTACTGCTCATGCCCTTTAATTCTGGTTATAATACTTAGTCTTTTCATTTTCTCCTGAAAGCCATCTAATCAATGTCACACTTTCTTCTGTATTTCTTGTTTTCATGAATTAATCAAGTTAATGTTCCTCAAAAAGGTTTAAATTTGCACTTAATTACACTGTAGATGCTTCTGACAATTTCATTTTCATCGGACCTCTGATCAGTAAAACAACTGCAAACAATGCCAAGCAATATATATTACCGCCCCAAAAAGCAATCACAATTAGAAGCTAAAAATTCAAGATCTCCAAAATTGCATCAGACATTTTTCCATTTAGCAGTAAATCAAATCAGTGTTTCCCAATCAGACTTTAAAGTCAAGTTGAAATGCTCTCAATAATTTGCACTTCTTCCCAGAAAGATTTAAGTTACCCACAAAAGAAAGTACGTAAACCCAACAGCTGCAGCAGAACACAATGCCTGAAAAAGAAACCACAAGATCACGTCGGAATGGAAGTGGAAAAGGCAAATTAATGAACTGACAGAATAAAGATTATTAGCAACCTGAAAAAGCCAATATACTAGAAGATACCTATTGACAAATGAAGCTCGCTAGTAAAATAAGATGATAAAGATCACTAGTAAATAAAAATATTTCAAAAAGGTGTTTCCAGTCTTTGTGAAGTTTTCAAGGAATCTACGGGTTTTTCTCATCTTCTCAAATTCCACATTTTCCCTACACAACACTTGTAATCCACATTCTGTTCTGATGATCAGCGTGAGGTACTTACGCACACGAATCCAGGAAAATGGACTTTGGATCTTTCAGTACTAACCCAAAAGGCTACTATTTTCTTGCTTCAAAAGAGGTTTGCAAACTGTCTTAGCTGATCTATGAGCAGGTCTACCTGGGACATCACGGCCCCGATCCTGTGTGTGGCCACATCTCCATGTGCCGCTTCCAGTACGACTCCAGTGCAGGCTGGCTCTCAAACACACCGGCATTACAACAGAAGGGTGATTTCACATGGCACCTTCTCAGCAGTAGGTACTTTGTTCTTGCATTGTGGCAAAACCGCTTGATAATTAGCTTTTTTATTTTTTATTTCTGTTTCCTGTTTTTAAGACAACACAAAATTAGAGCTGTTGGACCAGCTTTTGCCACTCAAGTGAAATGTCATCTCTGAAATCATCCCTGAAACAAATAGGTTCTCTGTTTGGAGACTATTCTTTGATCTCAGTGAAACCACTGACGCAGGTGAGGAAACACAGACAAACCAAACATAAACAATGAACTCAGTATTAATTAAATAGCAATAGTAATAACAGTAAATTGCAGTAACAGTTCTCATTTTCATGGTCTTTTGAAATCTGAAGTTTTACAGCTCTTTAGGGTAACTCCTCAAGACTATGAAGAACAGCCAGATCCTGGTGCAAACTATGGGACTATCTCACAGACACAGGATGCCACAAAACTGGAAATCTAATTTCAGATACGAGCTGTAAGTGAGTTCGGAAGACACAAGGAACGACACAGCTTGCAACTCAACGCTCACACAAGTTATGCCAGGAAGAGTATTAAGAGCTCCGCATTATTTAAGCCATTTCCCCTTAATTCTGTCCATTGTCACCACAGGCAGGCGGCGCCTGTATTTTGATTTTCTTTCTAGGTGAAGGTGACAGAGGAAAGAGTATGGAAATGTGGCAGAAGTTAGGGATCCAGGAAACAGCAGGTGTTTGATCAAGGACAGCTTTGAGGTGGAAAAGGCAGACGTACCGAGCCGGGGGATGAGGGAAAGAAGTCATGTCTATGAGCAGGTGGTCTCCAGGGCCTGTCAAGTGACTGGATGGATGTGGACGTGATTGACAGCTTCTGTGCTGGCTGTCAGGGGGGCTTGCTTCAGCTGAAGGAAGTTGCCAGAGACATATGGCAGGAAAGGGATAGCCAAATTTTAGGAGCACGTTGACAATGTACTCTATAAAAATACCTTCTTTGGAGCTTCTGGTGCCTGGAGGAGCAGCAGGAGGGGAGAGGAGAGGGCAGAATACCTCCCACCCCAGCACCCGGACTACAAAGTGAGCCTAAAGGTTCGATCCCAAGAGAGGAAAAACAGGCTGAGGGTTCCCAGAGTCAGGGCAGCCCACACAGTGGAGTTTAGGAACTCCAGCGCCGCTGCGGTTCAGCTCTGCCAAAGATCCTCATCTCGTGATTAAAAGTCACCTAAGATAAGCCTGTTGCTAGCAGGAAGACAGACAGAGCAGAGGATTTCCTGGTCTCGAGAAGCCTTGAGAAACCGGTGTCACAGCTGGGAAATCTTCATAGCAAAGAGCTGGTGACTCTGGGAGGGCTGCAGAAAATGTGGTGGGGCAGCGCACCTGACTGCCTGTATGGGAATCATGGAATTCTAGTCTGCTTTGGGTGGGAGGGGACATTTCAGGGTTAACTGGTCCAAACTCCCTG
The DNA here is from genome assembly GCA_013396935.1 of Baryphthengus martii. Classification (NCBI taxonomy): domain Eukaryota; kingdom Metazoa; phylum Chordata; class Aves; order Coraciiformes; family Momotidae; genus Baryphthengus; species Baryphthengus martii. The sequence goes on from VWZK01000375.1 coordinate 151,620, forward strand.
CAGGGAGAAAGGACATCTGTAACTACAGCAGGTTGCTCAGAGCCCCATCCAACCTCCCCTGCAATGGGGCCAGGGATGGGGCAGCCACCACCTCTCGGGGCAACCTGGGCCAGGCTCTCACCACCCTTACAGTAAAGAATTTCTTCCTTCTCTCCAGTCTAAATCTCCCTCTTTTAGTTTAAAAGCACCAACCCTTGTCCTGTCCCAACAGGCCCTGCTCAAAAGTCTGTCCCCATCTTTCTGACAGGCCTTTTGAAGCCCTGACAGGCCACAAGAACGTCTCCCCGGAGCCTTCTCTTCTCCAGGCTGAACAAGCCCAGCTCTCCCAGCCTGGCCTCCCAGCAGAGGGTTCCAGCCCTCCCAGCATTGCTGGGGCTCCTCTGGCCCCACTCCAACAGCTCCCTGTCTCTCCTGGGACAAGGCCTCCAGAGTTGGGCCCAGCCCTGCAGGGGGGGTGTCTCCCCAGAATGCTCTTGGCTTCTGGACTGGGACACAGCACCTGTGTGGGACACAGCCCCACACTCCCTCCAATCCACCCGGAGAAGTGGGACAGCAGGACACAAAGCCGGCCCAGAGCCGAGGCCGTGCAGCGGCTACAAGCCGGTGTGGGGAAAGGAACAGAGCCCTGGCCTGTGGCCAATCTCAGAGCAATCCCACAAACAGCACAACATCCAGACACGCTGCACTAACCTGACTCCCCCCACACGTGGATATTCCCAGGGAAGTCAAGACCCACAGTGTTTTCTATTTCTTTTCATTAATAGAATTCGCCTACAGGCCTCTGGGAAGTGCTCAGAGGACCATTGCTGCTCCTCTTCCCACACTCTGCTGGTTCTCTGCTGTTGCAAAACTCAGAGGCAACAACACAAAACAATGTGTGTTCAAAACAAAAACTTAAGGAATGTCATCGTTTGTCCCAGAAGCTGGCTCGGGCCTCTCAGTCTCTGCGTAAATGGCACCTCAAAGCTTGGAAATGTCTACACCGAGAGCAGCGCTGAACTGGCTGCTGACAGATTAAAATGCCTTTTATTCCCGTATATATTCTGCCCAGATTTTGAAGGCTTTATCGATCGCACAGGAGATAACATCCAAACAGACAAGAAAGGAGTTTAATGGTAAACCCAATCAGAAGATACCAGCTTCTGGATGTTAGGTTAATGTCTCAGTGTTCGGCCAAAGCCAATGGAGACAAAGCCGAGACACACATTTTGAAATTAAAAGGAATGCTCACGTTACCTCGACGATAGTCATCTCCATGAATGATTTGCATATGATGGCGACAACCGCGTGAATACAGAGATTATCTCGTGGGGATGGATTATATATTATTACAGCCCATTAGGTTCATCTTCTAAGTCTCATAATTTTAATGGCGCATTTAACATCAAGCAAAAATTGGGGGGAGGAAATACCATTTTTCTCACTCCTTTTTCAGCATTTTGGATCCCCAGCCTAAAATTCTCCAAGGCCAGCCTCAGAAAATTGGTACTTAAGTTAACCAAGACTCAACAATTCATTTCACCAGTGCAAAGAAAGCTATTGCATGACCCTACCAATAAAACCTCTTAACACGTGCACTGGGATATTTCACCACCAGCACACAGAAGCTGATGGAGGAGCAGTGGTTCACCCTGATAGATTTATTATAAGCCTGCTGTTGAAGAACTGAAGGGTCTTTCCACCCATAAATACTGGTTAAAATATTAACTACAAATAAATGGAGAGAAGAGCCTCCGTAGAGCCAAGCACCAGGGCAAAGAACCCCGCTGCCTTCCAGAGCTGCTGGCAGACAATGGGGGAGTAAACTACCAAGTTTCTCCCTACAGGGTGTTGTAAAAATATTTCCTCCAGTTTCATTCCATGAGAAAGTCAGTGGAAGGCCTCAAGCCTCTCCTGGTTTCTTGCCAAAACCATGTGAAAATACAATTGTTGCCTGATTTCAACATATAATATGACACAGACTTGATAAATACCGGGCTCAAGTTCATAGGCTTTAGACAGCCGTTTCATTGCATGTTTAAAGGGCTTGATCACGTTCCAGATGAAGTCAATGGACGTTCTCTCATTTACCGCAGGACGAGGTCCCAAAGCCTTGAAAGAATCCAGCCTTGCAGTTATAAAACACCATCTCTCATGGACAGAGAAGCTACAGGCTCCTGAGAAAGCCTGCCTGACAAAATGCAAATCGCTTACTCAGTGCAAAGCTATTTTACGGTACGGTGCAAAATAGCTAATTTCACTTTGATTTGGTTTGCTTTTGTCGGGTTTATCTCTTCTTGGATTAAGCATTCTCAGCATGTCCCTGTACTGCTCTTCAATGTCCTGCAGCTGGACCTGCTGGACAGGACTGTCAAGCCCTTGTGCACCAACCTAAGGTAACAAACGCAAGCTCTGAAGAAAGGCTCAAGTACTAAGCAATGTGGCCTCAGTGGTTTATATTTGGTTGTACTTGAAGGGAGAATTTTAAAAGTAAAAAAAACCAACAACCAAATAGATGCAATCTTGAATTGAAGCTGGTTTACATTCATTAAAGTCTTTCTTCCTCAATATAAACCCACCAGTTAGAAAAGTAAATAAATAGCAAACTCAAAAAAATTCAGAAATAGAAAGAGTATATGAAAAGTAATATGTAAATTACCTGAAATGATATTTTTTTCCATTAAATGTCAGGCTAATATTTGTTGTGGAATTCCTTATGAATGCTTCTCCTAATGGGCTATAAAAAAATAAAATTTGGGCCTGAACCTTTATGTTCAAATGCATCAAGGTTTACTGTGCTGTGTTCTCATGGTTAAGAAGCACAATCTCTAAAATCAGGATTTCTGCTAGCATGTGGTTCAAAACTCTTTTGCTACAAAGCACAAGTTCAGCAGCGAGTCAAGGCCAAGCAGCTCCTGAGAACAGCACCTGGACTCACGGGCATGTTGCTTCCTCGAGATGACAATATAAGATATAGGAAGAGGGTTTTCCAGAGCACGGAACACCGGAGCCGTGCGTTACAAACGTGGTTCCTTCAGAGGCAATGAAAAGCAAGAGCAGCCTTGGAAACGCAGAAGGAGGGGCAAACACGGTTATATAATGAAGGGTGAATGACGTGGATCTACCAAAAATAAAGATGTGTGCTCCAAACTTGGACATCTTACTTCTACCTTATCTTCTAAGTCACACCACGGAAATGAAGAACCGCTATCCAGTGAGTAACAGAGCCATAATCTGGTCCTCAAAGAGAGAAAGAGCAGCTCACAGATGCTGAAAGGTCAGCACGTTGCCACTGGAAGTTACTCAGCAGCCGTCCCAATTTCTGTTCCTTCTTTAAACACCAGGCCAACAAACCTTGAGTTTCTGATAACAAATGTCGTCCTTTGGGAGAAATCTCTTCCTACTGCCACTGTACAGTCCATAAATTTGACAGGAAATCGATCGCTACCACTGCAAGAGCATTTTAAAGAAAACCCCTCTTGAATTCTCTAAGGAACTTAAGAGAATATCAAAAAATTGAAAATCCCTAGCCTGAGGGGTTTTTCAAACGTACAACTTTCCAATGGTTTCTTTCCAAACTCAGGAACAACGCTGACAGATCACTGGTTGAACTCGATGATCTTAAAGTTCTTTTCCAGTATCTTTGATTCTATGGTTCACTGCAGGGGGGTTGGAACTAGATGACCTTTGAAGGTCCCTTCCAACCCAAACCATTCTGTGATTCTATGATTTTATGATTCTAAGATAATAAATCAGCTATTTCTCACACACTAGCCCTCCCTTTCTCCAGTACCGATAAGGACATTTAGCATTTGGGGGAATACGCTTTGCTTTCCAATGTGCCCTGAATCTCCCACTGTGCAAGTCTGTCCAAACCTCTCAGCTTCAGAGATATCCTACAGACACCACAGCTTTACAGACAGGACCATACTGAGATCTGCTCTTCCTTGGTGAGTTGACACTTCACTTCTTGGCACTGCGGACAAGAAGTAGCTGCAGTGATTTCAGCAGGACTATCTGACAGGTAACAACTGAAGGGGAAAGATGCACAGTGCTGTCCTAAGGAAGAGCCAAGGGCTTTTAAAAAATTCTGCAGACTCTCAGAGACCTAAAAGGTGACAGCAAGGACACGATTTCTGGACACACCATTCAGGACAGCAGCAAGAATCAACAATTTTAAAATAGTAACCAAGTCATCAGATCCTCTACAGATGATGTAGATGTCGAGAGCCTTCTAAGTCAGAGGGAGCTCAAAGGCCCCTTCACAGTCTTCACACATCTTGTGTTAATTCCCATATAGTGGTAAAATTCCAACAAGAGATTCAGAAGATGAACCCACCCAGTCTGGTCTACAGCCTGCTCCTCTGACCACTCATCTTGAAGTTGGCCAATGCTGTGGTGACCTCCATGAAGATAAGAACAAACTGAGTTTCCAGCTTCTTGGCCAAATTTCTCTAAAAGCCTGGCTATAGGCTGAAGAGAAGGCAAAGCCACGACCATCTCTTCCATCAGTAACGTTTGAAAAAAAACCAACCCAACCCAGAGAGTTACAGCAATCGAATTCTGCGGGGACCGAGGCCTGCCAGCGTGTGGGAGGATGTGCTCTGAGGATCTACGTGCCGTTCCCCTTCCTTTCTGGCTTCCAGCGAGAGCCAGACATCTCGCAGTCAGGCTGAGGCAGCTGGGCACACAGGGAAGCTGAAAAACAGTGAAATTTCTGACTAGAAGGGGGACGACCAGTACATTTTCATTACTTCCACAGTCGAGCCGATGATATTTTGGTAGCGCAGTTTTGGATTTGGGCACCGAAGTCTGCCTCGCTGCTAAATCCTTTTTTTGGATTTGGCCTTAAAACCTTATGTTCAGCAGCATTTGTTTTATCTCCGAGACTTAGAACACAAGGAGAAATTGGCTCGACGATTTTCTTTCTTCCTTCACACTAGGAATCCTGTGAATTCATGTGGATGGATATACGATGATAATCTCTCCTTTAAATTCATCGCCGTCGTAGGACGCTGAAGCTGCGGAGCCACGCAGCCCCGAAAGTGAGCGATTAGCAGTTCAGGATATAAAATGTACCTCCAGATTTCTTGGTTTTCACTATAATATTTAACTAGACTCGCGGCAGCAGAATGGAAGCTCTTTTAAAAATAGTTTAGATGAAGCATTTTGTAGCGAACGTTAAAAGCATATTAGGTAGTGAATAAAAACTAACGGAGAATGAGGTATTTTCTAAGCTGTGCAGTGACTGAAGTCATCAGGGCTGTGAGACCCGTAACTTGGTCTCGAAAGGCTTAAGCAAATTATACGTAATGGGCCAGCAGATTCTATATAATAGGGACATTTCTGCTCTGTTTTATGCTTTTCTTTTTAATTCGCTGCCAAAGCATAACAGAGCAGAAGTTAATGCTATATGCTTCTTTTATTTAAGTGCTCATTAAAGAGTAAGAACAATCCAGACTCAAAATACATTTCTGAAAGTAACTCGGTGGTAAATATTTACTGGCAGAGCTTTATCTCACGGCTGCTGAAACAACAGACACGGAATTAGCACCACCTTGTTGATCGGAATGCATTTTAAAAAAAGCTTTGGGGCTAAGTAAGTCATGATAAATGTGTAAGTATTTGCATTTAGTCACTGTGTATAGAAACATACCATTTCCTACAGCCTCCCATTGCGACTGTGACTCCGCAGGAATCTTTACATTTCACAAGGCCGGGCAGAAAAGACATTTTTGTAGTGAATTGAAATGCTTCTTGTTTTTAGAAACACCGTCACAAATCTTCACCAAAGCGCAGTGCAACAAAGCAAACACAGCACGTTCGGCACTCTCATAAAATACTGGAATTGAGGGTCCTGAAGGCAGGGACGGAGGACAAGGTAAGGAAGAGACGAGCGGACGAACGCCGCGAAGAGGCGGGTAGAGAGAAAGCGAGTTTCTGAAGTGCGATGGGAAGTCTCTGCAGCGCAGCGATGTCGTACGAGAAGAGAGGACCAGATGGCAAACTGGCAGAGCGCGCTCCTCTGCCAAAACGAGCGTGTCAGGAGAAGGAGAAAAGTAGAATTAGACGAACGGAAGGAGATAAGAAGTGATTTGATTTGGAACCACCAGAGCTGTCAGAAGATGAGGAGGAGTTTGGCTGAACTTTGTGAAAGTGAGAAGCATCCTGCAAAGCAGGGCAACGAGTTGATGCTCCTTCAGTACAATCTAGCACTGCCTGTGCTCCCGGGGTAGTCTGAATATGCTCAGCCATCAGAAAAGCTACGTCCATGTTATAGGGGCATAGAAGTCCTGCTTCGTAACGCGGCTCATTCATTAGTGCGGGCTCTGAACGAGCGTGGCTGCAATTGCAGCTCAGCGCAGGTACCATTACCTAGTCCTGTCCTCTGCTAAGAAAGCCAGGAAAGCCACGACGGGAAGAAATGTTTCCGTGAAGGCAGCAGGGCATGGGGATGTAAAAGAAAATGTCAGTGAGGTCAGGGCAATGCAGTGACGGGCAGTTCTGTGACAAGTGATCCATAAACCTCACCTATGAGCCTCACACCAAGGGAGTAAACACAGCTCCCAATACAGAATCACAGAATTGTCAAGAGTTGGAAAGGACCTGCAGAGATCATCTAGTCCAATTCCTCCACTAAAGCAGAATGGCCTAGAGCATATGACACAGGACGGGTTTTGAACACCTCCAGAGAAGGTGGAACAGACAACCTTCCCAGGCAGCCTGTTTCAGAGCTTTGTTACCCTCGTGGTGAAGAAGTTTTTTCTCATATTTAAACATAACTGCCTCTGTTCCACCTTGTGCCTGTTGCCCCTTGTCCTCTCACGAGGAACTAGCAACTACAAACTAGACCTTTCTTTGCCCTCAGCGCTGATCTCAATACGGGGGCCGAGTCTGGCATAGGGAACACACTCACCGAGTTCAACAAAGAGGAGAGTATTTTTAGCATTATTTCATCATCAATTCAACTCAACTCACGTGGTGCCACCAGTGCCAGTTGGCACAGGAGCTACGCAAGAGTCGTACTCCAACCTGCACCGTCTTACCCACCGCTTAGTATCGAAAGCCTGTGAAATACGTGGGCATTTGCCCACCCACTTTATCTCATTTAACAATCTCTTTCCAATATTCAGTAGCATTGGGCATTTAACAGGCGTATTAACAGACATTACAGACATTAAAATAGACATTAATAGACTATGTATAAACGAGGCTTATGAACTGAAACCAAAACACCATCTTAATGAGGCTTACTGTGAGAAAGCACAGAGTAAGGATGTCAAATGTTAAGAAAATAATTAAATTACTGTCCAGTCCTAAATTCTTCACCGCTTAAAATAAACCCGTATGCAGCCTTCAGAAATCTAGCTCATGCTTACATTTGAATTTCCTTCCTCTTCTAAATGGTGATTATTTACCCTAAATAGAGGGTAGTTCAAACAATTTTTTAATGAAAATTGAAAATTCCTTTTTAAGATGTTGTGAGATGAGGCAAACTGTCTCCTAATAGTAGCTCGATGAAAAAGACTATTTAGAAAGGGAGTAAGATCAATGATGAAAGTGTATTACATAAGATTTTAAATAAATTTTAGTAGACATTAATAGAAATTACGCTTGAAACAGGATAAAATCTCCTTTCTGTTATATGTTGCTAGATATGCCTGATCTTATTAAACCTGTTACCGAAAATTCCAATTTACTTTTCCCGGATCAGCCTGTTTATTTTGGCTTGGTTTACATTTGCTGTACTTCCTCCAGTCGGTCTTTACTTTGACCTTCTGGCCTTTGCAAAGGGCCTTTCTTTTTTGCCACGGCCCTTCGCTGGAACAACACAGCCCCTCAAGAACCTCTTCAGAGCCGCTTTTGCAAGCGGCTGCTTCCTCCCTTCCCTGGCTGCAAAATGGCAGATGGCTTGGAGGAGAAGCTGTGTGTCCGACCGTTCCGTAGGCTGGAAGGAGGCCCTTTGCGACGCGAATAAAGAGAGAGACATAGCAGTGAGAAGAAGGAAGGCAAATATCGCTCAACAAAAGCCCACTCCAGAGTCCAGACAGCGAGGAAAGTCTCCTTTCTGCCACCAGAAATGAAAAGAAACCATCCCCTAATCATTCCTCTCTCCGGCTAATGCTCAGCTTAGACGCACAAAACTAGAATCCTAAAATGCCAGGTTGGAAGGGACCTCAAGGATCACCTGGTTCAACCTTTTAAGTAAAAAAAACGAAATAAATAAACAAAATTTTGTTTCAGTGAGCTGGCCCAGCACCCTGTCAGGTTGAGTCTTAAAACTGCCCAGTGGTGAGGAGTCCACCACTTCCCTTGGGAGACTATTCCAATGTTTAATTGTTCTCATTGTAAAGGATTTTCTTCTGGACTCCAACCGGAACCTCCCCTGGAGCAACTTGCAACCATTCCCCCTTGTTTTCTCCATCTTTTTCAAACTTGGTTTCCTAAGGTTTATTCCAACCTCCCTATTCACGTAATCCTGCACTGAAATCGATAATTACAACTGGTTTGGAGCAGTGGGATCAAATCCACACTTGAAACCACTCCAGTGTTCAGGCTTAAAGAAATAATAGACTCTCTAGTACACAAATCATAAAAAAAAAAAAGTACTATTATTTAATATAAAACTAGTGTATGTGCCTGATGGTTTACAACCCATCAGCCTTCGGTTCACGTAACGTACGTTACTAACGTCGCAATATTCCAAACTTCTCACCTGGCAAACAGCGCTGTGAGGCCACAAGGCAAAAACAGCTTGACTCTTTGGGACAAATACCAGTATGTGTGTTGCTGTGGCTCCTGCTTCACTGCAGGCATTGATGGCATCGAGTTTGAACCTGCAGCTCAGCTCAGAGCATTTCTAAAAAGGTGAAAAACGTGCCTTCTTTCCCCTTAGAAAAAAAAAACTCAAGTTTTTTAGTTAGCTCCATTTTAGACCGTGCAGGTTCACACACATCTGTGAGATCTAGAAGGAAAAAGCTTCCATTGGTATTATCACAGATGACAGAGTAAAGACTTCTTTAATTAATGGTCCTTTCTGGCAACCTGTGCCACTGTAAAATTAGCTCTGAATTTGTTCTGCCGTGTTTATGGGCTCCGGTTCAAGAAATCTATGAAGTGTGGAGTATTTTACCAGCTCCTGCAGCAACACAGAAAAGCAGGTGGTTGAACGCAGTATGAGAAGAAAATAAACGCAACCATTTATCTACAACAATTTGCAACCCACCGGGAGAGCTCGGCTACCAAAGAAGTGACAACTTCAGGATATCCATCCAGCAGCACAGCTATAGATCGGTTTGATTTCCACAAGAAATCTGCAAAACAAATAGGCTGCCAAGGAGGACAAAATGGGCATCACACGCACACTCTGCTGCATCCAGTACTCCCAGGTCCGTACCTACAGGAATTTACACATCTACATCGCACAACCTTAGTTTTCTTGCTGGGTATTCACCAAGCTCTTTTGTTTTTGACATTGTTACTCAAGTTTGTCAGTAACTCTATGATAATTAAGTCACAAATTAATTACTTTGAACGCTTGAGTAGCAAGGGAAGAATCGCCACGGCTGACTTTCCTTCTATTGTGGAAGATCCAGCCACGGTCTGAGATGAGCTTCAGTGCTCGTAAGAAGCTGCCATCGACGTACGGAGCAGGCTCTGCAATGGGAGGGAAAGTGCTGGCCAGGGTGAGCTGCTCCCTGCCTTCCCCAAAGAATTTCCTGTCCACAGAAGCCTGTTCAAAGCCCAGAGGCAGAGAATCCCAGAATCCCAGCGTGGTGGGGGTTGGAAGGGCCCTCGGGAGATCATCTGCTGCCCCCCACCCTGCTCCAGCAGGGTCACCCAGAGCAGGGGGCCCAGCAGCGCAGGGTCCAGGCGCCTTTGGAATCTCTCCAGAGAAAGAGACTCCCCAAGCTCTCTGGGCAGCCTGGGCCAGGCTCCAACCCCCTCCCAGAGTCACTGAAATCACTGAACTACTGGGTTGCTCCTCTGTGAGGCACTGTAAAGGCAGAGATCTCCAGGGATGCCAAGGTGTGTAGGTCAAGACAGGACTTCTCTGCCCGTTCCTGTTCCCCAGCTCTCAGACTGACGACCAGACGCCGTCAGTCTTCCCATCGCACGCTGACGTTCTGTAGATTGATGTTTTTCTGTTTCAAACAACGCAGCCGCCCAGAGTTTCTTCTGATGCTTTTCTCCAATATTACATTTTCCCTCACAAAATAAAGCATTTTTCCTGCTTCAAATAGCAGGCTGAAGAGCTAAATTTAGGCCACCCCCAATACCCGCTCACGCACCACTATTATTCTTCCACACGCTGTGCGGGTGTCTTCACAAGGACATCAGTCAACAAGATGGGACCTCAAAGCAGCCGTTTGAAATCCCTGACACCGTTCTCCAGAAAGCACCAGGTACAGATGCAGGTGCAGCTGCAAGTCCATCAGGCACCACTGAAGAGTCCTTCAAGGCTTATAAAGCATGCAGTACATCTGTTCCTCACACTGCTTCGTGGCTGTGACTCTGCATCTGTGTAAAACCGCACCACGACGAGGCACAGATCGATTTTATTGCTCCAGGCAAACATCTTTTTATTTTTTTTTGGTTAAGTTGGAATCTTTTTTATTCCTTTTCCTTTTTTTTTTTTTTTTTTTGTAATGTAGTTGTGAACACAGAATCGATTTACACTCATCTATCCTTTGGTCTTGTAAGCAGCTTGGCTTGATCATTCCCCTCATTTAACTTCTAACTTCTTAAGGGCAGATTGTTCTCAGATTACTTAAAATTCATACTCTACACTTTGCTCCAACATGAAGCACAGTGTGGAAAGTTGTGCTATTGGGCTTCTGTATTTGCTTCTAATAATGGAACACGGCAGGTGAAGCTGGGGCAGCAGAGTCAGGTGTTTCGAGGCCCTTGGTAAGACTGGCCATCCCTGTTTTGCTCCACTTTGGAGTCATACTAAGCTCCTGCTATTACAAGCTATCACCTCTCTGCTGTGCTGTTTTTTTGTTTGACTGTGAATAGCGTGTTTCTGGGCAAATAATGAGATGAGGAAGTCGAAACAACACGTTTTGACCTCACTACTTAGAAGATCCTTCATCTGGGATGAGCCACTCGCCTCTCTATTCCTCATTTTACGCATCTCTAACCGTACAAGGAACGATGCTCACATTGCTGTGTAAACACAACCAAGTACATGGGAGATAGATGAAGGTTATTTCGATGAGTTTCGGCCCGAGGCGGAGCACAATACTTCTCTGTCACTCCCAAGCCTGTCCCCAAGCTGGCTCTCAGCAGGAGGGCCAGCAAATTTCTGCTGTTACGGGACACGTTCCCTGAAGGATATCATGAAAAGTTCAGTGAACATAAACTTCAACAGGTTCATTAATAATTAGTTAGCTGAATGTCCTTAACGTACTCAATGAACAAGTAGGTCATTGATACAGCCTCAAGTGACTGACTTGGCAGAAGCCACCAACATTCATTTCCAGCACAATGAAATTGAGGGTGTACTTCGAGGAACAAAGAATGCAGCCCGTATTTATAGGGTGGGGGATTCCTTGGAAACAGGGACTCTGAAAACAGTCTGCCAGATACCGTGGGCGTAAAGCTGAATAGGAGCTCCCAGTTCAGTGCTCTCTCTGAAAAGACCATCCCTCTGGGTTTGAACGCCGAAGAAGAGAACGTCCTTTGTAAACCAGGCCTCTTTCCCACCATCAGGTCTGACCTGGCCATGTTGTCTCCTGGAGAAATTATACAGCGAAACAATTAGCAGAATAAATGTGTTGAGAGTATGGCTTGCATGTGCTGTTTTGGGGTTTTTTTTAAAAAAAGAGGCCGTTCCTATCACGATTAAAAAAAATTGCTTTCCTAATATTAAAAAGAAAAAAGCTTATAAAATGAGGCTAACATAGAAAAAAGTCATTGAAAGGAAGTAATGAAACAATTCATCTATAATTAGAAAGACTTAGGCTAACACTTTTTTCTGTATCTTGAAGAATAAGAGAGATTGCAATCAACAATCTACTTAAAAGACAGCTTTGTGGTGCCCAGTAATTTTTCATACTCCAGGAGATCAGCTCTACTTCTCCCTGTTCAAAACTTTGCTGTACGCTTGAGATAATTTCTTCACTTCAATAAACTCTGTTCTTTTTATACTCAGGATTCCCATCTAACTCTCATCTTTTCCTCCTACATATCAGAGGATGAAAAAAAAAAAAAAAGCATCTAGATCATACTTTGTGATTACTAACGGTTAGAAATCTGAATATACGGCCTTTGAGTTGCCAAACTGGTTTTTACTGAATTGAGAAACAGACCAAGACCTCAGTCATTAAAGTGTAAGGATTAAATACATTGCTCTGTACAGATCTATCTATCAAACCTATCTACATATATATGCACATATATATATATATACAATATATTTCAGACTGCCATGCTAGTGCTAACAAGTTTTGCAGCCAAGCCACACTCCATTTAAAAGAGTTAATTTTATAGATCCTCACGCAGTGTCCCCTCTTAGGAATTTAGTTTTCAATTAAATCTAAGTACTTTGAAACTCCTCAGCTTTAAAACAAAACAGAAAAAAAAAATAGAGAGAAAACTTTCCTCAAAGAGCACTACCAACCTTTTTAACATTGCTCATATGAAATGGTACATTTGGGACTTTGGTCACGGTGCTCGGAAACACAATATGCTGTTGTTTAAAGCCTTGGGTGGGGAAAGGAGGGCTCGAGAGCCAAGATAATGTACTCGAGGAATTTGGCAGGCCACAAAGACGTAGGAAAAATGAAGCAGATGTAGGGGACGCAGGGTAATGCTGGACACAGGGTCTTGTCGTTTAAACTTGATACTGGTTTCAAATAAAAGTTGCCAACAGTTTTAAAGGGCCCAGGATGTGAGCACAATACTTTTTTTTTGGAGTGAAAAACAAAAGGGAAAAGTAAAGCACAATATCCAGTGCACATTGCTTACAAAAGCTTATCTACTGCTTCAGTTATCAATTCTGTTTGGTACTTAAACTGAGAAGGCACTTGGATCATTCCCTTAGTTCTGATAATACTCTAGTTATTGTGTTCTTACGTATTTATGTTTCATTTCGAGAGTAAAAAATTGTCGTAACAATAAAGCAATCGTTTCAAAGGGCTGCAAACATTGCGAGCTTGGACTCACATCAGAGCACAGCGTTTTTTCCAGTCCCTTATTAAAAATATTTTTAAAACCAACCGAAAAAAACAAAAATCCCTTAAGAAAACGCATCGTTCAACATTCAGAAAACAAAAAACCTCTCTGGCTTTAAAAAACCACCATCTTTACTTGATGAAACTCCACTTGCATTCTCCGTTCCTTGTAATAAACCAACGCAGCGAAACGCACCGGCCGGAGAGCCTCAATATTAGAGGGACTTCCACTCGTCCTCAACTTCTTTTCCTCTGGATCTAAAGGAAAACCCCTCCTTTCCGATTTGAGAAACCGCACAGGTAGCATCTCCACCACCCTCACCTCCTGGGGAAACGCTCCGAGAACTCTTCGAAAGTTCTCGAATGAAATATTTGTCGCAGCTGTTGCGCAGACACAGTATGTCTGCTGTCTACCCTGGAGTGAAAACAAATCGCAGCCAGTTTGCTGGTCACACGTTCCAACTGGGATTTTGCCATCTGTCATTGTGTTTTGCGGAGCTATTTAGATTTCCAGTTCATACCAAACAAATTCCACCTCCAGGACCAGGAGGACTTCAAAAGGCGGCCGGAGAGATCATATAGACGGGGAAACGTGCCCGAGAGTCGGGGCGGGGGGGACCCCGCATCTGTTCGCAGCTTTAAATATTGTTCGGTAGAATTGCATTAAAGGCTCCTAGAGCGGGGCCGGATCAACGTTACCAGATATAAAGGTGCAATAAAAGGAAAAAAAGCCCTCACCCGATCGTTTCCTGGGCTGTTCCCCGTTGGTGTTCTGCTTAGGTACCTTAAAAACTGCGTTAGACAGATCACAGCTTTATACGCAGCATAAAATTCTGCTGAAAACATGCTCTTAAATGCCACTAGTTAAAGGTATTTTGAGTTAATTACGCCTGAAAAGGGAGAATCTCAAAACATTTTCCAGACATCTAAAATTCTCTAAGGGTTTGAGCATGAAAAAGATTAAAAAGTGGCTTTTTTTTTCCCCCCCTCTTTCCTAGGGCTCTGTCAGCAGTACTTTATTTTCTAGACAGCGCCTATGGACCCTGGGCAAAGGAGAATTTGACTTTTTTTTTTTGGATAAAAAGCAAACAGAGGCTGATTTGACACCTATTTCATCTCACTAGCCCTCGCTGAAGAGGAAACTCCAGCCCTCGGTTCTTCCCCCTCCTCCCCCCGAAGCAAAGCCTGTGAGAAGCTGCCAACTCTCATTCTTTTGGAATGAGACTCTCTCATTTATTGTCTCAATTTCAATCTGCCCGAGGCCCAAAATAAAGACGGTCACCATTGATTTCAGGAGGAGATTTAGAAACTCATTCGGATTCTTTCGAAGTCAATTAGATGATCGTAAATTGGCAACGCAATACATTTCCCACCGGGGATTGGGTCGTTGTACCAAAACCTCCCACTCCCTTCACCCAAACTTGCACAGTTTTTCACACAACGCTGTATCAAAGGAGGTGCCAGAGAGTGGCAAATAAAGGAAAATTAAAAAAAAAAAAAAAAGAAAATAAGGAAAGTTCCCTGCCCTTAAAACAAACTCTCCCAAAGGTCCCACCAGCTAATGGGAATGACCCCAGAAATGTAAAATGTTCCTAATTATATTTTGGACCTGCTCGCCCTGCAAGGTGCTTGGCCTTGAAACTCGTCAGAGAGCAAAAAGTGGAACAAAATAATAAATTTGGATCCACCAGAGACAGAACTTGTGACCGTTTGAAGACTTTGATGTGTGCACAAACAAGTGGCAGGCAGATGCTTGGCTTTTTCACTTGCCAACTAGCTCGGAGCAGATGGGTTTGAAAGAGGCTTCCAAAACTGCTGCGCAGAAGGACAGAGATCCCCAGAGGTGCTAATAATCCTGAGTTTCCTCCAGAAGATGCTGTGCTTCAGCCACAACTGCTGCTCCCGAGGCTGTTTGATCAATAACTTTACATCTGAGAAACAGTTAGAATCTGGGATGGGAAGGACCTTCTGCTCAGGAAACCGGCTCGTATTTTAAATGCACCGCAAATAAAAGTGGTACTACAGGACTGGAGAGATCTGCCTTGTCAAACAAAGTACACTTTGAGATGGCATCACCTCAGCAAACACAGAGGCAAAAAAAAGGAAAGACAACACAAAAAAAAGTACAAGTATTTCAACAGGCAGCCCCAAACCACCATCCTACCCAGTTTTTCCATCTAATAGGAAGTGTGAAAAGGTTTGTACGCCAATGGAAAAGCCCCTTTCTCTTTGGATAGTGCTGCTGCTGCTGGCAAATCAATGTAAAGCACCTGCAGTAGTTATGGCCAATGGTGCACTTGTGTTCACAGAATCCCAGCCTGGTGGGGTTGGAAGGCACCACTGGAGCTCATCTGGTGCCCCCCTCACCCCTCTCCAGCAGGGTCACCCAGAGCAGGGGGCCCAGCAGCGCAGGGTCCAGGCGCCTTTGGAATCTCTCCCAAGAAGGAGACTCCCCAAGCTCTCTGGGCAGCCTGGGCCAGGCTCCAACACCCTCCCAACAAAGAACTTGCTCTTCCTGCTCCCAGGGAACCTCCTGGGTTCCAGTTGGTGCCCGGTGCTCCTCGTCCTGGCGCTGGGCACCCCTGAGCAGAGTCTGGCCCCAGCCTCTTGCCCCCCGGGGGCCCTTGAGCTCTTGCTCAGCCTTGCTCAGCTCCCCTCTGGGGCTGCTCTTCTCCAGCTGAACAGCCCCAGGGCTCTCAGCCTTTCCTGGCCACACAGATGCTCCAGTCAAAGTTGCAACTGATGAAATCAAAGTGGTTTAACAAACAGCCACACTTTATCTTTCTCTTGTCCATTTATGTATGAAAATCTATCAGTGCTTTAAAATCTTCAAGTGAAGGAGTGTAAAGCTGGAGAAGTCCCCAGCAACATCACCGCTTCTCTCACCTCACAAGCAGTTTGCAAAGGCAGCACCTCCCTAACCCCTCCCAAAAACCAGTGAGGAAGCTGTGGAGAAAGATGGCAACGGGCAGAGCAGGTTTTACAGCCAGCTGATGTCCCACTGCTCTCCAGGACGCTCAGCAGCATTAGGTACATCAAAGTGACCCAGCCCTGCTCTCGGTCCAAAGTACCAGCTGGGCACCTAAATCTGGGCACAAACCACAAAACCTCACGTGGGTTCTTGCAGACATACCACGTGCAAAAGCATGGAAATGAAAGAAGTATTTCCTATGCCATTCAAGTACCACAAGTATTTTGTGTCGCTATTTCCATCACATTTACTACAGCAAGGCCTCATCGGCCAGCCACGTGCAGACACGTTTGATTGAGGCACAGACAGTCCCTGCTTATTTTCTAAGCAGATGCTGCTCCTGATTTTTCCTGTTCATAGTTGATCATTCCTTCAAATAACAGTTACAACTGAGAAAAGAATCGAGAAAACATTCTGCGACAGATTTTCCTCTTCTGGGTTAACTGAAAAGCAGAATCTGATACTCAAGTCGTGCTGTCGAGGAGTGATTTGAGACGTAACTTGTGTCTAAAGAGTTTTGTTTCCTGCCTGAGCGAGCCAGCAAACATTTCTAAGTGGACATCATCACACCGCGGCTGCAATTTGCCGCTGTGCAAAGGCTATCGGGCATAAACTGCACCCTTCCGGCTTCTGCCACTGATGATTCTCACCCAAGGACGTGTTTAAAACGCGGGACGCGAGTTAATTTTCCACCAACGTTTATGACTGTACATATTCAAAGTCTTGGTACACGTGGAAAGGGGTCAACAGGGTGCTCAGAGCTCACCCTGCGAGCCCCGGGTAAGATACGCACCAGATACACATCGTCTCTATCTTTTTGTGGTGTTTAATCAAACAAAACTATATCGATGACAGTAGCAGAGAAGATCTGATTTCAACAGACGACAAACTCATTCCAAAAAGTTTAACACTGTGAATATAATAGCTTTTAAAATAATAATTTAAAAAAACAAAACAAACCAAAAATTACCTGAAGATTTATGTCACATTTTACCCCGAGCTTTTTCCCGTAGCGCATTAATCAAGCTAAAAGCAGGGCAAGAATCCTCGTTTGCATAAGCCCAGTCAAATATATTTCAGGAGTTTCTGTTGAAAGCAAAAAAATATTTTGCAGGAACTGAAGGCAAAACATTATAACAGACTCAAAAAACCAACCCCAAACCGAACCAGACCCCCAATTAGATTCCTTTATCCCCAGCATATGGTCTAGAGGTAGATGCCACGTACTAATGTCTTTTCAGGGCTATTTTAAGCTCCTCCGAGGCTGCAATCTGAGAGGAGTGGTGACAGATCCGCAGGCACAACTGGGTTACATTCATCATGCATGCGACTCGGTAACTCCTCGCAGAAAGGAACTTCGCAGAAAGGATAATAAACTTCCCCCTTCGGCCCTGAAGCCGCTATTCCTGACGTTTTCTGGGAAAGGAGAGGACAGGAGAAATGTTCAGCGGACAAGAGAACTTCACGGTGCAAGGGTGCGACCAGTTCGTCGGCACTTGACAAACTGGGATGGGACAAAAGGATGGGTGACAAGCGATGTCGCGCGGCGGCTCTTTCATCTTTCGACGGGCTTGCTTTTTTCTGTTATCAGTTTATGTTTTCAGGTTTAAATATTCAACTGTTTCTTGCATTAATGGATCCGCTCGAGTCTAAACTTGGCTTAAACTTTAATCAGCAGGGAGAACATATCGAAGCCTCTACAGTATTATTTCTGACTGCTCACAGCTTGCACCATGTTGAAAGAACAGCAATATGAATATCTGAGGTGTGTATATTCCGTTTACACGAAAGTAAACAGGTCATTTCAGAGAAGCAGCTTCAAAGCCCTGTAAAAACCTGCCACGAAATCCCAGTTCCTCTGAAAACAACGGCAAAACTCCCAGGGATTTCAACGGAGACGGGATTTCATAGTGGTTTTAACAGACAAGCTCAGAGGCTGAGCTTTATATTCTGTTGGTTACTAACCCGCTGGACACACCTAAGTTTGCTATTTTTGGAGGGAGGGAAGGGGAGGTGGGATCCCCAGCAATGGCAAAAGGAGGACTGCAGGTAGGAAATGGGCCTACTGGGCTTTCCTTCACAGTGGATGCACAACCGTGGGATTTCCCTCCTTCTAGATTATTCCTTTTCCTCATTACCTTGGCAGAGGCAGAACCCTTCCCTGCTCCCTTGTTCCCTTTTTTCAACAGGGGAAGTCGCATCCCACCACAGGTCTCCTTCCCTTTGGTCAGGAACACACATTGGAAAGCAAAATCAAGAGGTGTCATCTCATCCTTCGACGTTTGGGTTTAAATCCGTTTAGGCCTCAGAGCACTGGAATGTCACCCAGCTTCCAGGAGCTCACAGAGCAGGAGTGGGAGAATATCTGCAGCTCGGGGATGATCAAGTAACAGCGGGAGTGGCAGAAGAAGACCTCATTCCTCCAGGCTCCTCGGAGGCCCCCGACGTGTTATCAGAAACCTGACTGCAGTGATGGATGGGGAACAAACCCCCCACCTTTCCCTGCGATTCCCAAGGTCTGGAAGCACACACTGGTTAGGAAATGGGTTCTGTCCCTCCCAGAGCAGCAGCTGCGCTCCAACACATGCCGGGGGGATTTTAGAATCTGTAGGGAAGGCTGTGGGGGGAAAATCGAGGAAGAATTGCACGCAGCCAGGTACCGAGCACCAGTCGCTCCCCTTGGGTTCCACATGAGAGGAGAACATCGGCGGCAGAGAGGATGCCTTTAAAATATTAATAACAGTCGCGGATAAATTTGCATAATATTTCATATACACTAAAAGTGCATAAATCCCATTTGCTTCTATTAAACAGCTCAATAATTATTCTGCCTGATACAAGCTTGAGAACATACTCCCAAGGGAACAGCTACTACCAGCCGGGATGCCCCTGCGCTGCCTTTTTTTACATTCGGAAGCAAATCTAAAATAAAAAACCAAGATGTGAACCGACGCTATAGACGCGAGTTCAGAGGAATAAAACTGCTCTTTTATTTGTAAATGCAAAACTCTACTTTGTCTGTTACTGATGCTGGCGAGGTACTATCTGTGTCACAAAAACACCACAACTTCTAACTGTAAAAGAATCTTTTAAAAGGCAGGGTTATTGTGACT
Organism: Baryphthengus martii; assembly: GCA_013396935.1. Classification (NCBI taxonomy): domain Eukaryota; kingdom Metazoa; phylum Chordata; class Aves; order Coraciiformes; family Momotidae; genus Baryphthengus; species Baryphthengus martii. The sequence continues at coordinate 170,861 of VWZK01000375.1, forward strand.
GCCGAGTTCTCTCGCGCTTCAGCTCCTCAGAGGGTACTCGCTGGAGCAATCTGCATGGCAGTCAAAGGCTACACAAATTTATAAATACCAACACAGATGCCAACATGTTGGGAGAGATGTAGTTATAACATTTGAAAGCTAGGGAGAAATTGATGTTGATCCTGATTGGAACAGTCACTGTATTTGCAGTGTCTAGGAATCTAAAAAAGAACAAAACAAAAGAGAAAAACCAAACCCCACGACGCAACAACATTAATGTGGTTTGTAGGAAAGACTCCATGTCCCAAACTCCGTTTCTTGGCCCCAGCATGCCAGTGTTACAGGAAGAGGAGAGTGGTTTCTCTAAAACAGTTCCAGGATTTAAGGCTGAGCTGCCAGAACTAATTTTTCCATCCAAACCTTGTAGGCATCGGCTCCAAATCAGACATCCTGGAAGCTGGGCCGTACTCTTGCTGGTACCGGTGCCAGCGCACATAGGCTGAAGAAAAGCAGAGCCTCTCTCAAAGACTAAATGCTGTGGCTGCCTTGATTGTTTTAGCCTTCAAATAAGACACGCAGTACCCCAGGCCACGGGAGCTTCCCGCTATATAAACAAAAGTCTCTCTGTGTACGCAGGTTGAAGCGAAGGGAAATTTTCTGTGCAGCAATTCACCTACAAGATTTCAAATACTTCGTAGCTATTACTTAATTAATTTCCTAACACAGCACTTAGTGGTGGGGAAAGTGATGAACTGATGAAGGGATAAAGTTACAGGATTTACTTAGAGAGCCCGAGGCGAACTTTTGTTCGGAGTCCCTGGGAAGGTGGAGCACAATCCTGCGTCCTGCAGAAACAAGTTGATGTCCCCAGGTAAGTGAAAGGTGGGGACAGACTTTTGAGCAGGGCTTGTTGGGACAGGACAAGGGGGGATGGTTTGAAACTAAAAGAGGGAGATTCAGACTAGAGAGAAGAAGAAATTTTCGATGCTGAGGGTGGTGAGAGCCTGGGCCTGGTTGCCCCGAGAGGTGGTCGCTGCCCTATCCCTGGCACCATCCCAGGGAAGAAAGTGTACGCAGAGTCATGCAGAGACATATCTGGGAAAAGAAATGCGAATCTAGACCTCCAGTTTCCTTCCCAGATACCTGAAGGGCTCCTCACTGGCAGTGCTCTGCCATTCCTTCTCCTGGTTGAGTCAGCAGGAGCTTCACCGTTGGTCCTGCTGCCCCGAAGACCTCTCCAACCAGGGGCAATGTCATTCTACAAGTAACGCAACAATAGATGCTGAGTAAAGTTGGCTGGATCATGCCTTCCACGCACACCAGAAGCCAAAGTGGACCATTAGTTTGCCTTATTGCATTAATTCAGGCCCTGTTGCCTGCAATAAGCAGAGGAAGCAGAGGACAGCTGAGCCACAGGAATGGCAGGACACATTGGGACATGTGAGGACTGATTAGACTACAAGCCTTCAGGACTCTATTTTGCTGAGTTGGTAGCAAAGGTGAAGACTTCTCATTCCAGTATAACTCACCTGGGTTAAATAAAAAAAAAAAAAGAAGTGCCAAATAGAAATTTAGGAGTTCTTTTTCCTTTATCCATTTCATCTCTGCTGTCAACACCGTCCCTCTCCAATCTTGAACACGACTTTCACAGCACACGCTGAGAGGTGATTCTGATTTATCGGATTAAAGCAAAAAAAGCATCAAAACCTCTCAGCTTTGAAGAATGGTTTCAGGCATTTTGGAACAACCTGTAAGTTTAGGTGTAAATAATTTGAAACCATTCTGAGGGACAGATTTAGATAAGGTATCATGCTGCATAGCAGGCTGAGACAGAATATGTAGCCAGCGGAGGGTCCGGAGATCCTGAGGGACCTGGAGCATCTGTGTGGCCAGGAAAGGCTGAGAGCCCTGGGGCTGTTCAGCTGGAGAAGAGCAGCCCCAGAGGGGAGCTGAGCAAGGCTGAGCAAGAGCTCAAGGGCCCCCGGGGGGAAAGAGGCTGGGGCCAGACTCTGCTCAGGGGTGCCCAGTGCCAGGACAAGGGGCACCGGGCACCAACTGGAACCCAGGAGGTTCCCTGGGAGCGGGAGGAGAAAGTTCTTTGTTGGGAGGGTGTTGGAGCCTGGCCCAGGCTGCCCAGAGAGCTTGGGGAGTCTCCTTCTCTGGAGAGATTCCAAAGGTGCCTGCACCCTGCACTGCTGGGCCCCCTGCTCTGGGTGACCCTGCTGGAGCAGGGGGGTGGCACCAGAGGAGCTCCTGAGGTGCCTTCCATCACCTACCATGCTGGGATTCTGTGATCTGTGATATGGCTTTAAAAGACGAGACCGTGGGCTGGCATGCTTGTCACCTGGTTAGGTAGATCAGAGGATGGTCCCACATGCCTAACGTTATGATTCCTCCAACAACAATCCTTAATAAAACTGTTTCTAAAATCTAAAACGCAATGCCCACCGTTACTGCCAGACCGCACGTGCAAGCGGCTCTATGCAGTTGAAGTCGCTCGTTACAGGACCACGGTACCCAGGAGTTTGTTCAGCCCTTCAGCTCATCCCCTAACATGAAAATCTGCCGGCTCTTTGCTAAATCAAACAAGCCCCTAGAACAGAGCATATATATATATATATATTTTATAGAACACCAGAGCTTGCTGATAAATAGGCTCCAAAAGCCATTCGTACAGATTATGACTCGCACATTTTCATCAATACAGAAACTGCTGTGTTTAAATTTAAAAAGCATGTGAAGTAATGGGCTCTAGATCTTACTCTGAAGATGTGTCAAAAGAGAAATGAACTGCGGCGTGCAACACCAAGGGTTTACTCGATTGATTTTGGAAGCCAGTCTCTATACACTTTTCTACAAATGCCACATATTTCACAAAGCTTTACGCTTGGCATTGGAGACAGACAGATTGGTTTGGACAAAATGCACCACAGCTAAAACACATGTAAGGTCTGAAAAAAGTTCTTTTAATTCTTCCCTGACGCGTTTCTTGCCCCCTCCTCTGATTCCTGGTACTAACTCAGAGCACTGCGATGCCGTGAAGGTCTGTGTCTCCCTCCCGTTCTATGATCAGAAGTAAGAAGAAGGAAGCAAAGTCACAGAGTTCAGACTTGCTCGTGAGCCTGGGCTTCTGGGAATATTTAGATCTAGACTCATTTTTGGGTGAAAACTCTGAAAATATTATGGAAAAAAAACATCTTAGGAAATCCTTCTGGCTGCTCTGAGAAGTTTGGTGACTTTGAAAAGGCAGCCAAACTTTTGGGATCTCGTCCACATCAGAGAAGCCAGCGGAAGCGGTGTGTTGGATGAGGTCCATCTCTACGATCACGCGGCAGTTCCCTCTATAGAGCATCATCACATCCCAAAGCCACAGAACACTTCCTAGCTGTCAAATATTCAAAGGGATATACTCAAATCTTAAAAAGCAATCAGGAAATCTCACCACTCCCCCAGCTTTAATTTTCCAAACGGCGCTTCTTGATAAAACTCTTCCAAGTTCAGCTTTTCCTCAGAAACATCTTTGGCGCTCGGAGGACGAAGGCACGTCGGAAGAACGCAGCCACACGACGGACTGTCAACTTGTGATACGAACTCAGAAGGTGGTTTAACATATTCACATCTGCACGTGACCCTGCTCAGCACACCGGGCACAATCCAGACCAAGGCAACATCTCCAGTGGTGAGCTGACCCAACACGACGCTCTGCTGTAAGGTCATTAGCAAGCATCTCCTGACCGCGGAGAGACGTTACAGGCGAACTACGGTTTGTAGACCAGGTCAACCCAACCAGCAAAGTTGCTTTTTCAGCTGAGACCGTGTTATGCCCTAAATAAAATTTTCACCTCAATAGTTCAAAAACCATACACTGAACGACACAAATAGCTTGTTCATCTTTATAATTCACTTTCACCCTCAACTTGTCTGCCTGCTTGCTTGTCTTTGGCTGCTGCTCTCCACCCTTGTGCCATTAGTACTTGTGCAAACCTAGTTTGAAATGTCACCTTCACCAAGGTCAGCCACATTCGTGATTAATCAAGAAAAAAGCCCACAGTACCGACCCCACTTGTTTCTCCTCCTCACTCTGAATTTTCTCTTTCATCGACACCCGTGCTTCCACCTCCATAAGCCAGTTCCTAATCCATTTCAATGGCTCTTCTAAGCTATTTTTAATCATAAAAAGCCCCATCAGTCTGTTGTGTCACAGGGTGTCTACTGCTCCTTTCAAATAAGGACTGAAATAAGGTGGCACTTCCTCTCTTAAGTTAGTGGTATTTTTCAAAGACATTTGGGGGGCATTAGTTTATTCTTTATGCTTTTTTTTCTTCTTCCTCTCTTACACTCCGGTGAAGTCTCACACAAATACCTAATTTATACTTTTTTTTCTCTCTTTCATCTTGATGGTTTCTCTGAGCTAATCCTGCTGGTGGAAGAGCCCTAGGTCTCCAACTGCCCACGGAGCCTTCAGCTCCTTCATGCTCCTTCAGCTCCTTCAGCCCCAGTCCTTCTCAAACATATTGGTATTATCCCTGGATTTAGCTGCTGAGCAACAGGGAGCTCCTCAGCACCCTGCCCACCACAAGCATCCTTCCTACTCCTCAAAACCATGGTCTGAACGAAACAAGCACAGAAAACACGTTGGACTTGGTATTTCCTCCCTTCTCTCCACTCCTCTTAAAGATTTGCAAAGGTTTTTCACTGAAAATGTTCAACTTCAAAACACAGTCTTCCATTTTATCATTTACTTGGAAATAAATTGCACTGCAGGTTTTTTTCTTCTCTCTCCCCCTGCTTCCTCCTAGGCCCTCACTGCTGAACTTTTTCCTCTTTTCAATGGCAAATAAAAGAAGAAGAAGAAAAAGAGAAGAAGTATCGGCAAAACCAAACAATTGGGATATTTTCCTCTTAAAATTTCCCCAAATAAAAGCATTCTCCCCATTCAGCAAGAGCAACAGAAGGAAAAGCCATTGAAAACGTTCAAGAAATGTCACAATTTCCACATTTTTAACCATCCCTAGAAAATAAACGGGAGCTATTCAACCACGAGTACATTTCACTGAAGTGACACTTAACAGTCCAAAAATATGGCATTTAGTTCTGCATTGCTCTGAGCAGCAGATAATTTTATGGCTGGCTGCTGCAGCAGCTGCACTGATACACAAAAAATTCAGCACTTGAGAGGAAAAAAGGGGGTTAATTGTGCTGGATTCATTAATATTTTTACATTTTTTTGAAGATTTTCACCTTAAAAAGTTTATGAAAATTAATTTTCAGAGAAATAGTATCAAAATACAAATGTGATTTTCTTTCTCCCTCTGCCACTGAAGATGGATCGTATTGACACAAAACTGGAATCTGTCACCTAACACAGCTCTGAAATTGCTCAGTAAGTGCTGGACACTGATAATTTCGGCTGACTCTGCATTTAGAGGTTAAGATCCAAGTCTAATCAGTCTACTGACAACAATGACTGGGTCCAAGTTCAACCGCTGTTCTGCCAGAGGCTTGAATCATTTGACCTGTTCCACAGGAGATTTTACATCATATTAAATCCTCCTCTTTTTGTTTCAGGGGCTTTTGTGGACAAAGAAGGGGAAAGACGGGCAGGATCTCAAAGCAGGCACGGCAAAGGAGTGATCTGTGGGCTGAGGATACAGCAGAGCAGTTAACTGGTGTTCTGCATGGGAAATGATGGATTTTCTCCAAACCTAGCAGGCAACGTAGCCCAGTTGGGCAAGGGACCTCAGAAGATTCTTGCACATAGTCATTGGCATCGGGGCTACACAGTGCCTGCACATGCAAGTCACCTCTCCTTTCACCTTCCCAGGACGGGACTGGAGTACACAAGAAATATCCCATTGTTTCTCTGAGCTGCAGCAGCTCTAACAACGAATTGAGAAAATCCCGGGCTACAGTAGAATCATAAGAGTCATAAAATGAATCACAGACTCGTTTGGGTTGGAAGAGACCCTTAAAAGTCACCGGGTCCAACCCCCCTGCAGGGAGCAGGGACTTCTGCAACTAGAGCAGGTTGCTCAGAGCCCCATCCAACCTCCCCTGGGATGGGGCCAGGGATGGGGCAGCGACCACCTCTCGGGGCAACCTGGGCCAGGCTCTCACCACCCTCAGCACCAACAATTTATCCCTTCTCTCCAGTCTAAATCTCCCTCTTCTACTTTCAAGCTATCCCCCCTTGTCCTGTCCCAACAGGTCCTGCTCAAAAGTCTGTCCCCGTCTTTCTGACAGGCCCCTGGAAGCTCTGAAAGACCTCCAGAAGGTCTCACCAGGGCCTTCTCTTCTCCAGGCTGCACAAGCCCAACTCTCCCAGCCTGGCCTCCCAGCAGAGGGTTCCAGCCCTCCCAGCATTGCTGGGGCTCCTCTGGCCCCGCTCCAACAGCTCCCTGTCTCTTCTGTAGCCAGCATCCTAGTTCTTCAGGTGGTTACCAACTCCAGGAAGGACTGAACTTCCACTATTTATCCCAAATAAAGCACATTAGGAAACAGAAATATTTTCTACACATGCTAAGAATGGAGCCAGTCAGACCCTTCTGTCGTTCCGATCAGATCCTAAACCATATTTTAGGGTTTTTTTCTGGCAGCACTTCCTTGTGCAAAGGTCTCCTCAGCAATCTGAAGGCAAAAAGTACACGGTAAAACTAAAATGGTTATTTTAATCCTACAAGTTTTTAATCTGGGGCCTGATTTACGATGTTTGTAGGGCTAAAATTTACAAATGGGCCATGCTTCTTACGGTTCTTGAATACAGAAGTGAGATGGAGAGGGGCAGCAGCGCAGCAGGAGTTTGCAAAAGAACACCTCCATAATAACTCCTCTGGCCTACATAACACGGTTCATCTCAAAGCCTTTTACAGAAAAAAAAAAGTGAAAAACCCCACCTAAGTAAAGAAGTAACTATCTTATTCAGTTGTATGTAATATAAATAACAATCTCCGTGCCACAAAGCAGCAAGGCAGAGAAATTCTGCAGCCTGTAACTTTCGCTTGTGTTAAAAAATACCCCCCCTTTCACTTCAGAAAACATTTAATCTTTTAATAGCACAAGAGATGGGCCACACGGTTTAATCTTCCCCTTCATCCCTTACATATGAGACTTTTTTTAAATGGAATTAGATAATATTAGATATTTGATGTCATAAAATAGATTCTGACCTAACAGAGCTTCAAAATATTTCCCTTTTCTGAGCAATCTGTGTAGCCCAGTCCATTGGCCAAGGCCAAAGACAGTCCAAACCACCTCCTGGCTTTACCCTGCAACATGACAGCTGCCAGACCTGTTCTTTTTTGCTCTATTTCATAGTTCCAACTGTTTCAGAAGCATTACATTTCCAGTCAGGTAGGTCAGCTAGGATGTAAACAGTAAAATGTTCTATAGCATGGAGACGTCTACGTATTCTTTTTTTTTGCCTTATTGTCTAAATCCTTTGCTAAACGGAGCAATACATTCAATTTCCAGTAGAAACCGGCAGGAATGTGGATGATTTTCGAGTCAGAGTCGATCTTTATGCTCTATTTAAGCAAAATGGCTGCGTGAAGATTATTTCCTGGAAATCAATATTCCACCGGGGAGAGCTGACGGTCTCAGATCCATGGGAGAATCACTGACTCCAGCTGCATATGACACAGAAAATAGTCACCACGGAGGCTGCCGGGGCTAAAAATAAAAGTGGAGGCATATGGATTTTGCTATGCGTTATGCAGCGCACAATGGCCATCCATCGAGACGCTACCAGAAAATGTGTTGTGTGTATTATTTGCATGACTCCAAAATCCACCCCGTCTACATCATTTCTTCAACCACTTGTGTTCCTGTAGAATATTGCTGGTTTGCCAAGATTCCTAATGAGAGTGGTAGTTACAGGCAAATTCTCAGGTTGCTCTCCTCCGTACCGCTCGCATCACACGCTGGAAAGACAGATGACGAGACGCTGCCCGGGTCCCAAAGTCAGGAATAAGATGGAACAGCCCAAGGCCAACTGGAAATTACACGCTCATTTTTGTCTTGATTTTAATGATACCTCTTCCTGTATTGGGAAAGCGGGGCGCAGCCCGTGTCGCTAACTCGTTGGGGCAAGTTCCTCCCTAAAAAAACTCCACCTCCTTTATCTGATGAGTACACACCCTTGCGCGCCTTCGCCGCGGCCTGGGACGCGTGGGATTTCTCTCCTGGCAGATTCCCAGCTTTACAGAACGTAAACAAAAGAGCCACCTTCAGCAACTCCTGGGCTCCCCTTTAAAACCGCTTTCAGACCCAGGAGCGCGGGCGAAATCCAGCGGTGGCCTACCAGCCGGAGAAAAAAAAAAGAATTAAATCACTTTTAAAACCAGAACGTCTCCGGGGTGAGGGCAACACCTAAAAAAGCGGAGCAAATCCCAAGGAAGAGATTTTATGGTGGTTAAAAATAACAACAACCTCGACCAGCTGGATGCAAAGCTCTCCAGCGTCATGCGCAGTGCCTGGGAAACCAGCCTGGGGCCACAACTGCTTTAGTACCGGGGTGTGGGGGGGGAAATAATGTTTGTCCCTCGCTCTCCAGCCCATCAGGAAATTACCTGGCCTATCACTCAGGACTTTGGAAGTTTTTAAGATGCTTTCAACCTGTAATTGGGTATTCTGAACAGCCACTGCTGGCAAAGACCCTCCATCGCTTTTCCCCGTTCGCGCAGGGGCCACAGAAATGGAGAAATCCAGAAATCCCGGGCACGGAGCTCATTTAATAGCGTCGGAGCCGCTCGGCAGCTCCAAGCAGTAGTAAAGATGGGACAGCCAAAGTAATAAGGAAATTCCAGCGAGGATCTGCGCTGCTGAAGGGCTGAGAATGAGGGTTTTGCAGGGATACTCCCTATGCAAAGCCCGGCTCGGTTTAATTAGTTAGGTGTTAAGGCACCCGCCGAGGAAATACAGCCACATCTCTTGACTCGTCTCAAAAGCAAAAATGAGGGGTTTTTTTTCCTCTTTCTTTTCCCCCCCACCTCCCTTCATTCTAATGAGTTATAGAATCCTAGAATGCCAGGTTGGAAGGGACCTCAAGGATCATCTGGTCCAACCTTTTAAGTAAAAAATAAAAATAAAAATTGGTTTAAGGGAGTTAAAATTGGGTGAGGTGGCTCCTTCCTTCCTTATTAAACCAGCCAGATGGCTTGACACCTGGCTGGAGTTGGGTTTGGTGACCTTTTGAGTGACAGCAGGTTGATATATTTAAAAGAGAGAGTCCTTGGGGTGTCGGGGTTGGGGGGAGGTGGTAGGACACAAAAGGATTTTACGCAGCCGTCGGAGAAGGTTTGGTGGGAAAGACACGTGGCTTCTTGCCAACGGGAGCTGACTGGCTCTGCTCAAGCTCTCCAAGGCAGCGTGTGCTCGCTCGTGCCGCTTTATCTCATCTAAACATTAATAGGAACTACGTGACATCTGTCAGTGACAAATGGATTAGGAAACCTCCGCAGAACCTCGCACAGAATCGATCCCCCCGGTACCGCTTCCGTGTTTTTACGCCGCCGCGTTGGCACTCTGAACGTTTCTCTTTGGCACTTTGGGTATTTCTGACTCCTTTCTCAGCCTCTAGTGCTGGAAGAATTTTACCTAAAGAGTGGATAGGAATTTTTTTTTTTTTCTTTCCTTTTTTAACTTCCCATAGTCTTGGCAGCAAACTGTGTCATGATGATGTTGGCAACAACGTCTTTGTGGCAGAAGGAAGAAAGAGAATCATGAAATATATGAAAGAAAAAGTTGACATTTTAATGAAATACCTTGTAACTTCTTGGGAAAAGTTATTGAAATGCCTTGGGTTTCTAGCTGTTTGTACAGACAGGAGGAGCAGAACGCTTTCTCCCCAAGTCTTTAATAACAATGGCTTGTTAACGAAAAGTAATAGCCGTTAGAAACCGTTTTCCAAATTCATTGCTGGAGTGAATTTTAGGTTTGAGCCATTCTGGGCTTTTCTGAGCGTAGCTGAAGATTCTGGCACACGCCTGAGTTTCGGGGAGCGTTGCATGACTTGTTCAGGAGGAGAGCGAGCAGGATGATGGAGCATCTCCTGTTCCTTCCCACCAGCTACCAAAGCCGGCCCTTATTTCTCACAAATAAATGGATTAGTTTAAGTGCTACTCTGTCAGATTGTAGGGGCCGATAGTGGCAGTGCCTACAAAGATTTTGTCTGCCTTGGAACAAGAAATGATGGTTGGAGCTCCGCGGAGCCGCTCAAGCCCAGGTCTGGAAGCTGGGATCCCAAACCCAACTACAGCTGCAAAGCTGCAGCCAAGATCTCTCCAGAGGAGTGAGGAATCCACTCTCCAGCTAATTAAGGGGCAAAGAAGAAAGACATCAGAGGCACTCCTCTCGCTGCACGCTGCCATCACATCTCACCTCTGTAATTACACATCTCATTTTCCTATGACATCAATCTGAGGAAAAGCCTCAACAAAGATTTCAGGACTGTAGGAGCTTTGCTCTCCCATCTTTTTTCCTCCCCAAATTGGGCTGTATTTTCCCTGACAATGATGGTATAAGAAAAAATGAAGGGAACATGCTGATCATCCAACTGTCAAATACATTGGACATTATTAATATTAATTAACATTATTAACATTAACATTTCTCCACAAAAACCAATAAATAAATGTGCAAAGCAGACACTTAGGACAGGAATCTCAGACCTCCCTGTATGATAAAGTGATTTTCCAGACCCAAATAAACCTGCTTTGTTCCGTGCCTCCCATTTCACCTTTACAAAATGTAAACTTGAATTACAGGTAAACCTTGAGAAAATGATACTTCCAGTTGGTTTCAGCAACAGCTATAGGAAGGACAGGCATTTCTGGAAGGATTCTGACATTTTTTCATCTCAAACCAAATAAACTTCCCACCATTTCAACAGATTCCACAACGAAAAAAAGAAACTTTTTTTTCAGCAAGAGCTGGGACATCTCGTACACAGTTTGATAGCATACAGCAAAAAAAAACAAAAAAAGAGTTTCAAATGGAAGAGTCATTTCATGAGCAGAATTAGCAGGCACTACTGCAAAAATTGTGTAGAAATGCAATGTGTTAGCGCAGCTGAATTCTCCCTTCCCACCTTCTCCAGAATTAGCCTTCAGCCTCTGCCGAAGCGAAAGATCCTTCCCTTGCACGAGCGCTCGCATTTGGGTAACACAGAGCAGGGAGCTGAACCACGTTTAATACAAACCCCACCGAAAAATAAAGAGAAACATCAAAGAAAAGAAGAGTTGGCAGCACCATCGGCTTCCTGGACCATCCCGGCGCAGCTCGTGGGCAGGCACGTGAGCCCCGAACGGCAGCACCTCCCGCCGCCACCTCACGCCGCTCTCGTTACTTTTAACGAGCTTTAGTTTCAGCTCGGACAGAGGACTGGGAAGCTTGGCTGTGCCAGACAATAACCAGGTTTGCTGGGCTCCCCACCACTTTCGCAGGTGTTAAAGCCGGGGCAGGTTCCTCAGCCGTGACTCACCGGGGTGAGCGCCGCTGCTGGGACTCCACCCCGAGCGCTCCGGGCTGAGAGTGGGACACGAGTCTCAGCTCGCTGATGGACACTCAGAGGGGGAAGAACAAGCTGCTGTCATTAGGGTGTTGGTTTTAAAACTCACTGTTTGGGGTTAATTAAAGAATCATATAATTGTTTTGGTTGGAAGAGTCCAATTGTTAACCCAACACTGCTTGTTGCCCCAACCCTGCCAGGGCCCCACTGAGCCCTGTCCCTCAGCACCACATCTCCACACCTTGGAAACCCCTCCAGGGATCAGGGGGGCTCCACCATTTCCTTGGGCAACCTGGGCCAGGGCTTTACAATCCTTTCAGGAAAGAAATTTTTCCTAATAGCCAACCTAAACCTCCGCTGGCTATAAAAGCTCTGATTCTGTAGAAAGCAGCCTGCCCTCCTCATATAAGATCTAGATTTAAAATTCTTCAGGACAGTGATAGCTCCTCACCATGGATTTGCTTAGCAGGGAGTAGAAAAGGTGCCCAGCCTCACCAGAACTACCTACAGACTGCGTCAGCTTCTACCGTGAGACTCTGCTGTTTGTCAGGAAATAGTCACGCCAAAAATGATCATTAAAGAGTTCAAGTTTCCTACAATCAGTGCAACTGAACATACCAGACACTAAAAACCTAAAAGCCATCAAGTAGAATACCAAAGGGTACACCGAGCACAGATACACGAACGGGGATTCTGTTGATAGTGTTTCTGATTTAAGCCATGAAACCAAAACAGAAATAGAGCGGATAAAGTAGAAGACGACTCTGATCAATTATTTGCCCTGAAAAATACAGACTGTTTTGGCAGATTGGCTGAAAAATTCACAGCTTGGAAACAAGCCTCGGTAACGAAATAAATTTTCTTTTATTGGCAACTCCTTCTAAAGATTTCCAACAGTGGACTAGCAGTGAATGTCAATGCATATTGACAATTAAGAGTCCGGGTCGCAATCACGGTGTAATAATGCCAATTTGGGAAGGCTGACGTTATTTTTATGTTATTTATATTCTCTTTAAGATCTTTGTGATTAATTATCAGACAAATGCCAGTTAATAACCAATTCAGGCCACAATTATCGTATCAGTTATATTGTCTAATTAAGAGCTGGTGAGTGATCGGAATTCCAATACAGGCACAGGCTGCGATCCGAAACAAACACCAGTGTGAAGTTAGTGAACAAAAGATTATCTCGGCTCTACTATCTACTGGCAAAATTCTTTCACTCCGGATCATTAGTTTCCAGTCCTATTATTACATACAAATGAGCCATTTTGGCTAATTCCTAAAGCTAATTCCTTTACACCATTATTTTGTATACATCGTGTTAAGGCCTTTCTCTGGTTTAAGCCTGCGTGATTATGACAATTGTCTTCTCAGCTTATTCGATCAAAATCACACTCAATTGAGATTTAGCCTATTTTTAAAGATTAGTCCACTTCTCTAGCGCAACGTGTCAGGAACTGGTATTGCCTAGATCTTCTCCCGTGACTCAGCCCAAGCACAAGGAGGGAGTTTGGAAGGACCAGGAAAGAGCCCCCCAAAGAAAGGTCCATCTGTACGATGCTCAGCAAAAGAGATGGGACTACAGCTTAAGAAACAAAGCATCTGTAGATGACCTTTCTTTTTGCTATCCCTTTGTCTATCATTCACAAAATACTAGACCAGAAGTCGCCTCCCAGCTGTCACCTCCAATGAAAAGTTGGCATGTCCAGTCCCATTTGAAAACCACTTGTTGCAACCAGCTCTAGGTGACCCTGTTGGAGCAGGGCAGGTGGAGCAGATGATCTCCAGAGGTCCCTTCCATGCTGGGATTCTGTGATTCTGTCTCACCTCTCTCTCCTAAGAGGGTACAGCAGAGGCTGGCCCAAGTGTAGAGCTCGGCATGAGGAGAGGCTCCTCAAACCAAAGATGGGAGCTCTTGCTTTCAGATCAGACCCAGGATGACAGGCTCTCCCTGTAGGTCAGGTGGGATGGGCTCCCCAGAGTCTCTGCCCCGACCTCCTGCCCTGGCAGCGTCAGCTCTGGACTCTTCAGTCTGTTCCTTCAACGCGTCCCTCCTAAAAAGCAGCTCCAGCACAGAGTCATCCTCAACCTCCAGCGCAGCCAACGGCAGCGCAAGCTCATTGCGCTTCCCCACAAGGGCCTTATCTTCCTTTAATGCTCCTCTTATGCCTTGATCATCTATCAGTCTGACTGCTTCTCTGGCAAGCGTCCTGCCTCTGATGTGTTCAAAAAAGTTTTTGTTATTACCTTTTCCACCTTTGGTAAGTGCTCAAAACCTGGCTGCGGCTTGTCTTGTGCGTTTAAATTCAGAGTTGACTCTTCTTCCTTTAAAAAAAACCCCAAACAAAACCTACCAACAATCCCAGTGGCTCCTTTGCATGTTGGTTTATATTTTATTCTTGGCGGATCTTCTTTAAAATGATTATGTTGTTCATATTTGTGCCGAGCGATTAAGTAAGTTGTTGCCTTTAAAGCATCTAAGCCGCCTACAAACTTCTTCCCCTCTCAGCTGCTTCTTTAATTTCCTTCCAATTATCTTCCTCATTATTAGGCAGTTCCTCTGTAGGTGAATTGATTTTATTATTTTTTTTCCCCCCTCCTACAGGGATGTTCTATGTTGTTGGGACTATTCTGGATTGGCTGTTTCACACATACTGACTGAAGTAGCTGAAGAACCGCAGTGTTCAGCAGTAGCTGAATTATTCTTCCTCGTGCCAACTGTTTTACTGTCAAAAAGCTTTTCTGGAAGGGAGGACCTGGCAGTGCCACCGTCAGTCTGAACAGGGATAACCCAACTTACTCCAATTGTGCTTTTTATTAATCCCGTGGCTGGTTTGTCACCATGGCCACGAATTCTCCCACTGCTGGGGAAGGGATGTCCTGTAGCAGGGTGATTATTTTCTTTCTGCCACATCCCTTACAACATCCCCTGAGCTTTCACGTTTCTGCTGCTCATCTAAAAGCACTCACAAGGCTGCTTTTGGTCTCCTTGGCAATGTCCCCAAGTTCATCGCAATCATTTCGTGTCCTTTCTGATTTCCTACCTGACTTTTTTGTCCCAGATTAAAGTTCCAGGATGGTTTACCCTGAACTTTGGCCACATCTCCTGGCTTCCTTTCACTTTCCCCTCTTATCTGTCTAATGATTAGTGCCAGGAGAACAGAGCTCGTCGCTGCTGTAGGTTATCTGGATTTCAAAAGCTTCCCATCCCAATACCTAACAGACCCTTTTCTCTGCCTTCTGCCTGTCTGTCTGGCCTTTGAAGCCTTTCATCTTGCTTTCATCTGCTGCCAATACAACTTATTCCTTCCATACCTATGTTCTGAAATATGCTGCTGTACACATAGCGATGAGATAATAAGCTGCTTATTAAAACCAGAGCTATCCAAAGACAATCGGCCGCACTCAAGAACACCAGGCAGAATCCCCAGAAATTTTAGGCAAATGAGATATGAAAAAAGTTGTTCCTTTGAGAAAAAGGATGAACTAGTGCTTGGGTTATGGTTTGTTCTGTGTAGGGATGCGCTTCTGAAAAAAAAACCAAAACAAAGCCTATTGTTGTATATTAACAGTTGGACTCGATGATCTTAAATGTCTTTTCCAACCTAAACGACTCAATGATTCAAAATACAAAAGACCATCTTCTTGTCTACGAATCCATAGTTATTTAAATAGCCATTTTCTTCATAATGACCAGTAGCAATAAGCATATTTTTCCCTTCACACGCTATAACAAATCAGAGCAGTAAACTGTGTTGTACCAGCGTCCCGACTACATGTGCTTTGCTGATTTCTTCTCTTTCAAGAGATGAAAAATTAGTATTATTCCCCATTTCAGTCACCTGTTTCTCACCAAAACACCCGCCCCACGCTAGAAATAGGCTAAAACCAATAGGCTATATCCACCCATACTTTATTTCATCTTATTTCAGGAGGAGAAGGCAAAAAGGGGCTTCAAATTTCCGGCAGGTGCCCATCTCTATAGGGAGCAAACCAAAAGAGGGACCTTTTCCACTACAGCTAAACTCTCTCACATGTTCTCTCACCACTTTTCTAAGGAACTTTATAGGATCTAAATGCAGTACCTCCAACAACTGAAATTTCACTTATCTGGGACTCAGAGGCAATAAATAAATAAATAATAAAAAAAGGATAGCGCTCTTTTTGCATACCAAACAGTCCTCAATAATTTCTTTTTTCAAAACAAAACATCAAATAACTCGTTTCCTTCAGATGTTGCAGATGAATGCAGCTTGTCACCCTGCCAGCGTGGGAGTATCGCCTCCCCGAGCCTCTGCACAAGCAGAACAAGGCAATTAGCCTTCTTCAGCCAGTTGAAAACAACTTTGCTCTGTTGACGCTCCACCAGGAGAAAGGATCAGAGGATCTGTCCCCTTCCTTCCATCCCCGCAGGGCCACAGGGTATCCGACTTTAAAAGCCACGATATTTGTCATTCATCCCGGGTTTTTGCTTCTCTTCGGCTTCAGGCGGTGGCAATTTGTGTAGGTGAGGGAGGCAAAACAAACCACTCTAATGGATTTCTGCCGTGGGTTAATTTTTTTTAAATGAGTATCTTTTGAAAGTTAAGTGGTTGGGAGAGATCGATAATGGGCAGGGCAGAAGGAAGCGCTCCGAGGTACGTGACAGGCACATGTCCCACACAGCCCTACAGTTTGTCAGCATTTCCATATTTCAAAAAATAAAAGAAAATAAAATAAAGTGAGTCAAATCACTTATACTTTCTGAGTTTCTCCACGTGAATGAACAAAAGCAAAATTCTCTACTAAATACTCTCTTTGTCAAAAATTCCCATTTCAGCAGAGACGCATCATTTTAAAAATGATAGCAAATGGGGGAAAAAAAATAAATTAGTATCTTATTTGGCTTCTTTTTGAGATTCCTCGGCTATAAAGATAAGTTCTGGGAATCAGCTGGCTGATTCTACCGCAAGTCTACTCCTTACGATCAGAAAATGATTTTTGAAAGGGTATATAATGATGCAAATGAATCAATTTGCAAAAGGTCTGCTCTGCTACAGAACGTACACGGCAGTAAAATATACATGAGATACTCTGAATAGTAACCATGCAGTTAGCGAAGCAGTGAGTATAATTATCACCCTGAACGACTTAAAATACAAATTGCCATAAAATTCCAGTAGCCAATACGAGTATAATGATGATTTTAATTTGACACAAAACTTTTTTTTTTTTGCCTTTGAATGGAAGGTAATAAATAAATGCAAAATGCAATGAAGTGACTTCTACTTTAAATATCGTACGTGGGAGTCGGGCTTGTCTTGCTTTTAGCCTTAGGAGAACCATTCACTTTCCTCTTGGCTTTGTGGAAGAAGAGGAAGGCAAAGAAATTCAGATGCAATTTGTATTGATTTTCTTAAATCTCTACTTCGACCTTTATAAAATCATTTCCAGGATAAGCAATTAAATAGGAAACCTGGAAGTTTAATGCTCCTCCATCCTTGCCTTTGCTTAATGTACACAATTATCAGATTTCAAATATAGAAAATAAGTCAAGCTGAGCAATCCTGAGCTTTTAAATACAGTCTTAAACTCACAATTTCATAGAAGGTGCATATTAAACAACAACTTAGAGATGTCTTTAATTCCTCTTGCTATTTTTAACAAGCAACATCCTCTTGCTTTAAGAAGTGTGAGCAAAGACAAGAGTAACCATGAAGTATTGAGCCCTGTCATCGTGTTGGGAGGACTTAAGACTTTCAGCAGGAGCTTCAGGACATCAAAGCCAAATTATCTCGTGAGACTTAAGGATTCTGTCCATCTGCTTTCAAAAGAAGCATTCAAAGGTGTTGTTAAGGAAACGCATGTTAAGAAAAATCCTCACAAAGCAGTTTCAGTGCCATTTACTGTCACATGCTTGTCTGTTGCAAAGATTGCTCTTCACTTTGGGGGTTCAAGGGTCTCAAAGGCCAGGGGAAGAGTCTATTTTGTTTCCCCAGGAAAACACAATTCCCCAATTTCCAAGGATGCAATGGATCAGAGGTTTTATGGAAAATTGGTATGACGTTAAAGTTGACTGGACCAGTACCACTCTGAAGGGTAAAACTTTCTAGATCCCAGATGTCTGCTGTTCAGAGACCTTCACGTTTTGAATAGAAAACTCTGCAATTTCAAACCTTTTTTATTATTACTATTTTCAATCTGGTATATGCAATATGAAATGACTAGCTGCTTGGATTTAACAAAGCCACTTGAAGCACCCGCCAGAACTGTGTTTGATATTAACGCCCTTTGGATTATGAGGAGATAATTTTTTTAATTTCTTTTTTTTTTTCCCATGTATTTGGCTGATTTGGTATGAAGAGCCCTTGCAAAGATTATAAAGATCTGCTTTAAATATATTTATAGTACTTAGAACGTGGGACAGTCTTAAATTTTTTTTTTTCCTATTGATTATTTCTGCTTTGTTTAGTGTGATATAAAAGCACATATTCCTGTGCTGCCTTTCTTGTTTGGGAAAACAGAACTATTGTTAGTACAAACAACGCATTGCTTCTGTTGTCTGCATAAAAATGCAAAATCATTGCAACAGTTTTTTTCAAGTTATTGGCCAGAATTTCCCCTGAAGTGACACAACTCAGGAATATGTGTAAACTTCTTTCAACTGCAAAAAACAAGTCGATCATTGTCTTTGGTTATTAAAAAGT
This sequence comes from Baryphthengus martii, assembly GCA_013396935.1. Classification (NCBI taxonomy): domain Eukaryota; kingdom Metazoa; phylum Chordata; class Aves; order Coraciiformes; family Momotidae; genus Baryphthengus; species Baryphthengus martii. The sequence continues at coordinate 189,035 of VWZK01000375.1, forward strand.
TGTCAGCACCTGCATGCTATACACCCCCACAAAAATATATGAGAAAAGGAGAAAAAATTAGAACACCCCAGTAATTCAGGTGAGAAGAAGCCTCAGGAGGTCTCCAGTTGGACCTCCTGCCCCAGCAGGGTCAGCTCTCAGGTCTGACCCAGTTGCTCAGGGCTTTATCCTCTCAGGTCCAGCAAATCTCCAAGGATGCAGGTGGCACAACCTGAAGGCACAACTCCAGTGAGAGCCGGACCACTCTACTTCTAATTCAGGTCTCTTGTCCCTTTTCCTCCCACTCCAAGTGCTGAGTAAAGGGGGATAACTGCGTCCCTCGACCTCCTGCTCCCGGCCATGCCTTGCTCCGGTAGCCCAGGCTGCTGCCGGCTCCAGCGCCTGCACCTTCTCCCCAGGGCTGCTCCCCAACCAGCTCCACGTCCCCGAGATACGTTCCTGAAGCAGCCGAACCCCACGTGCTGCCCTTGGCCACCTGAGCTTTCAGAGTTGAGGTGTTTCCAACGTCAGCCCTTGCAGGGTTGATGGCCACCACGTAGGCCTCATGGTACGGGCAGCGGTGCTCTGGCACCACCGATTATGGTCCTCATGGAGCTGCTCATTTGCTTGCCAGCTCAGTATGGTTTTAGCTATTATAAAACAAAGGAGAGTTTTTCATTTACCTCTAGATTTGGAAGCCCTGCTCATGTATTTAGGATGAGAAACAACAGCAGTATATAATGAGGTGAGGAAGAGGAGCGCTATTGCCACTGCGTGATTAAGGGCAATGCTGACGAGAGCAATCGCTGCCTTGTAGCTGACTCCTTCGAAACAGCCATCCACAGAAAGTCATGATCTGGCTAACATCAATAATTCACAGATAATAGAGAAATGTTAAAAAGGCAGGGGAAGGCAGGATCAGCTCTGCAACATTCACCTTTCAGGTGCCAAACGCAAGCAGAAGTGCAATAAACAGCATCCTATGAGCAGCCATTCCTGTAAATGAATATTACGAATTATTATTTGTTGTACCCCTCGACAGTTACACCATCTCGGAGTCGGGGAGAAAATATTACTGCAATATTAATTCCTTGCAAATTGGAATATGCAAATTGGACCGAGACAACATTTTACCTTCTAAAGAGCAGCCGTCCGTAATGCCGCTGCTGTGGGCACCGGGGACGAGAGGGTATTTGTAACGAGAGCCATGCACAGAGTGTATAAAACAAAGCTGGGAAGTGCAATTTGTTGTCAGCCCTTCTGACGACTAAAGAAACCAAGAAGTACATCCAGCTCTGGAGGACTTCATCCCGAGCCACGATTTAAATGATAATCCTTTAAACAACAGGCTAAGGCTGGAACACTTGCACAGATTTGGAACCATCAGGCTGATCTCAGTTTAGGAAAGTTCTGCCCCTCCCACCTCAAAGTAAAATATGAGGGATCGCAGAATCGGAAAACAGACCTAGATGATCTTTCAGGTTCCTTGCAACCCAAACCATTCTACGATTCTCTGGGGAAAAGCAAGTATTACATTTCTAAAATACATCAACACAAGCTTGGATTAACTGAGCCTTTTTTGAGACGTGAGAAAAATAACCCTATTTCACAGCTGCAACTTTCTAGACAGAATCATAGAATTATTTAGGTTGGAAAAGACCTTTAAGCTCACGGAGTCCAACTGTTAACCCATCCCTGCCAGGGCACCGCTAACCCCTGTCCCTCAGCACCACATCTCCAGGGCTCAGAAACCCCTCCAGGGATCAGGGGGACTCCAGCCCTGCCATGGGCAGCCTGCTGATAGAGATGATATATCAACAGATATCTAATATCAATAGATAGCAGAAATTAGCCTTCAGAAAGACTGACAAATTGGGCTGACACATCTCTGGCAAGAAACACCGGGTTGGTGTTTCTATCTGTCCCTAAAAACCACCAGATCCCTCAAACCAGCCCCACTCACACACCCAACCTCCGCATCCTAGACACAAAGATTACACTCAGGGCCCACAGCAACTCAAACCAAAACACAAAATTTTCAGAGGATTAAATGAGGCAACAACTGACACCGCAGATGTTTTTGTCCTAGAAAGCAAATCCCTTCCTGCCACCACAGGCCACAGGCACTGGCTGTTTTAATTAGCCGTGTTCAATTTAGGTTTTGAGCAGTACAACAGTAGTTTAGGCCCTTACCTACACAAACAGAACCAGCCCGCAACGCAGGAGGATAATTTCTGAGGGATTTCTGGCTGTTGTTCTTTCTCGTCATGCCCATGTCTCAGCAATATTGAAATTCCAACGGGAAATGGATGAAATTCATTAAATGTCTTTTATAAATCATGCATTGTTTTGCTCCTTGGATGACAGAGCATGCTAAAGATGTTAAAAAATAAATGAGTGTACTTTGGCAAGACTGCATATGGGTATCACCTAGTTCTGAATAATATTTACATGATTTAAGAACAGGCCATTCCATTGAACTGAAAATGTGAGTTTATTGTTGAATTAAAGAGGGCTGGAAATAATTAATGCAGACATACTGAAACAACAGGGTGAAGGGCTAATCCTGTCATATTTAAAATTATAAAAAACTAAATCATTTCATGTAGCAGCCAAACTAGCTGACTCAGGAGGATGAAGAAAAAAATGCTGATTTTTTTTTTTCAGTTCTATGTTTTTAATTTGAATATAGATCAGAAGTTTGAATGTATAATACCAGATGATTAGAAAACTTGCTATCTCCTAAGTCAAAATCCAGGCAGTAGGGAAGGTTACAAAACTAGAAATCTCTTTGTGAGTGCACGGTGCTACTTTTCTCAACATCAGCTCAAATATTATTCAGGTTCCTACTTCTTACCAGGACTTCCCAGGCAACTATGGGAACGTATGAAGTGTATTTCGTGCTCCTCTGTCAGCAGCTCCCAAGTTCTGACTGATCCCCGGGCCCCTGTGCAGTTCCTGATCATGCTGATAATTTAAGTTCAGGCTTGTAGACGATTGTTGCCAGTCGAAGAGAGATTTTCTACCAGCTACACAATGGCTCGGGTCATGATGTTATTATAGAATCACAGAATCATGGAATTACAGACTGGTTGGGGTGGGAAGGGACCTTCCAAGGTCATCTGGTCCAACCCCCCTGCAGGGAGCAGGGACATCTGCAACTAGAGCAGGTTGCTCAGAGCCCCATCCAACCTCCCCTGGGATGGGACCAGGGATGGGGCAGCGACCACCTCTCGGGGCACCCTGGGCCAGTCTCTCACCACCCTCAGCAGCAAAACTTCCTTCCTTTTCTCCAGTCTAAATCTCCCCTCGCTTAGTTTCAAATCATCCTCCCTTGTCCTGTCCCAACAGGCCCTGCTCCAAAGCCTGTCCCCATCTTTCTGACAGGCCCCTGGAAGCGCTGAAAAGCTGTCATAATGGACCTGAATGAGAATGATCTGCTAAATATATTCTAAAAGAAAAATATATTAAATACATATTTTTTTTTAAAGAAGAAAGAAATAAAAAAGAACCTTAGAAAATCAAAAGAAAATCTTTCCTTTTGCACATAATAGATTTTTCTGACTGGGCAGATAACTCCAACTTGTTTTATCTTGAGGGAAAAAAACCAAAACAGTTTGACAGCCACAAAGAAACCATGTTTTGTTCTCAGTCAAATGAAGTCCTCTGCAGACTGCTGTCCTCCCAAGTCACCTCTCAAACTTGCCCTCTACGTCCAAACGCTTTTGCAACTTGATAAAACCATGCAAGGTGGATACCGCAACGACAGGCCAGTTTCTAAGCAAAGACGGAAGCCTTGCTTTGTGAAGGACAACGGATCATTTTGGATGAAGTATCGAACACCGCGATCAAGTGGGATATTACTCATCCAGAAACGGAAAATGCAATCTTACGACACGTGCGTGGTTTGCCATCTGGCACCGAAGTCAGCACGCGCTACAGCTGGCTACCACGGAGAGGAGCCAATTGTCATCACCTGAGTTGCCAACTTTCAGCAAAAACTAGTCTTTACGATTTCCAGCCAGCAGACATGTTTGTACACTCGAAAGACAGGAAAACATAACAAGCAATCTCTGAGGAGAGCCTAAAATAGGAAATTAAGAAAACCCTTTTAACTATGCACATGTTCTCCCAAGGAACAAGATGATCGGTCAAGAGGAAGCAGCCTCAAGTTGCCCCAGGGGAGGTTGAGGTTGGAGCTGAGGAACAATTTGTTCCCCTGCAGGGTTGTCCAGGCCTGTCCCAGGCTGCCCAGGGCAGGGCTGGAGTCCCCCTGATCCCTGGAGGGGTTTCCAAGGCGTGGAGCTGTGGTGCTGAGGGACAGGGCTCAGTGGGGCCCTGGCAGGGCTGGGGCAACGCTGGGACTTGATGCTTTTCAAGGTCTTTTCCAACCAAAACATTTTCATGATTCCACAACTTTATGATCTGAAAGGTCTTTTCCAACCAGAATGATTCTACAGTTCTGTGTCTTGTAAAGGAGAAAACACAAGACCCACCTCATACAAATCCTTGACGAAAACCAGTATGTGGCCATGATGTCAAAAATAAACACATTTCTCGTGTTAGTAATGGGAAAATGTAACAGGGAACTATAAGCACAGAAAGTCTCACTGTACCATAGCACAAGTGTTGCAGCTGCAGCTTGTTTTTAAAAAAAAAAGTCAAGTGCTCACCAAAAGGGAGAAAGGTTTCAGATTCTCCTGCGATAGCTGTTAGATATGTGAGCTCCTTTGTCAGGTTTATGTTGTAACTGAAAAGAGAAGCACCTGTTGCCTGAGGAAATACAACCCATTTCTGAACTCAAGGACATTCCACACTTACTGAAATGAGCAGCAAAGAAGCAAAAGGTAAATGAAAAATGAAAAGTGGATGTGCTCGCCAGGGGCTTCTCGAGTGAGTGGTAAAAAAAATTGGAAGATACCGGTTTGATTTTCAGTGTAAATGAGGAAACTAAAACAAAGACAGAAAATGACCCTACTTTTCTATCACAAAAATAACCGAAAGAGAGCTGCAAGGCGATTGCTAAAAGTTACATTTTTTAAAATGCCGTTTATGTTTCTGCCCATCTAAAATGATCGCTCCTGATTTATTGGTGCAGAATGTATCGCCGCAGCAATTGAAGTGATGATAATAGCCCAGGAAAAAATGTTGATGCTGTTAGTTTGATGATTGATTGAAGCACCACTGAACCAGCCAGGGGATTTATCAATGTGCCTCTGAACTTTGTAAATGATGCTTCGGGAAGGTTGTAAACAAACTAAACTGGAGGAGAACCGCCCGCGCCTCCCGCTGCTCAGACGCACCAGGACTCGTTTGGAGTATTGTCTCAATTAGGGATGATGAACCGTGATCAGGATCCATGCAGAGCTACGTGGAGGTGGATGGGGCTGGTCAAACACGGGAGAGTTCAAGTCAAAATATCAAAATGGGTTCGTGAGGCCAGTCTGCCCACGGCAGTTAGCAAGGTTGGATGGACACAAGGAGACACCTGAGGTGTTCTGAAAAAGTCTGGCAATCAGTCACCACAACCAGCCTGGCCATAAACACCACCTAACCCCATCACTGCCACTCCCCCAGTTCCCAGTCTTCTCTTGCCCCACCAGTTGCTGTTAGCAGGTGATTTTTCTAGCTACTTATTCTCCCCATTTACTTGATCTTCTAGAAATATTTTGAGCCTCTGCATCAAAGCCAAAATCCTCTGATCTGCACAGCTACTTAGTTTTTGAATGCTTAGTGTTGCATGAAAGGAAACGAAGGAGTTTCACTAAAAATTAGTAAAGAAAAGCCTTCACCCTCTTGTCTCCACATGGAATGGGACCTATGTTTTCACCCAGTATCCACAGAAAGCTCATACAATTGTAAAGCCCTTTACTACAGGTAGAGAACCGAAAAAAAACAGAGACAACCCAGCATGTTTCCCAAGAGAAAGGTAAAACGTCGCAGCCATGTGACGATCCTTGAGGACTTAGAAGCCACTTGTCAATCTGCATTTCTGAAATTTTTGCCTTTTCTTCTCAATTATAGACCAAGGCTTTTAAACGTATAGCCTGTGCTGCTGTTAATGGCTGATTACTCCACCGAGCACCAGGGCTGACTCCCAGCTTCTAGATTCACGTCAGAATGCGTGAACTTCAGGTTTGGTTTTTACAGATACTGGCAGATAAAAGGATAAAAATAATCATCAGAAGCGCTAGAACCAGACAACAAATAAAAATCGCCATTTTATAATCGTGGGTAGACCTGTCAGATGAATGTTTGAGCTGCCAACAGATGAACGTTGTACTTCCGCACACAGAGATCCTTTGCATGTTGTCAAACCTGGTAACAATGCAGATTAAAACAAATGAGTTGGTGCTTTTAACTGCTCTGGCAGTGTTTTGTTTTAAACTTCTGCATTCAAGCCACAGGAAGACAGGCTGGAGCGCTGGGGGATTTGCCGGGTGTCAAGCGAGCTCCGCCACTGGCTCGTGCCAACATCTCTACACCACACAAGGCAGTAAAATGGTTGGGCATCAGCTCAGGTCCCAGAAGCAACAAGAAGTAATTGCACCTTCCTCAGCTAATGAGTCCTGCTGCGATGCAAGAGCAAAGCTGATCTAGCAGATTCGTGCTGCTGTAACCCAGAGCTCCCCGAGTTCCCTTTTCCCTCCCTTCCCTGCAGCCTCCTGGACTTCTCCCATGAAGCAGGTCAACACACAAGCCAGTGAAGAACTAAAAAGGAAATAGCTCTCTGCCAGGTTAAAATTACAAAGGAAGGATCTGACATGTGCTGGAGAAGGAAAGGTGGAGAAGAGAGAGGAGAAGAGGAGGAAACCAGGATCTTGTCTCGCTGCAGGGATAAGTTGGAGGATTCACGTTTCCTTACCCTGGGCGAATCATGGGGCTGACCTGACCTGCTACCTGCCACACATCTCAGCCAAGACTGGTTTGTTTGCTGCAACTCAGGTGTCTCTAAATAGTCTTCAGTGCACAGTCAAGGCTGGGGAAAAATTCAACTGACCCATCTGTATCTCAGCTTCTAAGACAGACAAGTACAGTTCACCTTCTTCAAAGGAGAAATCTGTATATAACCAGTAGTTTTTAAGCAGTTGGATTTAATGGGTTAGCAGAACGGATAGCAGAAAGTCCCAAGAGGGAATTTTTGGGGTGGAGAGGAGAACTGGAGAATCAACAGAAATTCGTACAGACATTAACCAAAATTTTCCATTCAGACAACCGAAACAGAGCAACGAAGTTAGGCTGTAAAACCTCGGGAAGGAAACGCCGAGGAGCTCTCTCTTTCCAACGAAAGCAAGATGTGAAACAACCTATTCTGTGATATTGGCTCCTCAAATGTTCGTTCTTCCATTAGCAAAGGGAAAAAACATTCCTGTTTACCATAAAGTGTTCCGTCGGGTCACATTTTGCTGTGACTGGAAGACGTCGCATGGGACATGACAGGACAAATGCCATGACATAACTCAACTAAACAAAGCGCAGCGCTCCGGCAACCAGACGCCGGCTTTCCTGCCCTGCCCACCAACGATTGTCACTCCGGGTAGGAAACAGCTCACCTGGATTTGAAAGTTGTACTGACTAGGAAGTGCTGGGAGGTTGGTTGGAGGAGCTGCTGCCCAGAGCCTGTCAGAAATGCCCTGTTCACTTCGAGCACCTAAAGGTTCCCCGGTGAGAAAAAGGGCAAAACTCTCAGGCTGTTGACCCAAAAATCTGAACTGCTACAGTTACTCCCAGTTTTTCACAGTCACCGACAGCAGTCTTCTGCTTCTATTTTAGCAAACTAAAATGAGAATAATGCTGAATTAATTTGAAAGGAAAAGCAGCCCCCATTTCCCTAGTACCTGACATTCAGGAAATGGCTGTTTTTACTGCAGGGAGCCGAGAGCCTGAGGACAAATAAACAAAACAGGCACAAAGTAAAGAGCTGAGATTAAACGCGGAGGGTTTTTTTCTGTCTATACATACAAAGTATTTACAGGAGGTGCCCTGAGAGAGGTATGCCTTTCAGTTTGAGTCCGCAGTGCACAATTAACCCAGATGACTGGCACCTCAATTACAGCACCAGGGTTACCCAAGGCGGGCACGAGGATCCTCACGGCTCCCATCACGCTGCAACCTCCCGGAGGCATCGCGGAGGCATCTGCGCTCTCGTTGCGTGCCAAAAAAGCCTTGGCATTCCTCTGCAAATCAATGGCAAGAAAAGGCTCGAAGAAAGCAGCAGAGGGGGCGGAAGGAACCTGAGGTGAAGAGGAGAAGATGAAAGAAAAACGGGATTGAAGCACAGCTCAGATCAGAAAAAAAAAAAACAGGAAAAAACAAAAGAGGCCTCTCCAGGTGTCTTACGCAGCTTCTCCCACGGGCAGAAATCTCTGCTGGCTTCTCCCTGAAGATTTTTTCATTACTTTGTTTTAGAGTTTGGGATTTTTGAGGTTTGCAGGTTTGTTGGTTCTTTTTGGCCAGATTTCCTGGGGTAGATGGAGCAGAAAAGAAGACAAGCGCTTTCTAAGATGCCCTGAAAGTAGAGGGTTCAGTTTCAAGGATGATGGAAAGAGGGGTGGCCTATGACACTCCTCTTATCGGTTCCTTGACATTACTTTCCTCCTTGGCCCCTACCAAATCCCAGGCTTTTTCACTTTAGACCAGTGCCTGGCTCCTTAGTGCTATTTAGGTTCCTTACAGACCACCCTATGTGCAAAGTAACAAAGGTACTGGGTTCTTTAAATGTGTTGTATTGCTGAAAAGTGTTGCCTTTCTGAATGCGCTGAACTCTAATTTTTAGACTTTATGTCTGTAAGTGCAAAGCTCTTTACCATCTGGAGTCAAAAGAGTGAACATAAGTGTTCGTACTTTGCAATGGACTTGCTTGAGAAGAATTAAAATGTTATGCCTTGATATACACGAGAGGCAGGCATCTGAGATTTTCCAAGGATCTGCCCTGATTTCTTCAGGATGTGGAAATTTTGTCTGTTCTTTCAGAGCCTACACAGGCAGAACTTTAATCAACATTTATATGTTAACACTGAGGGTGGTGAGAGCCTGGCCCAGGTTGCCCCAAGAGGTGGTCGCTGCCCCATCCCTGGCCCCATCCCAGGGGAGGTTGGATGGGGCTCTGAGCAACCTGCTCGAGTTGCAGATGTCCCTGCTCCCTGCAGGGGGGTTGGACCAGATGGCCTTGAAAGGTCCCTTCCCACCCAAACCAGTCTGTGATATGTTACACAGAACAAAATATTATTGACAGAAAGACCAATTACACTGGGAATAAAAAAAAGGAACAACACTTACTGTTGAATACTTTAATACACTAAACTCAAATCTCTAGATTTTTCTATAATTGCAATTTGGAAACGTTAAAAGCCTCAAGTCAATTCAAAATAACTCCCAGTAACCTACCACACTTTCCTTCCCTGATGACTTAGAAGCTGAGTTGAAAAGCAGTGCGATTTTGCTCTGCTGAACAAATTTCCCAACCTGAGAAGTTCCAGAGCATATGTTTAAAGGCTGGCACCTACGGGTTCTGCTATCATAGAATCACTGAAGAACAGAATCAGATCTTCACCCAGCCGCGAAGCCCACGAACGCCCGCTGCGCGGTGCAACGGCGCTCAAGGGGTTAAGGCCAAACAGTTGAACTTGTCAAGATATTTTTGCATTGTCTGGCAAAGTTGTTTGTTCCGTTGTAGATGCTGCAGGGGATCAGACACTTTGAAGGAGAGGACGCCCAAGCAGTCCCACACTCCGACAGTGACTGGCACGGTCAGTAAATCGTTTTGTCAAGGATTCGTTTTGCAGGGAATGCAAAGGAAACGGTGAGAGTGTTCGAAACGAAGGAAGCATTTGGGATTTATCGGAGTGCTGAGTCCACAATAAAACGATCAATTGTGGCTCATGAATACTACTCGAGAGCAGATCGGACCCAAGATTTCAGACAGGGATCTACTGGATAGAGTTCAACGGGGAGCTATGAGGGTGATGAAGGGACTTGAGCATCTCCCCTATGAAGAAAGGCTGAGACAACTGGGGCTCTTTAGTCTGGAGAAGAGAAAGATGAGAGGGGATCTTATTCGTGTCTATAAATATCTGAGGGGTGGGGGTCAAGTGGAAGGGGCCAGGCTCTTTTCAGTGGTGCCCAGCAACAGAACAAGAAATAATGGGTTAAAGTTAGAACACAGGAGGTTCCACCTCAACATGAGGAAAAACTTCTTTCCTGTGAGGGTGACGGAGCCTGGACCAGGCTGCCCAGAGAGGTTGTAGAGTCTCCTTCTCTGGAGACTTTCCAGCCCCCCTTGGATCTGTTGCTGTGTGGCCTGCCCTGGGTGATCCTGCTCTGGCAGGGCAGTTGGACTAGATGATCTCTAGAGGTCCCTTCCAACCTCTACCATTCTATGACTCACTTTGCTGTGGGTAGTCTCACAGTACAGCAGATCCTCTCAATTTTAAGTGGAACAGCGGTATCCTCGCTGATCTGTGATCTATTTTTGGTACGAAGCCGAGAAGTAAAATGGTTTTCCACATACTTGTCTTCGTTCCACCCAAGCCAGCCCCTCCTGTCACGCAGCTCTGTGCACACACAGCACCAGCCTTCTGTGAAAGCCACAGAGAGAAGCGGAGCTGCAGTGGTCGTGGTTTGGTGATTCTGCCCAGGTCTAGTACGGATTTTAAAGCTCTTAAAGAGTGTTTGAACGACAGGCCGTAGAGAAAGCCATTTTTTTTGGTGTAATAAAAATCTACCACACATTTTGCTGGCCAGAGGTTGAACTTATTAAACTGTCACAGACACCCATGTACAACCAAAGGTATCTGCCACCAAATATCAAAGCAGAAATAGAAGCTGAATCAGTTTGCAGAGCGTTCAGTCCGTAGCTATTATTTTCCAATGACTATTGGTAAAATTTTTTCATACTACTGATAGGACTTATTTCTAATTTCCTGCCTGACAAGTCCTCTGGGAGCTGAGCTTTGCTAGAGCTGCGTGAGAACTTCTGCTGAGTCCTGCCATGTCCCGGGTCCAGCTCTCCAGCCTTCCCCTGGCAAGGACTGGTAAAGCCAATGGAAGACAAGGAGTGGATGAAGAGAAGCAATGAAATCATCAAGTTCTCTACTAATTGCGTTTTGATAGCAGTAGGGTAACCTTTCTAGAGCTCCCTCTAGGCAAAGAGGAAAAAGAGGAATATTAGGCCAAAAATCAGCTGAACCCGCAGGAAGCTGGTGCTGTGGCTAATGCTGCACAATGGCAGTGAGTCAAACTGTAGTACCTCAGGTTTCATTCCTCTTTGAAATCTTTCAGTGAAAGACTTTAGCTTTGGCCCATAACCACTCTACATGGCAATCCACAGACAAGCAAGAGGATTATGAAAACAGAAGCGAGGATAATTATTTCATGTACAGACCAAAGCTCTGCGAGAATTTAGAAAATTGCAGTTCCCAGTCGATGTTGATAACAAACGCCGCCTCCTTCCCATGCTCCCGTTTTCCCCAAATTTGGGCATCGAAAACACTTTCCGAAATAATTTTAACCAGCAAGCTACTGGCAAGCTGGGCACAGAAAAAGAAAAGTAAAAGAAAAACACAGCAGGGGCTACAGAGGTGGATATGGGAGGAATAATGAGAAGCATTTCAATTAAATACCCAGAGTGAAGCCAAGCAATACCTATGGGCAATACATCTGTCAACACACACATGAAGGAGGTAAACAGAAAGCATGGAAAGGAAAGATTTAGTGCAACTCACTGGGCATAGCTAGGAGTGATGTGATTAAACTAAGAAAGATAATTCAGGTTGCATCTGAAGAGCAACTTCCTGACAGTGAAATGTTCCAGCTTCAAACAATCTCCCAAGCAAGCAGTTAATCCCCGTTCTTTCAGACATGACTGGGCAAGAGCCCTCGTACAGGCAGAACGGGGAACGCTGCTGCTTTTGCCAAGAGATGGATTAGAAAATGAAGTAAGCCTTTAATTTCTTTAAGATCTGTGAATCTACCATCCCAGTGGGGATAGCAGAACGGTGAAAGGGAGAAAAAAAGAGACGGATGGGAGGCAACCCGTCCTAAACTCGTAGTTAAACAGATATCTTGGAGCAAGTACTTTAATACAAATATCTAAGAAAGGAAAAATGATGCTAGGGAGAGGGAGCAAAAGTCCTGGGTAGCAGCTCAGCATACCCCTAGCAATTTACTACAGTAGCTTCCCCAAGCTTTCCAAATAACTGTGCCTCCCTCTATGGCAGCACATCTCTCCCTGGTTGCTGGTGTTTCACAGGTTTTCTTCTTCAAGCTGCCCTTAAACACAGGGTGAAGCTGCACGACTTCACCAACACTAAGCCTGTGTAACACCCTTTTCTCGAGCCAGCTCGGGCAGCGAGCTGCAGAGCCCTTTTCCCGCCCCACTCCCCTCCGGCGTCGTGCCGGCTGTGGCGCACGCTCCCGTCTCCGTCCTCCAGCCCAGCCAGCTTCTCCTGATCTCCTCCACCCTCTCTTCACCCACAAAGTCCTAGGAAAGACCAGCTAAGTCTCATTATCCTGCTAGCAAAGACTAGCTGAAGTCTTATTATCCTGCTACGCAAGTTAAATCAACTAAGGAGCGACAAACTCAAGAGCTTTGCCCAAGGTTACAATCATATTCAGAGGCAAAGCCAAGACTAGATCTGGAATCCTGCTTTCTCCTGTAATGTTTAGACTACAGCTCCTGCAGCAAATGCTTTCACACTTTATAGTGTTTACTAACTTCATAATGTCTGCTAGCATACTGCTCTGCCTGAGGAAGCTACACCAGAAAGAATTTAATCGACGGCAAATAAATGTCGTTATTAGGAATCGCGCGAGGCAGCTCTGAACACGACGGCTTAGATCAGTCGGACAATTTCTGTTGTTTCGGGAGAAGGCCGAGAGTTTCGGTGTCGCTGTAAGGAAGAAAATCACAGGGATTATTCAGGCTTCACTTGGAAAGTACTAGAAGTGCAAAGCATCATCCATCATCTTTATGGCGCATCGCATCACCTGAGGCATGAAGTAATCATCTAAAAATGCACTGCCTGACGTGACCATCGTGTATAATCAATAGCCTCTACGATCGGAGAATATTAAGAAAAATCTTTTATTCGACTGAAGTCTTGTTTTTTATACAAAGATGTCCATTATCAGAACAGGCCAACTGGAGAACTTACCTGACGTGGATTGAAAAGCACTCATTTTAGAAATAAAAGTGCACGGCTCAATAAATCTGTAAATCATCACCGAGCTTGGATTGTCTCTGTAGATCAGAATTAACTCTTGGAGGATAAAAGAGCTCGCTGCAAAAATTAGCCCTCTAGATGCCTGCATATAATGTTTGCCAGTTTCATATTTAATAGCTGAGCATTGAAAAAATATAGCCAAAAAAAAAAAGAAAACTAAATGTGACATTCCTGCGCTACAAACCCAGAGAGCTGAAGAAGCAGCTGATGCAGCCTTAGAGAGGATGCCAGTGGGGCAACACAGCCCCGAAAGGACTCTGAACCGCACCGGCCAAAACAATGACTAACCCTGAAGCTTAAGTTTATTTTTCTCTCTCTATAATTCAGTTTACAGAACCCAGAAGCTGTTTCTGAAAAGGGAAAGTTTTTGAAGGACGTAAACCATCGTTTTAATGACCCATTCAGCACAAGAACATCGTGTGCAAATGTCCTGAGCTCCTCAGGTTCACGACTGAATGGCCGTAAACTGTGATGTCTGGGGAAAAAATGATCTATTTGGGAATGTAGGGACAAGGATTCTATGATTCTATCTTGGGTTAATGGTTGGACTTGATGATCTTAAAGGTCTCTTCCAACCCAAATGGTTCTATGATTCCGTTCCCCACAAAGTTTCTTGAGCAAGACCATTCAGGAGCCCCTGCCCCCCTGGGCTCCTCCCNGTTTTATCTGCTGCTACCAAGATGACAGCAATCATTCATAATCTCATCAAATTTGGAAGTCTCTTTGTCCCTCTGAACTTCTTTCCACACTACTACAGCTCATCAGAGAGTGTCCAAACGCAGGTGACCCGGATTCAGGCTGCACATTACCCCAGCAGCCCAGAAATCCTAAATCAGTCAGCCAGGAACATTACAGGCTGGTATTTCCCTTCTGTAACTTTTTTTTACACGTGATCAGACCCTCTCACTCTCATTCTTTTTTCACTCTTCAAAATACTCCCAGCTTAAATTGCAGTCTTCGGAGCCAACACGTCTGGCTGTAGCTGCTCTGTCATTCATAACCTTATTATGCAAATAAAACATAGACAAGCTGTAAGTTCCAACTGAATCCAAACACCCTGGAGCATCCAATAAATGGAGACATCTAAAAAACAGAACTCCATGGATGACACGCATTTGTCATCCAGCTGAGAAATCTTCGATAGAAAGATGAATAAGAGCGAATTTACAAATGTCAGGAAGCTTCGGGATCCTGTTCCCCATTTCTATTGCTTCAGGGAAGAGATGAGACCCAGGAAAAAATAACAAAAAAACAACAAAACCCTCTGGTGAACTGGCAAGCTGTGCTTGCACTTCTTACTGTCCCTGGAAGCTGATCTGGGGAGCAATGAGCTGCTCTTGGCATTTATTAATTCTGCAAATATTCTTTAGATTCCGAAACTGGGGATGAAGAACCAGAACAGACCTATTTTAAACTACATCACTACACTTCATCTGCTTTTCAAAAGGAAACAAAAAGTTTAACCAAAACAAAAAAATTTTAAAAAAAGGTATTAAAAGTTAAATAGGCAGACATTTTCTTCATGTTTTGAAAGCCAATGGAAGAGATTCTAGGCAATTGAGCAAGAAATTATTTAATCATTTGTTACTATTGGTCATTTTAACAAGGAAATCACTTCTTCCTTACCAACTATTTCTACTTGGTAATATTACTGGGGTCACAAGGCTTACAAACAGTGGATTAAAACTGTCAATATTCCTATCAGCTTAGGGAAAAGTCGTGCTAAATTTCTGGATTTATTTGCCCTCTTTCTGGCATTTCTATGATGATTTCAGGGGTGAAATGAGGATTTGGAAGCCCAGAGAAGTGATTTAAGGTTTGATACGCAACCCCTTCACCTTGCAACAGGTTTGAAAATTATTGGGATGTCTTCCTTCCCACAGCCTGGTCCATAAATACCATCGATTGCGATCATTTTGGTGAGATTCTGAGCGCTGCTTTAGACAACCAGAGGGCTCTAGAGTAGGTAGGGATGGAGTGCTGGGAAGCGGTAGCGATGACGGCTGCCACGAAATGAGTGCTTGTAAAGGTCTGCAATCGCTGTTGGATCCAAGTCAATGGATCTGTCAGGCACTTTCCAATGCAGCGGATGGAACATTTGTGCCTCGTATGGAGGCAAAACAGCAGCAGAGATCAGCAAGCCAGGATTAATCCAAGAATATTGAAAAATTTCATGCAAATTCAGTGATTTTTTGTTTTTATTACAAGTGTCCTAGGACATCTTCACTGCAGTGTCGGTATCTGGGTTGGCCCAACCAACGAGTGAGCAGCCACCTCCATAGGTCTGTCCAGCTGCTCCGATCCCAGGGGTGTGGAGCTGGCAGGGCCTCCAGGATTGGTTTGCGTTGGAAAAGACCTTTAAAGGTCACCTAGTCCAACAGCCCTGTACTGAGCAGGGACACGTTTAGACCCCAAGACACTGGGCCTCCTCACCTTCCAGGAGCTTCCCGTATTCTTCCCCAGCAATGAAAGCACCTTACTGAGAAATTCATCGGAACTATTTTGCTCCTGTCGGCCAGAGCAACATTATAAATGATAAAAAAAAATTCAGAATTACAATTTCCAGATGCTCAGCTGCTGCAATAAATCAGCACAGCCCCAAAGGCTTTAGTACCATCAGATCAGTTTACACCATGGCTTTGTCTACGTGTACTTTAGTGCCTGTGAGGCTCCTGACACTGGAAAAGTCACAGGTCAGCAATTAGCTGAAGGTTTTATTTTTACACAGTTGTTGTGAGCATAGCCTGTCAAGCTTACCGAGGCTGGTGTCAGCTCTGCTTCCGACCAATACAAAATGAGGCGAGATAAAATCAGATTATAAGATTATTTCCTGTCTCCAGTGGTTTACAGCGGGTTTACCACCGAAACAAGTCTGTTGACTTCTGCTGACCAGGCCTGGTGTGATATCAGGAACAGGTGTACTCTGTGGTATTACAAGTATCCATAATAATCATAAGAAAAGAAGATTTTTTTTTTTTTCCAAGCATATTCCACCAGGTAAAGATGCAGGAAGGGAAGCCTCTTGTATCCACTTTTACTGGAAAAGCGTGACGGACTGGTCCTGACATCACTTTGTTTTGACAGGCTCATCTTAGCTGTAATTACAAGGTGTCCTCCCTTGGACAGGCTCCGTAACTCTGCCAAGGAACCCAGGGGTGTCTATGCTCAGCCAGAAGACTTTTACAGATCAGAGAACAGTCTGAGCCTGTACCCAAGCACAGCAGGGCTGACGCTGCTACCCCGGCTACCTGCAGGGGCACCAGGTGATGCTGTGTCCTGGGACAGCACCAGAAGAGAAGGGTCACAGAATCACACAGAATCCCAGCCTGGTGGGGGTTGGAAGGCACCTCGGGAGCTCTTCTGGTGCCACCCCCCTGCTCCAGCAGGGTCACCCAGAGCAGGGGCCCCAGCAGCGCAGGGTCCAGGCGCCTTTGGAATCTCTCCAGAGAAGGAGACTCCCCAAGCTCTCTGGGCAGCCTGGGCCAGGCTCCAACACCCTCCCAACAAAGAACTTTCTCCTCCTGCTCCCAGGGAACCTCCCGGGTTCCAGTTGGTGCCCGGTGCCCCTTGTCCTGGCGCTGGGCACCCCTGAGCAGAGTCTGGCCCCAGCCTCTCACCCCCCGGGGGGCCCTTGAGCTCTTGCTCAGCCTTGCTCAGCTCCCCTCTGGGGCTGCTCTTCTCCAGCTGAACAGCCCCAGGGCTCTCAGCCTTTCCTGGCCACACAGATGCTCCAGGCCCCTCGGCAGCTTCCCAGCCTCTCTCCAGCAGTTCCTTTTTCTTCTTCTCTCCCACCTGCCTGCCCTTCACCTACTGCTCTTTCCCTTCTACTTAACTGATACCTTCATTAACAAGCCAGGAGCTTTTGTCCCCCAAGCAGACAAACCCCATCTCACCGTTGCTATCTCGTTCCTCACTCCACCCCTCTGCAGCCTCACCCTCCTAAGCCGTATGTTTTTGCACAACAGGGAACATTTATTACTCTGTTTGCACAGTCCCCAGCAAACAGGGACCTCCTTCTGAGTAACTGGTAGGTTATGGTAATAAATGGAACATTAAGAAATTATGAGAGCATTAGGACTCAGCTGAGTGCTCACTGAGGGATGACTTCATGCTGTGACCATTTTGTTTCGTATTAGATTATCCCATTATCTTCAGAGTATCAAATAAGGTCCCTACAACAAAAATGCACCAAAAGAGACTAAGAAAAATGGTTGAAACACCGACTGAAAATAATTAAAAATGTGTTTTATATAAAAAAGCACTTTTTCTTTGTTTTCATCACTCTCTCATTTAACAAAGTTGAAGCTTTTCCCAAAGTATTCGGTCCATCTTAGTCTCCCGAGATCCTTCAGCCACACAAAAAAACCCTACCTGTGGTTGACAAAACCTGAATTTCTTTAGTGCATTTAATGGGCTTGAAGGAGGCTTGTGCTGATGTGTGCTGAGTTTTCAGACTCCCCTCTTTTTTTTTTTCCTTTTTTTTTAAATCTTTTTTCCCCAAGAATGCTGACTTTCATGAATATTATACCACGCTTCCCCAAAGCAGCTATTTATTGCGCCTGTTTGCCCTTTATTACACGAAAAATAGAAAGCTTGTATTTTCCTTTGCCGGGTAAAGATGCTTCATAAGTAATCTACGAAGCTACTTTCATGTTTGTTCAATAAGTATTTCAAGATGCTGCTATTTTGATAATGTGCTGACTGATACATAATTCACAGCAATGGGAAGTTTAATAATATCCTCCAACTCAAATATAAAATGAGCTCTCAACTCTGACACGCTAAATCTAGGTCTAAAGCATCATTTGTTTTGTAAAACGATACAGCCCCGCCGGTGCTCGACGGAACGCACGTGGTTTTCGCACCCCGACGCATTCAGAAAAATAAACTGCCTAATTCCACAGGAATTGTGATTGATCTGCCTTGAAGCATCTGCCACGAGATAGAACCTACTTCAGTTATCTGAGGTGCTGTCTCCCCTTTTCCCTGTGTTTCTGAGATTCCCGGAGCCTTTCGTGCCATTTTTTTCACAGTACTCCGTGTGGTAGGAGGGTATCGCTCCCCGCATTGAACAGCTGACATTTGGGAAATTTGCCACTGAAGGCTCCATTTTTGCCAACTAAGACCAGAACCCAGGCGGGTTTCTGACGGAAACCTGCCTCATTTCCAACCATCTTTTCCTCCCGGAGACGTGATAACCACCGGGCAGGACGAAAAGAGACTCCTCCAGCTCCCTACGAGAATAAACCGTGTTGGAGCAGCTGATGTTCCTCCATCAGAGGACCAAAATTTAGCACCAAAAAAAAGGTAAGAACTTGTCTAACGTTGAAGATGTCTTTGCCAGCTCCGAGGATCAGCAACAGGCATTACGTCACCGTTTTCCTGACTTAGCTTTGCCCTAACACCATGTGTGCCGGCGGTGCCAGTGCGGGGCTGGGAAGGAGCTGGGAGAGACGCGATGTTCTAGGTTCGGCAACGTCGCCGCGCGCGGCTTTTCCTTCTCTGCTCAAGTCCTGAAAGCCCATCTGTGCCTCAGAGTCCCCATCTGCCAAGTGGAGACGATTCCTCCCCTCCTCTCGCAGGTCTTTGTTACGATTTCTTTATAAGAGCTCTCAGGTCCATGGGAGAGGCAGCACAGGGAAGCAAAAGGCATCACTAAGACATTTGAAATACACAGTGATCTTTCCACTTGGGAGATTTATTGTGCAATATTTATTTGGACAAATAAATATTCACTTCTAAGGTGAAGAATTAAAGAAGCAAAAGCAGAGTCCTGTTGCTTTTCTTCGTTCCTGGCCATATTCCAGCTCATACTGCTTTTGAGGGACTTGGATGTCCTGCCATCTATGCTCAGATTAAATATTTTCATTTGTGGGTTCTGATTTGAATAAATCAGAACAGGGTTTCCCTCCCTGCTACAGAGCTTTCTCCTTATCCCACTCACCTCCTCTCCAGTCCTCCAACTGCCTTTTAGCAATCTCGTTATAGAATCAGAGAATTATTTGGGTTGGAAGAGACTTTTCAAATCACCAAGTCCAAGCGTTACCCCAGGACACCACTGAGCCCTGTCCCTCAGCACCACAGCTCCACACCTTGGAAACCCCTCCAGGGATCAGGGAGACTCCAGCCCTGCCCTGGGCAGCCTGGCACAGGCCTGGACAACCCTGCAGGGGAACAAATTCTTCCTCATCTCCAACCTAAACCTCCCCTGGGGCAACTTGAGGCTGGTTCCTCTTGTCCCATCAAACAATAACAGAACTTAAATAAAAAGAAGATAGACAACCTCATTGCAGGGATCTCCTCCTTTACCTAACTTGGAATAATATGGAATTTACAGGGCTACAAAACTAAGTTCAACATACTTCAGTGGGCTTTCAGTCAGTACAAACTGCTGCAGTCAATGGAAGAATAGTGATTTATACCAGCAAAAAGTGCTCCAATGGATACAAAATTTTTCACGTTCTAAATTCACGGCACGTAACGGACCTCCCCGAACACTCCTGATTGCTCTGTCATAACCTAAACATTACAGGCTCTAATACTCCACAAGCACCCAGGAGCCTTCAGAATCTATTTCTAGGGTATCAATCTCTCCCCACCTTTACATTATGAATGAGCAAGATGTAACAAATCATAGAAAATTAAAATGCCAAACATATTTTTTTCTTCTTTGAAGAATGCTCAGCAAAAATCTGGGTCTCCTGCCTCTCCCCACGCATCGTTGCCAACAACGCCGACCTGATCCGTGACACCCAAAAATTACAAATTGTAAAACAGAGGACAAAAAAATCTGTTTGAATGAGACTGCTGCTCCCCAAAGAAGAGCAATAAAAATGTAAACAGGGCTAGAATAAGGACACGGTTATGAAGAAAACAAAGGAGAAGAGACTTCGATAGCTCACGGAACAAATAGTTCAGTGTCGCAATTAAAGGAAAACGAGTTTTCCATCCATCTCAGTAATTGCCTACACCAAAACCTCCATACTTTATACCTAAAACTCTATCCCATTACCTAATTCTCCTCTTACAGAGAGGAGAACCTATCTATAGCACGGAAGGAACAAGCGAGCCCCGCGTGCCCTTACCAGACTGTGCTTGGTTGGCAGCGCTGTGTGGGATAAATCTCTCCTCACCAGCTCTCTCTTTGCTTCCTGTGCTCATCTTATGCAAGAACCACTAAAATAAGAGAGGCTGCTTGCCCTTTCCCAGCTGTCTTCTCACAAAGACACTGAACTATTGGGTAATATCTCGTAAACCTCGCGAAAAGGAAAGAAATAAAAATGGTTTTTATCCGGCTGTCAGGATTTACTCACTCACGTTGAGGGTTGTGCACCTGGAGTCAGTCAGCCTCGCGCTGGCGCGGCTCACCTGGCTCTACGCGCTCCATCTGGCCGTGCAGATGGAGGGGTTCGGAGACGTAGCTGCTCCTCTGTAACAAAAAGAAATTAAAAACCTCAATCAGTAGGATTTTCACGCGTGGGACACGTGAGTCCAGAAATCTAAACAGGTTTGCTTAAAGCCAGACAGGAAATCTACGGCACGTAACTGAACGAATTTGATCAGAATCTTTGACCAACATCTGACCACCTTTTATCTTGCGCCAAATGCGCGCTGATGTTAACGCATCTATTTGCATATAAACGCAATGTATATTTTTCCGGGTCGTTGTGCTTCCTCTACATATTCTGGGGACTAGGTAGAAAGGTCCACAGGAAGCGAAGGGCTTTGGCGGCGGTTGGCCGTTGTCACAACCATGGGGAGCAGGTAGATAGATCCACAGGAAGAGAAGGGCTTTGGCAGCTGCTGAGAAGTCAGTTCAATTACAAGACGGAATAAGGTCGAGACGTCTTAGCTGAGCCAGCCATTCTTAATATTCCTGCCTGGGTCTTTCCAACTGATTCCTGCCTCCAAGAGAAGTCACTTCTCTCCTCACCCTTTATCAGAGAAACAAAGTCAACCTGAGAATTAACGGCAAGGAAAAGAAAGGAGACTAATGGATTAGACACCTCTTGAAAAACACCAAACTCAGGTTGGTATTTAAAATAACAAATGTTTGTTTATATGGAGGCTTTTTTCCCCTCTCTTTAGGTCTCTACAAATAAAGCCTGGACACTTCCTTCTTTTGTCACTACTAAAGACTTTGCATTTCGAATGCAAATTCCCACCCAACAAGAAGCATTTGCTCTTTCATTTATTGAAACAAAATGAAAACGTCTTGAGGGAGCAAGAAAACTGCTCATCTTGGGTACCATCTGGTGATGCTGAACTTCAGAGATGAAGAGCAATCCTAGAAAGCCTGACCTCCATCAGGTGTCCTGCTGCTCCCCATCACCAGCACAGCCCAGAGCTTTCCCGGCCTTCCTCCAGTCTATTCCTGAGGATCTCTGGGAGCCTCCTGCTTGCTGCAGAACAGTCTATCTCTCTCCCACATGGTGTGCATTTCTAAATATATTCCCTGACAGGATCTTAGAGGCAATCTAATGATAAAGCTCTATTTTTCCCAACGACTCGCCACACAGCGCTCCACCAGCTCATGTTCTCTCTGCTGTTTTTCAGACGGCACAGCACCACATAGTTACCATTTCCCAAAGCAAGACACTTCAAATGAGCACCTTCCAGAATTTAGTAACATCAGGGTGAACAATTCTTGGCTAAATGAGGAAGCAAAACGCTTCGAGAGCTGAGCAGCACGCAGAGTACGCACGACGGACGCCCGTCACCGTCGGTGCAAACTAATAACGCCGGACTTTCGGGAAGGCAGCTGCCACACATCTGAGTGCCTCACTCATGAACTCTCTTTTTTATCATTATTATTATTTTGAAGATAGAACAAGGTACTTAAGCAATACTGCTGGGTGATAAACAGGACTCATTGCACATTTGGGTTCTCTGGTGTTCATGCCGCGTCGCGGGGCTCAGCACTTGCCTCTACAATTAGATACTCTGGAGCCCCTGATAGATCTCAGCCGCTCAACTGAAGGCTTCAAAATGGCACATTCTCCAGAGCTCAGCCCTGGAGCTCAATCTTTAGGGTGCACAAGTGAATCGTGATAAAAATGCGCTCCCCGGAGCGCCGGGAATGCTTCGAGTGAGCTGAGGGGGAGGGTAAGACATTCGATCTGGAAGAAAATTCACTTTGTGTAGTGAATGCTCTGCCTTGTTTTCCTTCCTCGTTTTTATTACTTACCAAGCATTCGGGAAAACTGGATCTTTGCTTTTGAGATATTCTGCACCTGCTGTCTCGCCTATAAAAATGCTGTTTTCAATTCAAAGCAATAAAACACTGCAATTAATCTAAATCACATCATTACTGTTGGAGCCTAGACTCGCAAAATCGGCTCCCTCCACCTCAGCGTACATCACTTATCTCACTCGCACAAATATTTTCCAACTGGATTTTGCTCTTCCTACCACTTTTAACTTAACGTTATTACTCTTTATTTTTCGTCTGAGGACTCACAGGCTCCAATTCAGATGAGATGGCCCAAAGCGCTCGGTAAATTCCTGCCACCCAGGTTCAGACGGAGAGGGGCTCCTGCACGGTCGAGGAACATTAAGAGCTGGAAGAAACACCATGTGGACCCAATTCCTACAAGACTGCGATGGTCAGAAGTCACGACAGGGGTTTCCAGACACACGTGGGCTGCCCGTGCTGCTGAACATCATGTGCCAAGAGCTCCAGAGCTGAGCAGAGCACCGTGCCGTAATAAATCCCGGCAGCAAGCGGCACAAGCACTGGCAGGGGACGGTGTGGGAGTAGGCTGGATGTAGCTGGCAGAAAAAAGGCAAAAAGTATTTCCCCCGCCGTGCCTGAGCAGCCACGTAGCCTCTCAACGTGTAAGTTCTGTGCTACAAATACAAAATATAAGCAGCTGCATCCAAATAGTTGGTCCCAGGGTGGTGTTCAGGGAGAACGTTACATCATGTTCCATTAAAAAATACACGTGCCGAATAAAATGACCGTTCTTAGCCGTTCTCGCTTGGTTAATTCCACACAAAAATCAAATTAGAGGGAGCTGTCAGTTGTATTTGTGAACCGTGGAATTTCATAGATATTAGTTTGGCTTTTTTTTTTCAATAAATCAACTTAGCAGCTTCTGTGTCCTCCGTTTCTTCTGTCATGCAAGGAGATTTACAGACTCTGGTTCCTGCTGCTATCAAGGTCCAGCAGTGTGGACCAACATCGACACATGATTCTGTGATTCTGTGGTTCCATAATGGACAGGGGCAGGAGAGAAGAATGAGGAGATTTCAGGGGAATTTCCATTTAACTTCTCAAACAAGTCTTCTCTCCAGAGGCTACAGTGCCAGAGCCTACGACATCGCACCTGAAGCGATAAAAATGAAGAGGTACCAAGGATGCAACCTGTGGCTGCACCAGAGGATGAATCATTCTTTTTCTCAGAGTCCTTCTCCTTACTTTGGATAAAGTTTGCCAGATTGTCTGCACTCAAACACACATAAATTTAAATTTTTTTTTTATTCTGCACTTTCTGACATTAGCAGGACTGAGGAAGTTGGAAATTTGTATTAATAAGCTTAAAAGCAGAAACAAGAGATAGACTCCTCAGTGGAAGGTCAGTTGAGTAAAGTCCAAGGGAAATAATTCAATTCCTCATCTTTTCAGGACTGGCAGAACTGGGGCTTAGCTATGCCCCAGAAGAAGACTTTTATTAATAACTTAGCAAGCTGAATACCAAATTGTGGCAAAGCCACCACCAGCTAGACCCCCTTATGCTCATCAACAAGCAATGCTTTGCAGACCTCAGGTTATAAATATTGCTAAAAGCTTCCGAATTCTTTCTGCTTTTCAGGTGGCATCTTCCCAAAGTCCTCAGGTGGTACACGTGAGGACAATTTTGGGTTGGGATAGCCAACAGAGGCCTTTGCTAAATGCTTTTTAGAAGCTTGTTACACTACTCCCACCACTGTGACCATTCTTGTTATCACAAGTAACTTCTTAGGTTTCTTCCCTGGGTCTCAGAGATTTTGACGTTGTTTTTTCCATCATGAATAGAGGTATCAGGATGATTTCCAGTTTGGATATGAAATGCTCTGAGTACTAAGGAAATTGCTCTACGTACGTTGCCAAAATAGGGGTATAAATAAAGTGGTGAAGTGTAGGAGAGGAGACACTTGACGGTGACGCAGAGGAAACGAACTTGTCTCAGTCGCCCGTATTTTCTCTGATAGTCTATGTCGACACCTTGTCATGAGACCATCACACCATCCATAGGTATCTTATGCAATTATCCTCTCATTTTCTCTCCACTTTCTTCCTTTCATGAAACCAAGGCTCTCTTATTTCTTCTGCTTTCCAAACTAATCTCTTTCCCCACTATCTGAAGTCTTGGATCCGAGCTTCCTCTATTCAGAGGAGAGCCCATGAAAGATCCTGTGTGGTCCAGACGCCGCTGGCCAGACTCTGGTACCGGCTATCACGACATTTGGAAATTCTTAGGGTGCAGTTTCCCTGGCCTAAAGGCTGCATAAGGTATTTGGTAGGAAGAACAGATCATTTAAACCATCACTTTCCATCTTCAAACCCTCTATTAGTCTACTAGCTGCATGAACAAAGAGCATGCTGGATTATTTGGGGAAAAAAAAATTGTTGAAGAAACTAAAACACACAAAAAAAGAAGCCTTCAGCTACATTTTTTATAGTAGATTTGTATATCTACAGTAGTTTTATAGTAGGTTTGTAGACTTTGGGGAGTGAGATGCTATGGAAGTGTAATCTGGGGATTGTTTCTAAAGAAATATCCTAGACCTGCTTAATTTTTCTCTGGATGGTTACATCATCAAGAACAAAGAATGTTGGGGAGATATTTTTATTTTCAAAACAGTCAAGCTTCTCTACTCTGGACTAAGAATTTAGGAGCAGTTAACATAAAAATTAATCCATCTGAAGCACAAAGTCTAATGCATTTCTTTCCCATCCTAAGATTCCCAAACAGATTTTACAGACATACTTGCTTCTGGTTTCTGAGATTTTTTTCTGGCTGAACTCTCTTCGGCACAAGATCAGAGGATGGGAAATTCAGACTAGGTGGCTTTCAACTCCCCAGTTCTCTGCGGTCTCAGAAACACAAATGCCTGTTCAGCCCCGAGTGTGATGGACGTTAGCACAGCTGCTGGTTCCTGTGAGGCAACAGAAAAATGCAACACGGCCTCCACATTCTGGGGAATTGAGGTTAAACTGGTTAGATGCGTGTTGAGGACAATATAAGAATCAAGTAAGTTCACTTCCAAGTCTGAGCTCAACTCAGCCCAAGGCAGAGGATGTAAAAGAAGATGGGGAGAGGGAAGCAAACTGGAGTCAAGTATTTTGGCTTGACTGTTCCTTTTTTGGGGTTAAAATGAAGATCAGAAGAGGGGCATAAATAGGAGCTGTGAGAAACTCAAATATTTTAGAAAGTTAAAAAAGAAAATCCAAACCAAACCAGGAAATTATGCCCATATCATGTTCAATTTATGAAAAATATGAAAGAGCCTCTGAGAGAGGACAGGTAGGTTGTTTTATTTCTTTTCTGTTAATTCACAGTGTTGCTAAAGTGCTTTCCTGAAAGCCAAACTCTCAGAAACAGAACTACACCAGCTTGAGTTTCCTGGCATTTAGCAACACTAATTGTCCCTTTTTTTCCTTGCTGCTCTTTGCCATATTTCTTGGAAAACAACAGCTGTGTTTATTCAAATAGCAGTATCCTGACGACTCGATGATAGCCTAATCTGCAGGAATTCCAAGTGTGACTGTCCTGCGGGAATCTTTGCAGAGCACCACACAATTGCTTTTGGATGACACAAATCCTTGGAAAAACTTCCATGCTTTTGGCCGCTCTGGAACGTTACCCTTATCCCAGTTAGCTCCCCGAATTTTGGAGCAGCGCGCACCGTATTTTTCCGGTTCTGTGAAACAATTTCCTCGTGCATCGATGTCAGCAAGTAATTCCACAACAGAAGGAGTTTCCCGGCCATAGGCTCTAACCAGAGGGAGGGAGGCAGGCTGCTGAACGACAATCGCAACGAGCCTCAGCATTATCCTGGAAATCAGGGCTATCCATCCAGCAGGACCATCAGGGTTCTCCCCGAAACAAGGCCGGCTTCCGACGACACGGTATCTTAGCAAGCACTTTACATAATATAGCAAATGATCCAGAAGGAAAAGCAACCGTAGGAGCGCGGCTGAATTAACGACATGGATTCAGAGGGGCTTTCAGACGAGCGCGCGGCCAGGTGGACGTGTGTTGGGTTTTTCCGTCGGAAGGGGGAACGCTCGGCTGAGAGCGCTGTGCTAAATGTGCTTTACTCAGCGCTTTCACCAAGGAGGGATTTCTATTTCAAAATGAAATAGTACAATTCTATTTAAAAAATAATAATAATTTTTTTTAGATATCAATTTTTTGATGTATATTTATATATAAATCAAATGGGAGTGAGGAATAAGGCAGATAAAGAACAGGGATAGTGGGGTGAGGGGGCAGGATGGTCTCACTGGGCATTGCAGTTGACACACACAGCACCACGCAGCAGGGACATGGGACAGCTGCTTCTCAATGTTTACCAAGATCTAAACGGGGGGCAAGGGGATGGGGCCAGACTCTGCTCAGGGGTGCCCAGCGCCAGGACAAGGGGTACCGGGCACCACCTGGAACCCAGGAGGTTCCCTGGGAGCGGGAGGAGCAACTTCTTTGGTGGGAGGGTGTTGGAGCCTGGCCCAGGGTGTTGGAGCCTGGCCCAGGCTGCCCAGAGAGCTTGGGGAGTCTCCTTCTCTGGAGAGATTCCAAAGGCGCCTGGACCCTGCGCTGCTGGGCCCCCTGCTCTGGGTGACCCTGCTGGAGCAAGGGGGTGGCACCAGGTGAGCTCCAGAGGGACCTTCCCACCCCTGCCATGCTGGGATTCTGTGTGATTCTGTGACATATTCAAGATGCTCCTGATTCTATTTTAGGACTCAAAAGTCTTTGAGGAACTCCAAAGACTCCCTGAGTGCAGCAAGAATGCAACTACAAAACCCTTTTCCCACACTGTGAAGAAGAGAGGTTTACAGATGTGCGATGGGAACCCCTGTACTCCTTCAGCTTAACTACCAGGATACCTTAGAGCAAAGCTTCACATTATATTTAATTTGGCATAACCATACTCAGTCACCAAGAGGTCCTGGAACACAAGCAGATCTACAGCTTTAAAACCAGGCAGCAATTAGATAAAAATCAAAAGTCATGTGGCTTTGCATCCTTTAGACCATAAGAATCATGATTAATCACAACCATTTGTAAGAAGTGCGCTGTACTTACAATCCAGTTTGCTTAGATTTGGCTTCCAGTCCTGAACCGCACCGTACCTTTGCCTGTTAAATAATGTTTTACACGCCACGTAATCCATTACAGGTGAGGTCGCTGCACAATTTTGAGTTTGATAAAACCAATACATCATATTCTGCACGTAAAGAGAGTATCTACTTTTTCTGTAAAGCCATTTGACAGCATTTGAGTGATGCTCTTAGTTCTTCTGAACTCTGATGAATAAGGACGGCAAATATCAGGACTGAAACAGCAGTTTCAGAGTTTGTGTTGGGACCAAACAGAAGTCACCAAATAACCGGGGTTGGAACGGGCCTCTGAAGGCCTCTGATCCATCTTCCAGGCTCCAGGTGCTCAGCTGCTCTCTGCAGGCAGCTCTAAGCTCTGTCCTGGGCCTTCCCTGCCCTCAACGCAGCCCCCTGAGCATCTCCATGTGCATCCCGGTCCCCAGGCAGCTCGGTGCCTCCGCAGGACTCACTCCAGCCCGTCAGTGTCTGTCCCAGACTGGGGAACCCCAGCTGGGCACACACTCAGTCGATGACACGGTGTCTTCATCACGCGCTGCTCCCTCATTCTCTCTCTCACACGTGTGAGACCACAACACAGGCTTTGGATTAGCTCCTTCCCTACCTATTTATCCCTCCACTTGTATCAGTACACAATCAGCAATGGTGTTTTGCTTCCTTCTAGGTCACCCACAGAGACATGGAACAGCAGCAGATCTAGAACCAACCCCAAAGTCTCTCTACTAGGAGCTTACTTCTCACTTATTACTCATTTAAGCTGCCTGTCGAAGCCAGACCCTCAGCCAGCTCAAATTATTTAATACGTGTCAGATAACGATTTATATTTCTTAATCAATGTTTCAAATAAGACTCCCTCCAGATGTTTTATTTAAGTTTAGGTTTGTTACATCATCTTTTTCAGCCTAACCTGCAGTCTCAGAAAAACTAAAAATAGAGTAAAAGATCGGCTTAGCTCGACCTTCTTGCTTTCCAAAACACCCTATGGACTGGCCATTTATTGCTCCCATTTATTTCTTTATTCATAGCATTTTATATTCTTTCCTATTATTTTTCTCTGAACTGAGGAAGCAATTTCATTTCTGCCTTTGTCTGTGAGTACGTATTTAATTACGTAGTCCCAATCTGCATAGAAATAGCATCACTTCATCATTTCCTCACCCATCTTCAAGACACGATAATTCAGATTGTTTTCAAAGGTACACTGAATCCCCAACCAGCTAAGCATTTGAAACCCAAGCTGATGTATCCTTCTTGTTTTCCAGCATTACAGACCGGTCCTTACCTTACCTCTCATAGAACAACAGAAAAATAAACCACAAACACCCCTAAAAAGCACATATTCTCCCCAAGTGGTAACTCAGGAAAAAAAAAAAAGGCTTGATTTATGTGCAGTGGTACATAAATACCATCTCATCAATGCAGATGGGTCTCTACAAGTGTACTAGGAGTGCTGATGGACTGAATAAAATTGCTCTCATTTTCCTTCACATGACTGAGTTTCTCTTTGCTGGAAAATGAACTACAAGTAACATCTTGGAGCTTTCCAGATTTAAAAAATGGCATGAGATTTATTTTTCTCTGCTTTTAGAATAAGCAGCCAAAAAAAGTTCAAAACCTTTCAGGACCAAAGTATAAAACACCTTAGCTCTTAAAAAAAATAAATAAGATGCCCTGAAATGAATCAGTAAATTTCTATGCTCCTGGTCCTGCATGTGTCCATCTTCAATACTCACTTCAAGAAAGTTGCTAGATTTATAGTTTTACCATATATTGTCTTATATTTTAAATATAACCAGTACTGGTTTTGTCAAAATGGAAAAATAATAAAAACACTATTAAGCTCAGGTATTCTCTGTGACGGCATCATATAAAAAGCAACTGTCAGCAAAACAAATTGCTCTGAAAGGCAGGATAAATATATTAAATTATTATTAATGCCCTGGACATAGCTGAAGTTCTCAGAATCATAATGAAGTTAAGATACGTATTATGCTTGTAAGAATTCCTTTCTTCTACTTTGTTTTCCTGACTAATCTTGTCTCCATTTGGTTCAAACAGCAATTGGGGATGAGCATCAGACCTCCCCTGCGAGAAGAGCACCAGGTAGCGCTCAACAGCAGTGTAGTCTCTTTCCAGGAGAATCTATTTTCATACAAATAGTTTTAAACGGAGCGGCTTTGAAGACATGAATGATCTTGTTGAGTGTCCGAGTACGAGTGCAGGGAGCAAACACTCCAGGCCGGCCTCTCTGCGCTAAGCCCAGATTCCCACTCCAGCCACAGGCTTTGGCTTATGCCTCAGAGGGCAAAGTACACTCAGAAGCCCTGTCTGGTACATAAACCGATGGAGAAGTATAAATCTAAATCTAAACCCAAAAGGTCAACGGCTACAAACTTACAGCGCAATCAGGGCCTCCACCAAACGTGGATTTCCAGGGGAGCCAAGGGGCTTTAGAAGCCCCATCAACTTGCATCTCCACCTCCATGAGCAGAAGGCTTCCTGCCCTCCCTCTGACAGAGCGAACGCAGATAATTCGATCGTTTACCATCCACTCCCTAATTAAAATCCAGAATGACCTTAATGCCACGGTTGGCGCTCACAGTACATTATTTACCAGGCACCGCTCAAACAATGTCAGCCACCCAGTGTTTCTATTTCCTGTCTGTTCAGGCACTCGGCAGGGCCTGAGGCCTACAGCTGAACTCCTGCTGCTTCTCAACTGGGATCTTTTCCTACTCTTCTCCAGATCTCTTCCCAAGCAGGAAACACTACCACAAGTCCAGCTGCATTTTTTTCTGAGGGAATTAACTACTGCCCAATTCTCACCACCCAATTAAATAAACCGAGGCCTAGTGCTGCAGCAGCTGCCTCAGTAGTTTCGCCTGCGGTGAAGTTTGCAATGACTCCACGGGTTATGTCAAAACCCCACCAGGAACACAGCAGCACCACAGCATCTCTCCTCACTAGGACAGATGCGAGCAAGACTTTCCGTGCAGAGATCTCTGCAACCAGTGACTGCAGACTGGGCAAATATTTTGGGTCAAACGCTAAGCCTGGAGGATGTCATCTGCATGTCAGAAATGGCACTGGCCCCTATCAGGAAGGCAAGGAGGGTATATTCTCACCAGTTTAAGAGAGACAAGGAACTGGTGGAGAGAGTCCAGGGGAGGCTACAAAGCTGCTGGAGGGCCTGGAGCATCTGTGTGGCCAGGAAAGGCTGAGAGCCCTGGGGCTGTTCAGCTGGAGAAGAGCAGCCCCAGAGGGGAGCTGAGCAAGGCTGAGCAAGAGCTCAAGGGCCCCCGGGGGGCAAGAGGCTGGGGCCAGACTCTGCTCAGGGGTGCCCAGCGCCAGGACAAGGGACACTGGGCACCAACTGGAACCCAGGAGGTTCCCTGGGAGCAGGAGGAGAAAGTTCTTTGGTGGGAGGGTGTTGGAGCCTGGCCCAGGCTGCCCAGAGAGCTTGGGGAGTCTCCTTCTCCGGAGAGATTCCACAGGCGTCTGGACACTGCGGTGCTGGGCCCCCTGCTCTGGGTGACCCTGCTGGAGTTTCTTAATTTCACTGAGGTCTGGGGTTCTTCCTGGTCCTGCCTAAAGCCTCAGCTGGTAGAGCTCACGTCTCTGCTGAAGTCTCTTTTGCAGTATTGTAATACAAATGAGAATAACAAGTAATACAATGTATATTTATGCTATAATTTGAATCATTAAATAAAATGTCACTGTATACACACAGCTGCTTTGGGGAGAGCAACAGTAATTTCCTGCTTTTCAATGACTGGAACAAATGTGGTAAGTTTTATTTAAACATCTTGGCGCTTGTTTCTTAATTGGTGAATTCTTGTGTCAAAGCACCCAAATCATTAACAGAATTAAAACCAAATAAATAAATAAATACTGAATTAGCTTTGAAACACTTACTGGCTGAATATATCTATAAAAGTTGGAAAACCACAGATACATGCAGGAATCTACAGGTTTCCTTCTTGCTACTAATCCTGGGATGGGTTGGAAAGGGTTGTTACCCTTCTAGTGTAACAGAGGAGTAGAGCCCAGTTATCTGTACATTCTCTTTAAGATGATGTAATCAGATTGGCAATGTCAGAAAAGACTTTCCAGCTTTGCTGTATTTTTGCAATCCTAAAATACCTGTTTTCTTGCAAAGAGGAGAAAAAGAATCCTCTACGGAAAGTGACAACACTGAGAAGAATAAACATTTCTTAGGTGACACTGAATTCATGAATTACACATAGGCAACGAGGATTGTGCTCCACCAGAACGAGAGCGTTGCATTTTTACTATTTAAACACTGCTCAGTTTTGCTGAGAAAATATGAAAAATGAATTCTCAATCTGTATTTTAAGGAGATCATTATCTCACCTCATAGTCACAGACAGACACCTGGAGAACAAGATGAAAGATTGAATGGTTTTGGTCATTCATGACTGAAAGAAAATGTAGATAGCAGAGGAGCTACACTACGCATTTCCTACAATATTTTGTTGGTGAAATCATTGGCAACAAAAGAGCTCAAATGAAGGAAAGTCTTGTAAATGTGCTGAAACTGTAGGTTGAGGTTATAACAAAACACACCTGAGCAGGAAAATGAGCAGCAAATGAGGAAAGAGCTTGAGCCCTTTCCTCAGTGACCGACTGTTTTTCTGCTGCCATTATTTGTGCCCATTTTCCTTCCTTAACCTGATTCCTCAGTCATCCAGTAAAACTCTGAATAAAATAAATTAACCTTATTAATTATGTACAGACAGTTTTTGCTGTTTCATTAATATGTATCGAACTCCATGCCTCTGCATAAAGCCAAAATGAAAAAGGGATTACTATTATTTCGGAGGGTTACAACTGACATCAGACAAAGACTAGACACCCGCCAGCACATCACATCTTTGCTAAGGGGGACAACAATGGCCATGGCGTGATGAATCCTAGAATCCCAGACTGGTTTGGGTGGAAAGGGACCTTCCAAGGTCGTTGAGTCCAACCCCCTGCAGGGAGCAGGGACACCTGCAACTAGAGTAGGTTGCTCAGATCCTTGTGATGATGAGTAACAAGGATGCCAGGAACCTGCTCTGCTCTCCACAACCTACTTGCTGCTTGGAGAAAAGACGCCTCAGACATGCTCAAACCTTGGGCAGCTTGACTGGCTGACAGGAATCAATCGATGAATTCTTGCTGGTAAATTCAGCGCAGAACAAATAGCCTGAGTTTGTTTTCAGGGAGCAACGTGTGATGAGTTTCTTCTCTCTCAGGTACCTTTCAGCAGAGGAGAGCAGGGGAGGGTGACTGTGGCCAGGCAGGAGAGCAGCTTCCCCAGTGCACGTGGCCACGCTGAGAGCGAGAGCTCGTTGGTACCAAAAGGTGTTACTGCAACACGTTTACTCACAGCAGTCGTGTTTCCACCGGTGAATCTGGTAAAACGAACACGCGCTCCTTTCCATCGCTGCGGTTTGGGGAGAGGAGAGGAAAGCTAAGGGAAGCCCCACCCCTCTGAGTTTCTTTTCTATTTATTGACTCCAGACAGCTATAATTTATTAAGTAAACTACCTGGCACCAGTAGACAAACTCAAAAGTCTAGGCTTTCCATTACCACTCAGCGGAGAAAGTCTCTGAGCGAGATGCCAAATGCACATGGGTGGAAGCAATCGATACGGGGAGGAGGAGGGCAGATGAATCACCAGTTCTGTAACGCTGGACCCTGAAAGCGCCCGCTCGATTTCACCTCCACCACTTGTAGCTCGGTTCTAATCTCCTACCGTACAGGTGTTCGCAGGCCGTTCCGTGCTCGCCTTGCATGACCCCGGTCTGCTTTTAATTGCTTAACAAACGTAATTTTATTAGAGAGATAAAGATATCGCCAACACTAATAAGCCGACTTCAAAAATATAAAGAGCCTTTTCAAGATTGGATTTTTAGTTGGCTTGCTGCTCTTTCTTTAGTATCTAATTGATTTTCTTGACATCTCTTTAGCCTGGCACACTGCCTGCCTAAGTACTTTATCTGACCTTCAGGCACTTTGCCAGGTATTGATCCAAGCCCTACAACGGCTGCGTTGTAGCTGCTCCTCCAACTTTGATAAGGGCCTAATGGACCAGCACCGGCGAGACAGGAAGTCAATGGCCACCAAATTTCTATCATCCTGCTCTCTCCCTATCTACTTACGTGAGTATTCTGAGCAACGCTGAAGTAACAGCTTAAGCAGGTCGTATGTGCTTGTATTCCAAAGTTTTCTTCCAGGAAATATTTTTCAAAAAATACCCAACAAACCTTAAATAAAAGTGTTCAGACAGAATTTTCATCATGCTGCTAAAAATCATCTTTTCTGACTTGAGCAGGAATAGAAGGAAACTTGAGCTGTTCAATCAAATACCAAAATAATATAAAAAGAAGGAAAAAAAGGAAGTCAGATTTTTCAGTAGCACCTCACACACCCAAGTTAAGGCTTGTACTCTAGATATGATAGGATCTTAAAGGAAAATCAAAGACAGTTAGCTGCACCTTTAATAACACTTTCGAGACTGTAATCGATTCTAAATTACTAATAGTAAAATACAGAACAAGTTTAAAATGGGAAAGAAAAAAAAAAGACCATAAAACTTGCTAAGATTCTTGCAATTGCAACAGGCAAGGCTAAGTTTTCCCAAATCCCGTTGTACTCGTGCAAGGCCTTGTAATTATCAGAGCCATTAAGGAATGTGAAGATAAAACAAGTATAAGCTGTCTCCAGCAGATGGACAATTGAGTCTGTAGACACACTGCAAAGGATTGTTCAAGTTTTAAAGCTTGAACTTTTTTTTATTATTATTTTTTTTTTGGGGAGGGGGGTCATTGATTGGTTTTATACCCCCACAAAGTTGCAGTGAGTAGCCACGGTTTCACGATGAGCCTCCAGACTTGGTTGGATCCTAACACTGGTAAAAACGCTCCCCACAACTATTGAAGCTGTCGGTCTCCGTAAAACATTGACAATGGATGCACAAGGAAGGCTGTCAGATAAATACATTAAAACCTGTATTCAAGGACAACTGTTACAGATACCACAGACAGACAAGAGCCATGTTTAGAAGATACTGCTGCCCTGAGGCTCTGGCTGCTCCAGAACTAAGTCCAGCTTAGACATAATTGCCAGTTACTCCAGATGACAAAAAATGCACTCGGATGTTCTTCATTTATATGTTCCTTAGATTTGCTCAAAACAGTTAAAATAGACAGCATTTCCAAAGTTAGTCTCAGCAGCCCCCCACAGAAAGGTAGGGATTAGTAGGAGAGTAAAGAGAAGTACTTAGAATCATAGAATCATTCTGTTTGGAAAAGACCCTTGGGATCATCAAGTCCCACCATTAACCCCACTCTACAAAGCTCACCCCTACACCAGATCCCCCAACACCACATCGAAATGACCTTTGAACACCTCCAGGGATGGGGACTCCAGCACCCCCCTGGGCAGCCTGTTCCAACGTCTGGCTACTCTTTCTGTGAACACTTTTCTCCTAATGTCCAGTCTAAACCTACCCTGTTGCAGTTTGAAGCCCTTCCCTCTTGTTCTCTCACTAATGACCTGTCAGAAAAGACCAGCACCGACCTCTCCACAATGTCCTGTTCAATCTCTTTACAAGAGAAAGAAAGAATCACGTCAACTGAAGGAAAACTTCAGCAGGGAAAATGGTAGATTTTTCAAATGACAAATAAATTATTACAAACAGAATGTCACATTAAGGGCCTTTTTCAAGATACAGAAAAATCCCCTGTGTAATACCTTGCCCTCAGCTCTTCAGGAGCCATCATCTCCTTCACCTGCTCTGCAAACTGGAAAGAAACTTTACAAGTCCTATCATTTCAGCGAGGACTCCTCCGTTCCACACCAAAGAAATAATTTAAGTTACAAATGAAGGGTTTGTAGATTGATCCACTATTTAAATTTATTTGGCCGCCCGTAAGTGCTATGATGCTTCACATATATAGAAGAAGAAGAGGAAGACGTCTCCCAGACGCTTTGGCAGGGCACCAGCAGCCCATCAGCCAGGAGGCAGCTGAAAGATCTGCTCGTGCAAAGTGGATGTGGAAGGGCAGGAGAGCTCTGCTTTGACTAAGACTGGCTCAAGTCCTGGCTCGTAAAACAAATGCAGCTGACGGTGAAGCCAGCGGTGAAGTTAACGGAATCAGCAGAACGGGAACGCTGATGTATAAGGCTTTTCATCTCTTTGCTGCTGCTAAAACAAAAGGCCCAAACTGAAGGCGCACCCTCCTTCTTACGTTTCTCAATTTGCTTGTGCTGCAGAAGTTTCCTAAAGCGATTTCTCAAGAGCTGCTGAAATTTCAGTAGAAATTTCAGATTAACGAGTGAAAAAGAGGAAGGTGAAGGAGGATCCTCTAAAGGGCTGCCGAAGAGCCCTCTGCTCCAGCCGGAAGGAGAAAATCCTGCAGGATCTGTCATGGGAAAGGTTTCCAGGCAGCTCCTCTGCTGGTTATGACCCACCCGCCCCAGGCAAGGCGCAGGGAGGGGAACAGCGGGGAGGATGCAAAGAAAACTTAAGAGGAAGTTCTGAGAAGAGGCCAAACTGGGAATGTAATTCAGAAGAAATCTGGATTAGGGAACGTGATTAAGTGGGACATGGGAGAGAGATATACAGGATCTGGTTTCCTTATCTTTAGGGGAAGGACTCATTTGCTTTAGCTGCAATTAGCCTTTTTACCTTCTAAGTGCTGACATTTACCCCAGATTTATATGTTTCTGTGTGTCTATCTGGGGACAGTCTGTGCATTTGGAGCCAGTGGTTTTTTCTTTATTATTCTTGCTAATGACACAAGCTGAATGAACGTGGCCTGGGAACGACTAAATCCTACAGAAACTTCGCTCGGTCTGGAAAATTTCTTTCTCACTGATGACCACGATACTTTGTGGGAAACCTACAGCTACAGAGGTGTGCGTGGACGAGCTCCTGCTCCTTGTATTTTATTTTGTTTTTCTTTCAGGAAAAGAACAGAGTTATATTCTAGTACAATTCATAAGAAAAATATCACAAGGCACACGTTTTTCCACGCTTTTGTTAAAGTGTTTCACTGAGAACTTACAAGAGCTTATTTTGTTGGCAAATTTATACTTCATAATCATATTCTAGTGAGCTTTTTTTCCTCTCTCTGATCAATTGTACCTTTGGTGTAGTGAATTCTTAAGTTTAGGCTGAATATGCTTTTTAACAGAGATATTACTTAAGGGAACTTGAGATAAAACAAATGAAAACTTGGTCATTAACTCTACACTACAGAATCACTGGAGTTGGAAGGGACCTATACAGCTCACCTGGTCCATCACACAAATGTAGAGTGAATTTTCAACCTGAGAGTTCAGTTCTATTCTGTTCTTAGACAATCTTCTCCTGCATCCAATGATTTATCCTCCCTGAGTAATTCCTGACTTTCTGAGCTTCATTTTTATTGTAATTCCATTTTACCTCAATTCCGTGTTATCACCAACCCTATTTCTTGGCCTGATACATTAATAGTTGTATTTATCTGGATTTATCATTCCTTAATTTCTGATCTCCTTCATTTCTCCTCTTCATGAACTGCTTTTACATACCTTGCTCTACTGATGTTACTCAAAACCTGGTTACTCTAACATGTTTTATTCTCAATAAAGCTCAGATCTTACGCAGAAGCGAATGACTTAAACCAGTGTCCAGAAACCACAGCTAAATGTACTAGGAGACTGTAGATGAGACTAATCCAGTGGAGTCTGTAATGACACCATTCCTCTTTTATACTGGATGAGATAACAGAGCCTTGCCAGCTTTAAAAGGAAAAAAAATTACTCTATGCTCTAACACAGACACTGCTTAAGAGAATTGTTAACAAAAAAGAAAGACAAAACACTTCTAGGTTCTACTCTTCCTATTTCAGGACCGGTCACATATCTAAATACTATGATTTTTAGTAAAAACAGAAATATTGATGCAATACAGTGAAGAGTTCACACCAAGTAAGGAAACATAAATAGATCTGCAGCCACGGTACCAGGTACGCAGAGTTTTGCAACTTAACACCACAAACCAAGCAAAACTTCATTATTTACTGCTAATGAGTGCAGAAGCTTACGATACAGAAAATTAAGCAGCCTAATATCAATGTGAGAATACACTTAATAACTTGATTGCATTCGTGCTTCTTTAGAATCTGGTTCAAATTGGGCTCAAAACCACAGAGGGGAAATAAGTTTCTCCTTCTCAAGCGTGTGCCATGTCGTAAAGGCACAAGAGGAATTTTGCACACTCTCCAGTGTTGAATTTAGAGGTGCCTTGGCCTGGGATTGATTAGAGGGGGGCTCCAGGTTAGATGTGGTGGCAGAGATTTCTTGAGAAGCCTTTTCAGTCTTTGCATCTATTGCAGAGCCCTCAAAAGATATGTCTATATCTCTTTCACGATGACTAAACTTCTCCCCAAAGAGACTTTGATCCATAAAAGTGCTGGTTTAATCATCATTGACTTAATGATTCTTTTGCAATGTCAATTAAATGGCATGAAAAATTAAACCATTTACAGAACACGAGGACCTTTTAAATTACACATTTCAAAAATATTATTTAAAATTCTCGTTACATAACCCTTTTAGAACTGTCAAAGAATAATGCCGCTCTAACATTTGACTCATTACTCATGCCAATGCTTGTTGGAATTCACAGAGTTGGCAGATACCTAAATACCAAACTCACTAGAAATGAAGAAATTAGCAAAGCGTAATGAAGAAATTAGGAAAATTAACCGGCGTGCCGCAGGAGCGGGGCACACACCCCATCCAGGTGAGAAAGCCCATTCAACATGTTTGACACCACTAACGCTCCAATTATGCAACAATCAAAAAAAGCCTATAAAATAAGTCATATATCCAACGTGGGGTTTCTACTTTGGTTCTTGGAGTCCTTTTGCTGGGAACATTTCTCTCCCTTTCAGCTGGTTTTACCCTTTTCCATCTGGCCCTCCCCACAGCCACGTCGTGGCACATCCCTCAACGGATGTTTTACTCCCGACTCGTTCAGTTCTCTTAGAAAGTTGCCTGGCCGCCGCTGAGTACCTCCAGCAGCTCTCTACACGTTGGATTTTCAACTTCAACGCACCGCAGAGCCTTTTTTTTCGCACCCAGTGACGGTCGTCACGTGGGAAACGGCTCCGGCTCACTCTGTTGTTGCCTCTCTGATGGGAATCGAAATGAAAGGTTTTATCTGGGTCCTGTAGGAATGTGGGATTTCCCCTGGAGGGAAACGTATTCAAATAAGCTTCAGCTCATCAAGAAAGACTCCTTTTGCTTCTCCTAAGCCAAGAGATAAGCACTACGGGTCACAGTGTTTGTCATGTGAGTATCAGGGGTAAGCATTATAATTAAGGAAACGACATAAAATCCGACAGTTGCATCTGGAATCAAAGGGGCCATTCATGAAGCTGTCGGTTTGCCGAACGACCATCATGCAACACCGTCCATAAATTAGCAAAAAAAACCAGTAAAAGAATGGCAGGCAGCCAAACTAGCAGGATCAATTCTGGCTTCGGTGTCCATCGCAGTCTCCAGTGATTTTTATCAGCCTGTAAAAGTCTCGTGGTTGTTGTTGAGTTGGCACTACCAAAACTCACTTCTCTTTCAGTCCTGCTAAATCATAAATACATTCTGGAAAGAAGTCCACCCCTTCCCTCATTTCACCTTTCATGTATTTTTTTTAAGAAAAAAAAAACAACCAACAAACAGGGAGGCTCAGGAAACATTCAAATAATGAAATCCAGCTGGTCTGAAAACATTTACAAGGAATGAAATTCTCTTCTAACACCCAGATTCCTCCTCGCTAACAGGATTCTTGTAGCCCAACCACCACCAGAGATCACTGCTTGTCATGACTTTAGGAAGTACCAGTGTTAGAACAAACATACAGAAGATGTTCAGGTCGATGAAGTGAAAAGCCTTTGCACAAATTCCAAACTCCAAGTCACCGGACTTAGAGAATCATAAAAAAAAACGAGGGTGGAAGGCATCTGAAGGATCATCCGGTTCAACTCTTCCTGGGAAAAGCCGGGTCTACCTGCCCACTTATAAATCCATACAGATAAACAAACAAACTCTCAGCTTTTCTGCACATGGATTCCCACACTGTGCAAATACAGTTAAACCCGCCCACACCTACACGGTGGTATTGACTGCTCTTTATGCACGAAGAGTTCAAACCATCCCATCTCCTCCAAGGAGGAGAAACAAAACTCGCGGGACCAGTCACACAGCACAGGGAGTCCAAGATCACAAACACAAAATCATAGAATGGTTGGGGCTGGGTGGGACCTCTAGAGATCATCTAGTCCAACCCCCTAGAGATCATCTAGTCCAACAATCCCCTGGATGAAATGTCATTGTCTTAAAAGAAAAATTGGCCAACCTCGTGCTCCAAACCACGACGCTCCCCTTCCCTGATGAGTAATTTTCTAATAGCGACTTGTAACTAGTCTTTGCTACCTGATTGTAAATCTGGTCAAATGATATCACTGATAATGGGAAGAATCTTCCAAATAGAACATTTTTCAAGGTCTACCCCTAACCCTGACAAACTTCAAATGAAGTTTTGAAGGTATGGGACATTTTTACGAGTTGTTTTGTAGCTGCCTGTGTTTCCTATCCTTCTGATAACCTGAAGCTAAGGCTGTGTAAATGGAGCGTATCTGTCGTGCCCAGACCTCAGCAGTCATTAACTTTTTCTGTTGGAAAGGTTATTCTCCAAACAACCCTGTTTAGATTGCTGAAAAGGAATCTAATGGAAACTTCTATCACGTTAGTAACTTCCGCTGTGCTTTCTCTTGGCAATGTCAATGGAAGAAAGCAGAAGCTGGGAAACATGGAGCTCGACACCAATTTCAGCGTCGTGTGGTGATCCTTCACCTCAATTTCCACACTTTCCACATGACTGTACCGCTCAGTTCCATCCAGCGAACTATAACATCCCTGAAATGTTGCAAAGCTCAGAAGGATACAGAGATAATTTCTCTTTTGTAGCTATAACCTAATAGACGGTGGATGCCACTAATAAAACCAGAAGGAAGCTGTCCCTCTGCCATCAGTAATCACCACTGTTTCACCGGCAGCCAGAGATCACAACGAGAAGACAGTTGCTTGTGTTTTTGTGATGTGGAAAACACCGGCCAACTGGTTGTTGTGGGGTGACCCTGGAGTTTGTCCCCAGGCTTCGAATAATTTAGGACCTGATTACCTGAGATATCATCTCCTAAGGACACAGGCAGGAGCGACACAAATACTCTGGAATTTGTTTCCAGCTTTATCTTCCCCAAATTACACTCTCTTTCCTTCTGAACATCCTGCAAACTGTCAGCAAGGAGGGTCAGTGTCTCCAAGTTCTCCGGCTGGAGGAACAGTTTTGTTGCTACTGGATGAATACTCAACATTTTGGGGCAGTTGGGAATGAAGGAAACGTACCTCCTAGGTGGGATTCCTTCTCCCAGGCAATTCCACTAAAGCAGACTGTTTATTCTTTACTCAGACACAAGGAAGTTAACAAACCATCATCCATCAACTCAAAATATTCCAGTTTGATAATCCAAAAGTCAGTAGCAACAACTAGAGCACAGCCTCCGATCGTGAGAGGGAAAAAAGCAAGGGATGAGCTGCACTAACAACAGATTATTTCTTATTAGTCATCAATACTTTTTTTCCCCTGCCATTACCTTTTACAATACAAGGGACTAGATCTTTATAAGATTTTATAAAAGTCTTCTATAAAGACTCAGTATTACACACGTCTGCAAAACACCGGGAAGATGTACAAAGGGCAACGCAGCACTGGTAAAATATAACCAAGGATTTCCCCCACACAGACACAAGGTGGGCTTTTTTAAAGTATAATCAGGAAAGTTAAATAAAGGGAAGCTTCCAAATAGTCCTGTAAATTATTTCAGAATTATCACAGGCGTATTTAAACACGAGGATGGTAGCAAGCAATTCCTCAGCAAAGAGTGACAGCAATTTCTGATGTTATCACAATTATCATGCCATCGTTATGAGACGAATGGCCTAATGTGCTATGTCACAGCTCAGCTCTGCTAACTGCTTAGAGATTCTAGACAAACACTATTGGTATTTAACAGCTGGGGTTTTTTTAATGTTCTGGAATTCTGATATGTGCTGAGATGTCGTCTGAGTAGCAACAGCCTCAGACCATTTCCTCAGGAAAATTCACCAACTTATTTCAGAACTTTGGGACAATATTCTCAACTATATTTTTTTTTTTTCAAGCAGAGAAAAGAATAGAAATAAATAAATATCACACCAATTATTTACAAGCCTAACTGCAGATTTTGCAGACGACGGTTCCTTGGAACGAGATAGCTGGGCAAGCTTGCAGCAGCAGTTTACTCTTATGACTTCTAACCATCCATCTTCTGTCCTCTGGAAGGTACACCACCACCAAGAGAGGCAAAAAATCAGAAGGTGCGTGATGTCTCACCCTGCCCACAGAGCGGCATCTTGGTTCAAATTGCTGATGAGAGCAGGTTGGAGCCAAGGCTCCAGTTTTGACACAAGCGCGTTTTCCTTCCTGCCAGTCCCAGCATGGGCTGGTGAGATCTGGCTAAAAATCCCGAGCAGACTTCTGGGGCCAGGGGACCTAACCACCTGAAAGCAAGATTAGCTGGAACTGGTTTGTCAAAG
Organism: Baryphthengus martii; assembly: GCA_013396935.1. Taxonomy (NCBI): domain Eukaryota; kingdom Metazoa; phylum Chordata; class Aves; order Coraciiformes; family Momotidae; genus Baryphthengus; species Baryphthengus martii. The sequence goes on from VWZK01000375.1 coordinate 231,255, forward strand.
CTTTTGTGCATCACCAACTTGGAAGTGTTTATTCTAATGCCCCAGTGCATGAAATGAAGGCAGCTCAGAGGAATGCCACCGCAATCTAACTCTTACCAGCATGGGATTAAAAATCCATCACAACGGTCACACCGTGGGAGCTCCATCCTCCACTCAGGCAGATTTCTGGGCAGGTTTCCATAGCCGTTTGGAGGATTATCATCCTCAATTTGGAGGATTATCATCCTTCTCTGATGGCTGAGGAAACCTGCTGATGCACACTTGCAGGAAGGGATTTCTACACTTGGAATCAGAGAACTGTTTGGGTTGGAAGAGATCTCTAAGATCACAGAATTCAGAAGTTAACCTAGCATGACCAGGGCACCACTGAGCCCTGTCCCTCAGCACCACATCTCCATGGCTTGGAAACCCCTCCAGGAATGAGGACTCCACCCTGCCGGGGTTGCACAACACTTCCTCATGCTTTGGAGGAGGTAGGGAAGGAAAAGAGTGTTACAAGCAATGATTCCTTGTAGCTGTAATTTGGTAGCTGTGAACAGGCTGGCACAGCCGTCCAGCAAAGAACCAAGGAACCCAGCACACAGCAAGAGAGAGGATTTTTAATTTTAGGGATGCTTTCTACCAGATGGGTAACCAAGGACGGCCAGGCCTGGGTGCTAGGAAGCGAGATGGACTTTGCGCCGCTAATCGCTTCCTCCGTGTGCTGGTTGCGCTCCGTAACACTGACCCAGATCGGCTGGATAAGGAGAGTAGAGAACTGCTTTCCAGGTCATCGATGATTAGAAGGGGAGAGAGAGAAGTGAGGACAAACTGTTGCTCCACTTCGTAAATGATTCTCGGGTAGTACTGGATGGAACCCATCCTCTTCTCTATGTACAAAACACCACAATTGTTCTTCTTTCCAATCTGTTTTAATTCATCTCGTTATATATGAATTAAGAGAATATCGCTTACGGAAATTATATTTTGTTTTGGCACACGGATGTTTTAGCTGCATTAAAACTTTTTTATTATCTGGCATAATCTTCCTGCATTAAATGCTTCCGAACTAAATATTTGGGAGGTCAGGCTCCACAATTAAATGCATTCAAACTGTCAACACCTACACTGCTTTTGACCACAGCTAATGGAATTAACGCCCATTGTTCCAGTCCGGTCGTGTTGCAAAGCTCGTGCCTAATCTGTGACGTAGAGAGATAAAGAGATTTCCAAAGCAGTAGCTTCCACAGCACCTCGTCTTTCAAGGTCACAGGTTACAGTGCAAAGATGCCAACTTCAAGATACCCTTACATAAGTCCTTCCTCCAAGTGTAAGAGTACCTATTGCTCTATCTAGCCATATAGCCTATGGATGTGCTCCAAATGTCAGCGGGGATAGAGATTTACCAAATTGCATTTACTAGAAATCTTGTCTGTTTTACCACACCTTTGCCTGTTAGGGAGCCCACCAAGCAATCCAAAGAGATTTGGGTTAAATAAATTAATTAAATGGGATTAAACAATTTATTTTTTCCCCCTAAAGTTATCATCCCTTCTTTTGCAAGAATTCAAATTAAAACCCAAACAGAAGAAAAGTGAAACCAATACTCATACTGCATCTAAAGCATGTTTTCTGCGAAACCGCAACTTTATATATCCAGTTTCTTCCTGGATCGAGCAAAAGATGATACTTCTTTCAGGTAGCATGATCTTATATGCTGAAAACTAACACATGGACACAGCCTAACTACTATCAGACTGTACCTTGCTTCGGAATACATTGGGCTTGTCAGTGAGTTGCTTACGAGACACAAAAAATGAGATTAAGAAACAACTGTGAGCTAATGCGGGCGCTGCATCTTGGAAAGCTTTTCCATCGTTTGTATGTTAATGAACACCTGCCTGTAGAGTTGTATTTTTTTCCCTGGACATTTGCAGCAACTTAAATTAACAGAAGGAAGAGACGCTAATTTTGTGGCTACCTTCACCGAAGTGTCTTAGACCAAGGAGCTACAACTCGATTTCTCAAACCAGTTTAAAAACTCTACGACGACAAATTTCCATGTTAAAAAACAAATAAATAAGCCCGTACGTATAAGCTGAAGCCATTTTGCAAGCTCTTAAAAACTGTGCTATGGGCTAGATCTTAGATTAATGTTTGTGATGCACACTGAAAACCTGTAAAGCATTTCTGTAATTGCTAAGCATTATTATTTTTATTACTGTAACAGATGGAACCAATCCATCTTCGTAGATAATATCTCATAAATGATTCACGACTATTCCTTTAACCTAACGTCTTTTGTATTTTGCAGATCCAGGAGAAATAACTCTTAGGAGGCTCCATGGATGAAGCAGCACACAAAGTACCTGATGTCTTCCAGCCATAGGAGTTGTGTAAATATTTAGGCCTTACGACTTCCACGTTGCTCCTGTTCCTCTCAGAATCTCTTCTGCAAGATATTCCTCCTTATTTTCCATCACTGGTTTTCAGGAGATGGAAAATACAGCTTCAGACTACTGGTAAAACATTTATAGCTTATCCAGCTGCCATTAATGGCAGATAGGGAGCAGGCAAATGCTTTCTAAGAGCTGGAAATATCTCCTGCAAATGCACGACAGCGTTTTAAAATGCAGCATTCTTGGCTTCAATTGCTAATGAAAAAGACTTATGGGATGGCACTGCCCGTCTTGCCTTCCTCCAATAACTTTCTGACCAGTTTTAATCAAATCAGCAAGCCAGGTAGACAGCTCACAGATAGGAGTTTCTATCGGCCTAATGAGAAGTGACGGCTGGAAGAGAAAAGAAGGACACCAAGCAGTCCTGTCATCGGTAAAAAGGTTTAAATGGGAGCTCAGCAGTCACCCTCCGCGCCTGGGCTGCCTCTGGCCGTTCCGACCCTGTTAGGCCAGCAGCAGACGCAGCAGATGCCACCTCCTGTCCACCTCACAGCAGATGGACAGACCACTGACAATACTTGGAATGAAAAAACTCTTGTCCGAAAATACTCCCGATATCTAAAATGCAAAGAAATGCTCATTTACACACCTTTCTTGGCTGCTCTGTGTTACAAAGAGCCCAGCACAGTGTGGGCAGAGAACAAGACACTGGCTGCTCTTTATTTACCTCTGAAACTTCAAACCCTGGGAGTCTGGTACAACTGGAGAAGTAGTTGGGGAGCTGGGGAAGGCAGCAGCCCCAAGAAGAGTGCTGAGGGCAAGCTCTACAACCCAGCACTGGCCAGAGGCTGAGGGAGCTGGGCTCGTTCAGCCTGGAGAAAAGGAGGCTCAGGGGAGACCTTCTGGCTCTCCACAACTCCCTGACAGAAGCTTGGAGTCAGAGGGGGTCGGGCTCCGCTCCCACGGAACAAGCTGCAGGACAAGAGGAAGCGGCTTCAAGTCGTCCCAAGGGAGGTTTAGTTTGGATGTGAGGAAAAATGTCTTCTCCAAAAGGTTTCTCAAGGCCAGGCCCAGGCTGCCCAGGGCAGGGCTGGAGTCCCCCTGATCCCTGGAGGGGTTTCCAAGGCGTGGAGCTGTGGTGCTGAGGGACAGGGCTCAGTGGGGCCCTGGCAGGGATGGGTTAATGGTTGGACTCTGTGATCTGAAAGGTCTTTTCCAACTTCAGTGATTCTATGATTCCATGACTCAATTCACGACTATATGCCACAGCATGAGAAGTTCTCAGAGGCAACCTTCTACTCTACCATCTCATTCTTCCCACCTGGCTAAGCTGCCGCAGAGGAGGTTCTGCTGAGGAAATCATCTTTAAAACCTCCTGCTCAACTTACTTCTTACAAAGGTGTTTTATTTATCACCAACACATATTCAGCTGGAAAATGTGTTTGGATGGAGGCTGAAGTAACGGAACTTTGCCACCAGCCACTTTGCCACTAGGTCTCTTCTGAAGGGTTCAGAAGAAGTTACTATTTCTCTTGAGAAACCACATGAAAGCATTTCTTGAGCAAATGGAGCTATCTTTGACTTGAAAAGTATCATGTGATCTCAGTCATTCTACTTGCAACCAGCTTCAAACCGATTTTGACTCACAAAACAGTAAATTGCCTTGAAAGCTTCCCCTTAAAACTCTAAATTCATCTAACATTTTCATGAAAATTCATGTAAAAACACAGTTTTCAATACCCTAAAAAAGGCAAGTCAAATGTAGAATAACATGTTTTCTAAGCAGCTTCCAATTCCACATCCAAATGTGGAGGCAGATTCTCCTCCGGTCGAGGATGATGAGTAGAATGGGCAGGCAGAGCTGCCAGTCCCACCGCTCAGGATGAGGAGGATGATGATGACGATGATGATGATGACGCCCTCCTAAAAATCCTTCCCAAAGGGGAACCCCACAAAGTGCAGGGTGGAGGCATCACCATGAAAAGCAGAGACCTGAATCCTTCAGCTCTGATTGAGGTTTTCAATATTCCACTAGAAAGACTGGCATTTATAAACTAAATTATTTGAAAATCATTTCTTTTGCATTCCTCTTCTCACAGAAAAGACACATTCCTTGTAAAAGCAGCCCCATTTTTGTTCCCTTTGCTAATACCTCGGCTACATACGACAAACCACATTTTAGTCCCCTGCGAAGCGCAGTCACTTATAGGAACCGACGTTGCTGTGAGCACAAGAACAAAATTTGCTCTAATTCAAGAAAATCCCTCTAATGCCCACAATTCTTCTTACAAGTGGTACCACACGACTTCTAACAACAGCAGCTTGGTAAGTCAGTAACAAAAACGTCACGTTTATGAGAATTAGGGGCAAGCAAAACTTGACTTTTTATTTCCTAGCCAGATTTTTGCTCGTACTCGGCTGTTCTCGCTACGACGTGAGCGGCTCCGTTCTCACTGTGGCCTCTGAGCGTGTACAGATTTGAACTTCGTTACTCAGTTCACTCATTTGCTTTCGCACGAGACTTTTAAAGACAACTCCCAGCTGTTCAGCAGAACGATGTTTCATTTACAGTTTTCTAATGACCAGGAGGGTTGACAGAAAAGAAAAATCTCCCCTTTAAAATCCACATTATTTCACACCCGGGGAGAGAACAGCAAGCCGTCATCTGAATGGATGAAATATATTTTCGTTTCAAGATCCCCGCGGCTACTTTGAATTTAATTGCGTGAAAGACCACCAGGATTTCTTTCTCAAACGCAACCCAAAGGCCTATCACCAAAGAAACAACTATTAGATGCAGGAAACCAATCTGGAGTTTCTAATATGTTGAAATGTTTTAAAAGGAACCAAAAGACAAAAAAAAAAAATAAATAAAAAGCCACGGTAGGAAGCGTGACTTTGAAGCGTGCACCAAACTGGGGTCGGGTGCTTTGATAAAAGGAAAAGTTTGCAGATGAAGCTCTTAGCAGGACACAGGAGAAACGTGTTCCTAACCCAAACGGGGAAGGACAAGAGGGCACAGTAGGAGACCAGGTTCCAGCACCTCTTTCTGTGTCAGTGGGGAGCAGAAGGGAGATTTGAAAGCCTACAAAACACAACTGAGAGTGTCCAGCACCGTCCTACCTTCTGGGAGCTGGGCACGTGGAGATGAGGGGTCACCAGGCGGCCTCTGCGTTGCAGCTGCCAACAGAGAGAGACGGACGGCGAATCCATTTTGCGGGTAAATCGGGGTCTGTTTTGAAACAAGAAAATACTCTGTGTGTCAAAAAAAAATCAGGAGATGGTAAAAGAATTCTGCGACATTTATTTCTCCCCCTACTTGGTCACATTACAAGAAGCTGAATAATTTAAAAGCAGGCAGCAGAGAACGGTTGAACAAATGGGAGAGTGTCAGATATAGACAGGTAATAATGGGTTTGTTCTCCGCTCCCGAGAAAACATGTGAAATTAGAAATGCTGAACTAAGGGGAAGTAAACAAAAGTTACTAAATTGTGCTACTCTAACACTTCCCATTCTGAGAAAACACATGAATCATAGATAAGGCTGAATATTTGTCACAGCTGTGATTTCAGCATCAAAAGAAATAATTTTAGCCCAGATTTTAGGGGAGTTTCCAGAAAATTTGTCAGTTCAGCCAACCGGATACGAGACTTCTCCACGATCTTCTGCGAGTTTAGCTTTTTTAGGGTTTGAACCCGCAGAGCAACCCCCACCCGCTTTTGAAAGCACGGCGATGACTCCTGTGGTCAAGTGTCTCGGGGTCTTCTCGGATGAGGCCAAAGCTCTGAGTACCCGGAGATACCAAACCACATTTCCGTGGGTTTCGGTCCTTTTAACCCGAGTATTTTTCATACGAATTTCGATGAAGAAACGGCAGCGCTACAAAAACATGAAAATGCTGAACCGCTGGTTTTCCCTTTTTATGATCTAAAATGATGCCCTGAAGTTTCTTCTGCTCCAGGAAAGCAGCGTGGTTTTTTATTCTTGGAGATGACAAAAGTCAAGTTCCACCCGCAGCCCTGACTCACGGAGAGCGTACGGCAGGGGAAGTGGCCTAGCTGCAGAAGTCGGCATTAGAAGCCAGAGCTGGCAGCAAAAATGCATAGTTTATATTTCAAAGAAAAAAAAATTATTCTGGAGTAAACAAAGGATTTGCAAGTTCAGATTGAATTTTAGAGCAGAGCAGAGGAGATCTGCAACTTGGGAAGTATTTCGAGGCTGAGGCCGAAATATTGGCCACAGAAGAAAATATTGTGTTCGATTTGCAGTTCAGTGTTTCTCCATTTTCAGTTTAGGCACTGAACTGAAAAAAAAATCCAAAATGCCGACTATTCTGATTTGATTTTTAAAATAGACTTCTGTCTATTGGTGTGCTCGCAAACCCTGCCAAAGCACAGGCACGTGCTGAAGCGTATCCCAATTTTATCCCCCCCTGAGTTCACCTGGACTTTCCAACTTATTTGAACAATGTGATGATGAAACTTGTGTTTTCACGGATTTGTGCCATCACCCAAAGTTTAAAAAATGGCTTTAAGGCGCTCTGAAATTCCAAGGAGGAGCTTTTAGAGGAGAGTTAAGCCCATCCAAAAGCTAACTGCAGCTGAAAGGCGGTGTCCTGCCGGCTCCCCTGCCTCTGCTGTTCTGCCCACGCTCCGCTGCTCCTCTCCTGGCTTTGGAGTTTGTCTCACTTTGTGGTGAATCAGTGCAGAAAATGAGACAGCAAAGAACGAACTCAACAAAAACCAGCAAGTCTTTTTCTGCCAATTTAGCTCCCTGAATCCCTGTGAGACACAGGGCCCGCTCCACGATCACATGGTGACGGGAACAGGAGAAAAAAAAAAGAGATCACTTTCCATGTGTATATATATATGGTTTTTTAGCTAATGTTTGGGTTGTCCTAGCTCTGATGTAAGACCTTATGGCCAAATTCTAGCAGCCCCACTGTTTCATACCGTCTGGGCCGAGCTCTCTCCTTTCAGGTCCAAATGCCCAATTCTTAAGCTCCCTATCAGAAGGAAGAAAACCTACTTCCAGGTTTAAATTTTCTCAAAGACTAAAAAACAATTACAAGGCCATTTATGCCGTTGTGATACCTGAAATAGAAAGGCTAACATTATTCTCAAATGTCATTTTTTTTAAACAGCTCGGAGTTCTTTAGCTCTCAACCTCTTATTGTTGCACTATTATCCATCAGGACCGGTGCATCTGGAGAAAAAAAGTAGCATTTTCCTGAGGAAGACACGGATTGCTTCGGATCCTTGCTGCTGGCTCCCTCCCGGGCTTGGGTGAGCCCACTTTGTGCCTTGGTCCTACTGGAATCGAACTGGGAATGGAGGAAAACAGCTCCAGCTTTCATCCTCAGGGAAGCTGCTCAGGGAATGGGATCTGCTTTAAACATCTAATATCCCGCAGGACGATTTCCAGGCGTATCGTCAGGGATTGATCCGTCAGCCGCTTCACAGTTTGTGTTTAGCAAATACTTTGCGTTGTTGTTTTTTTCCCCCGGTGGAAATCCTGCCTAACAGGTTAAAAGGGGGTTTTCCTTTTTTTTTTTCTCTCTGTATCAGCCACACAACCCACAGCACAAACTGCAATCGCACATTTAGCTAAAGCTGACCCGAGACCCCCGTCTCATCCTCGTCGCCTCCAGTTCTGCTTTTCATTTCCAGCTCCGCCACCAGTCCCTGAGACAGAGGAGACTCTGGATCAGATCCAGGAGCTCCGCTCCGGAAAGCTCAGCCTGAAGGCCAGAAAATGACACCTTCAGCGACATGGGACTGTACGGCCGCAGGACCCCCCCATCCCATCCCACCCATGGGAGCGTGGTGAGGTGTAGGTGGGAGGACAGGACCGGCCCTTTCAACAGTCTCAAACGGCAGCTTCAGGGTAGAGCTGGTCCGAGACAAGTACGTTCGCAGGAAATCTTCCGCCTAAAATAGGCGTTGTTCTTCTACACCTCCTACTGAACAGTGGGTACAATTCATGAATATAGACTTTGGAAACTGATTCAGAAGAGCTCTGAGGAATGCAGCAAAAAAAGTCCATATGGTTTTGCCAAATCAAGTATGCAGAACTGGGTAAATTTAGCCGTGAGCTTCAGATCTCAAATTTGTCTTTGTTTGACCCAACTGAAGGAAAGACAGTCAGGAGGCACTTAGAAACACATCAATCTGACTAATTCTTCATCTTGGTGAGGTCAAAAATCGATGAGCAACACATTATTTAATGTGTGGAAACAAAAGGACACCTCGGATACCAAAGAGGAGCAGTGGAACATGAAAGCCTTCCCCAGACAGGTCTAAAGAATGTTATTTTTCACTCACGTATTTAGGTAGTGAAATTACAAGTGACAAGTGTTTGGCGGGTTGTCAGCTGGGCCTACGTTCCCAAGTTTTCCTCCTGTAACTCAGGAGAGCGAAAAGCTTTGTTTTAAATGAAGGCTGAAATTCTTGCAATAAGACAGGAGGTGGAGGCTCCAAGAGATATTGCACATTGTTCGTTGTAAAAATCGCGGGTGTTCGGAGGAGTGAGGTGTCGAGCGCAGAAGGAAAGGTTTCCCAGACCTTTCTACACCATCAGATTTCTGTTCGTATTGGGAGAGCTTAGCCTAGCACCGTCCGACACCACGTGCCTCGAGCACCACGGAGATGGCTTTCAAATTTCTCTGCCATCACCAAAAGCCAGCTCTCTGGAGTCCTTGGAACTGTACAATCATAGAACTGTTTTGGTGGGAAGAGACCTTAAAGATCATCAAGTCCAACCGTTCCCCCAGCACTGCCAGGGCACCACTAACCCATGTCCCTCAGCACAGAATTTACGCTCTAGACCCTTCTCCAGCTCCGTTGCCCTTCTCTGGCCACACTCCAGCCCCTCAATGTCCTTCTGGGAGTGAGTGGGCCTAAAACTGACCCCAAGACTCGAGGAGCGGCCTCCCCAGTGCCCAGTCCAGGGAGATGATCCCTGCCCTGGCCCTGCTGCCACCCCAGTGCTGACCCAAGGCGGGAAACTACGCTCAAGGTCAGACTCAAATTCCCCAAAGTTCAGGTAGCTGAGCTTTCACATGCCCCTATTTAGAGGAGTAAATCTTGAACACAGATTATTTCTTCTCCCTCCTCCACTTCTTCCCTCTGCGATCAGAGGCTTTACCACCAGTTCCTTGTCTTCCCATAACAAAGAGGGGAATTAAGACGTCTCCCCAAACCTCTTGTTTCCTGATACGCAACAAAGTACCCCAAGTTCACCCCGCAATACCAGGCGCAACTAGAAAAGCAAAGGTACCTGAAGCACCAAAACTGATTTCAAGCTAAGCACGGAAAGGATAATTATTTATAAAACTAAATATGAAACGCTGAAATCCAACGCTTTTATGATGGGAAAATGCACGTGGTAAAATATCTGTATGCAAAAGAAACAAATGGAAGTCTTCTGATGCTTGAACTCGCAGGTTTATCTAGAAAAATATAATTTATAGCTCATTTTTTCAAGATGTTAACCCAGCCCTTCGAATACCCACAGAAATGTATGCTCCTGGCAGCTGAAATATTCGAGATGTTATTCTGAGAAGAGCAAAATCCCAGTATCCAGGAACCTGCAGGTGAATCCCAGCAGTGAACAAGGAGGTGGTTGTACCTTCCAAGCCTGCACTTTTCCAAGACCTCCGCATATTAAAAACCATCCTCGTGCTTTTGAAAAACATCAGCCTATGGTTATAAAACTCTCACTGTCCTCTTTCCTCTCTTGAAGCTGTAATTAAGTCTCCACACTGCTTCGAAGCAGCAGTGGCCTAATGGCTTGAGAACATTTCCTTACAAATAAACCGTTCAAAATGCACAGACTTGCTGGGAGTCTTGTGAGGCTCTGAATACAAGCTTCTGAAATAATCCCTTTTATTTTTATTTATTTTGGAAAATATTAGATTCTAAGCCTCTCTAATCAGTGCGATCTAACAGCAATAAAAAAAAAAAGCAGGGCTTTTTGGATTTTTTTCTCTTTTTTTTCTGTTTTTGTGATGACTAAACACAGAATTATGCAGGATTTCCCACATGAAAAGTTTTCGCAGCCACAGAAAAAGCATGAAAACGGTTTTCATCAGCAGATCTTAAAGCACTTTTACAAAAGACTATTCTTTAACAGATGGAGAATCCAAGACTGAGGCACAGAAAGCAAGTTGCCTACAGTCACCCAACAAGGTACTACAAGTTGGGTTTCTGCTGTGCAAGTATTTTGCTCTTGTGACTCTTTAGGACTCTCTGGAATATGTGTTAGACCTTCAAGGATGGGTTTATGGCATCAGATGACAAGTTGTCTTTGACAGGAGTGATGCACACCCTCAAAAATTACACCTTGGGAAGCTACGAGGGAAGGAGAGAGGCCAACATTGTGGCTACAACACCTTCCCTGCCAACGGGGTGTCAAAATAAACCGCTAATGAAAGAAGCCGACGACAGGTCTCTGCTCCTCAAGCCTCACCCTGTGGTGTGAAAACTACAGATCTGCCAGTGCTGAGTTTTCAAACAGCACGTCTTGCACCACAGAACATCACCTCTTTTGCTGGGGATGCCTGAGGCCTCTGTATTGGTCTGGAAAACCTGCGTGAGATTTCTGGAGAAGGCAGGTATTTAATCTAAAGCCAGCATTCCAGTATGTTCACAACCAGTAGAAATCCACCCTGAGCTACGGAGCCATCCTGCAAAGAAGCTCCTCTGAACTGCTCCGTGGTGGAGTTCAGAGTATTTAGCAGCTAGAAAAGCCAGAACAGAACTAACCACCTGTATAATTTAGCGTCGCGTAGTTGTGACAGCAAGAGAACTGCCGGACACGTGAATGGGTTTATCACATCCCATGTAAAATACTATGGATTTCTACACCTGGGTGACTCAGCCTCTATTTTGCTGCTAAACAAGGAGCTGAAGAGGAAACGCTTTTGGATGAGAAACTTTTACACCTTCACCAGCAAACTTTACCTTCCACTTTAGAGGTAAACTGTGGCTTTGAGCAGCTGAGGATTAATACATAAAAGCTGGATTTTTATTTACCGCTAGCAGAGCGATGCTTCTGGTAGCTTTCTAAAAGTCCGCCCTTTTTCTGGCTGTACTGCCACGCTTGCTTAAGGTTCCCATGACACATGAACAGAGCAGCGCACGCGGAGCCTGCTCAGAATGCAAGGCACATATTCCCACAGAATTGTTTGAAATATAAATTCAGTGCTTAGTTTGCTAAACATTTGTTTTCTTCGCATTTCAATATTTGGAAAAGAGAAGAGAGAGCTCCTAATTAGGAAAACATTCATTGCCGAACGGAACAACCAACAGTCCCTTTAATCTGTTGTTCAGAAGCCTGCAATAACCGTATCTCTATAAATAAATTTCTGCTTGCTCTTTTAGATTTGTACCAGTGGCAAGAAATTCTCGACTCCGACTCGCTAACAAAGACTCCAGCGCTGTAGTTTTGAGGCGGGATCCGACAATGAAAGCTCTTCTTTTTTCTGACTTTACCCTTTTAAACAAGAGAAGTCAAAGTCTAGAGTATTCTGATTTGCAACATCAAAGTAGCCTCTGCTACTTGATAGATATTTAACCGAGTATCACAAGTCACGCCGGGCAAACGCGAAGGCTCCGCTGCTGTAAACATCGGCTGGCACACCGAGTATTTCGCGGTGGTCTGGAGTTCATCGTTTCACATTGCAAAGGCTCCGAATGAAGACAGCTTTACAGCTGCGCATGTCTTCTTCATACAATCATTCTAGAATGGCTTCGGTTGGAAGGGACCTCGGAGATCATCTCATCCAACCCCCCTGCTATGGGCTTCTCCACTAGACCAGGTTGCTCAAGGCCTCATCCAACCTGTCCTTGGACACCTCCAGGGAAGGGACATCCACAGCTTCTCTGGGCAGTCTGTCCCAGAGCCTCATCACCCTCAAACTGAAGAACTTCTTCCTAAGATCCAGTCTAAACCTATTCTCCTTCAGCTTAAAACCTTTTCCCCTTGTCCTGTTGCTGGACACTCATGTGAAAAGTCCCTCTCCAGCCTTCCTGGAGGTTCCCTTCAGGTACTGGAAGGCAGTTACAAGGTTCCCCTGGAGTCTTCTCTTCTCCAGGCTGAACAACCCCAGCAACCTCAGCCTATACTCATGGCAGAGGTGTTCCAGCCCCTCCATCATCTTTGGACTCGTTCCAACAGATCTATGTCCCTCTGATGGTGGGGACACCAGAACTGGACGCAGTATTTGAGGTGGGGTCTCACAAGAGCAGAGTAAAAGGGGAGAATCCCCTCTCTTGATCTGCTGCCACACTCCTCTGGATGCATCCCAGGCTAGGGCTGGCCACTTGGGCTGCCTCTTGAACAGCTCTGAAAGGAGGAACTTTAATGTTCTACCCACCTCGCCTTACCAGAGACCAATGATGAAGACTTAGAGTGCTTTTTCGAATGGGAATGACCCAAGGTTTTCCAGTTTGAACACAGGAGTCACCCAGAGCTGCACGATTCTTTTCTGTGTATTTCAGCGGGTTTTGCTCAGCCAGAAGCGCACGGAGCATATATCCTAAATTACACGCCGGCCCGCAGCTACTGTTGATTTGCAGCAGTGTAATAGCCTGTGAAAATGAAAGGTCTGAAATAATTCTCCACTTTGCTTTGACACAAATCAATTCCCATTATTCAGGCGTTTTCAAACAAAGTCCCGGCGACGGGCTGGAGCGCAGTACTTAAAAATCCCTATTTCGGCAGATGGAAACCTGCTTTAAGCAGATGTTAGGGAATGATCGTGGAAAACACAAAACCTTCAGCTTTGTGGGTTCGACAGATTAATCTGCTCCTCAAGACCTACTTGGACACCTCAGCTGAAGAATAAATACTAAATCAACACACCTGGGAACTGAATTATTAGTACTTTATTTTTTGGAGGATGGGAAAGGCCTGACACTATTCATATTTAAGTTCTCCACCTGATTCAAAGAAACTGGAGCACAATTCTTAAAGCTTCATGAGACAGATATTTCTTTTTTTCAGTTTCTATCAAGCTTGTAATTTACCAGTGCCAAACCAAGGTTAATACTGGTGCAATGTTGCCTTTTTTACTGGAACTCTGGTACTCTACTGGTAGCAGCAGATGCTGTGTGCGCTGATTTTGAGAAGTGTTGAACATCCAGAAGACGAAGAGAAGTCAACAGCAGCTGTAAGCACTCAACATCTCTGAAAATAACAGCTACACAGCCTTGAGGTCTTAGGTGTTAGGAGTTTCAGTTAGAGAAAAATAACAACGGTTCCACTGTGAAGCAACTTTACAAAGCGACAAAAGAGATTTAACCTCAAATTTGTGCCGTTTTAAATTCCTGCAGACTTACAAGTAGGCACCAGGCAGCACACGTTGCTGAGAGCCACAGCTTCCCTGAGCTGTGTCCACTCTGCAGCAGGTTTACAAAGCCACCTGCCAGGACTAAATCACGATGAAAATGGTTTATTTCCCAGGCCTGGGTTGAACCAACGTTTATCAATCTTAAAGAGCTCGACCTGACAAAGCACGGGGTCTACTTAGTCATGAAACTTTGGCTCGATACAATTTCAGCGTACTAGCACAAGGCTGCTTCGCAAACCAGTTGGTTCTGTGGTGTTTCTCTGCGACACCAGGCGAGGAGGTGACAGCAAACATCCCAATCTGTGATTAACGACAGAAGAAACAGCTCCAACACAAAGCGTGGCGAGGGTGGCTCAGCCTCGCACCCTTCGATCCCATCTTCTGCCTCGGGTCATCCGCTGATAGCGGAACGTGGCGGAAAAAGTTGCAGCCGCCGGTAGGGGAATTTGTACAGTACTTTAACTCAGCTTTCAGGAGAAAACACAAGTGGGAGTAGCGGGAGTTTCACACATACAAAAGAAGCCCTGCTCAAAAATACAAAAATAAATAAATAAATAAATAAAAAAGGCTAAAGAACCAGGAAGTGGAGGAGTAAATGACAGCGGTAGAGAGAAGAGATGTCTCCTTCCATTTAGACAAGCAGACATACTCTTGCAATTTAATGGATTATAAGGGCTCAAAGATATTTACTGTCTAGCCATGTAAGTACATTCCAGCTCTTGATTTGCTTTTAGAGTTGAAACCAGCCATATATTACATCAATGTGATTCTTGTTTGTTGAAATAAGTGAATAATTTGGGGAGTATATTCCATTGCCTCGTTTCATCTGTTCTCCATTTCCACGAGACGCTGCTTGGAAAACTACAGCTGGAAAAGCACGCGGCCAGTCGGACAGATTGGGCAACAACTCCGACATCCTCCCTCAGTTTTCCAGCTAAATTGGTAACAGCCAGGCTTCAGTCGTGGCCATCGTGACGTACATCGCTTCTAGGGCTTTGATCTGCGGAGGTCTAACAATTCGAGGGCACAACTCAGTTCAGCCAAATTAAAGGCTTCTCTTCTGCCAAGAGGTGCTACTTTATCCCCCTCTCATGCACAGCCACGTGCCCCCAGCCCCTCCCTTGCACCACCACTTGCCTACCAGTGCTGGTCTGTCTTCAAGATGAGCCAGTTGGGGGAATTAAACCAGTAGAAACCTTTCATTTTTTTTCGTAGTGCTGGTTTAGGGCTCTCAACTGACTTGAAAGGTCAAGAAGTCAGCACAGAAAAAAACCAAACCAACAAACAAGTACGCTGCCAGGGAAAGAGGAATGAACAGACCGTCCTATCATAAATCCCACCATCAGAGAGTACCTGCTGATGGCTTCGTTCTTGTTCTTCTCCTGGGAAAAAATTTACCAGCTCTCAAATAGGTAGAAATCTTGTTTCTCTTGCTAAAGCCTGGAACTTTGGAAATTACTCGCTTCTGATGTTGTGTGGAATAACTACTGAGGCAATTTCCCACAAAACTTCTCAAAACTGTCATTTTTTTTCTATTACAGGGCTTAAAAATGAGCTTGTCAGAGATAGCCAGTGAAAACAGAAACATTAGCCATCTAAATTCCCATAATATCGGCTCAAAACAAAATACAACAATGTTTACTCTATTGCTTTGGCGTGGGTTGGTTTGTTTGCAGTCAAACCTTAATTTATACTGGCTCCTCACATATTGATATGTTGAGGAAATAAACAGTAAATACTATTTCCAATCCATCTGTTTAGCTTGTTAGAAAACACCAGCCAGAGGCTTTGCAGAACCGTATTTTCGCCTGCACAAAGCCAACCTGGGCAGCAGGTCTTTCGTTTCACCTGCAGGACTCGGCGCGCGCGTTCGGACGAAGCGCTGCTCCAGTCTGACTCCCCAGCTCTCGCTCCACCTCTGGTCCTGCCAGAGGTTTGTGGAGTTTGCAGCGAGCGAGTGACAATCATCTGGAGGGGACTCACCACATCTGTGAGGCTGGAGGGGGCCGTCCCGAGCTGCGGTCGCCTCTCCTCACCGTGCCTCTTTCTCTGACCCACGAGTACGTCTTTTAGAGAAAACAGCACCTAGGAAGGGTGCTGTGAGGGGAATCAGCTCCACATTTCTCTTTGGAGCCCGTCTCGGCCAACTGCAGACCTTTCTTTTAAAAAGCACTTAACACACTCTTGGTTTTTTGTTTAATTTCCAGTTCTCTAACAATGGATCAAAATACAAACCCAGGCTACAGTTGTTTAGCCGGCAAAATTCTGACACCTCCTTCCTCCGTTTGGGACGAGAGTCTCTTTTTCTTTTTGTCTTTGACTTTCTGTAGCCTGAAATCCAATACTTTTGTCTGCATCTGCTGCCTAAAAGCCATTTCTCCCCAGCCACAGACCAGTCCCCTTGTGTCTCATTAAGTACATTTACATTTGGCTCTTAAAATCCTAAACCGAGCGTTTGGTGCCCAGCGATAGTGCACTGATGAAAGGAGAGCTCTGCTCACGGCTTCTGTAACGACACATGGTATTACTCCACCATTTGGGGGGACGACACTCAAGCAGAACGTTATTTTATTTAAAAAGTGGCTTTTTAAAAAATAATGAGTATTTTTCTACAGCAGGCAACAATGTAATTTAATTAAAAGGCATACAAAAAGCAACATTTGGCACTGTGGATTAATTCAGTGGGCGGATATTTTTGTGAAGCTCCTCCTAAAGTCAATCAAGATGGGTTACTTCCTCAAGAAGACCCTAACCACATGGAGAGTCTCCAGGTACACAGGCCATTTGGTACCACCAGGGTTCTCAAAGCCACACTATTCGATCATGATTAGCAGGCCTACTAGATCATCACCATGGAATTAAATACAGTTAATCAAATCTGAAGCAATTCCTTCCAGAATTGCCCACTGAACCTTTTCAGGTGGCAGGAATGTCAGGAATTCACGATTCTGGCACGCAAAAGCAGGCAGTAATTCCAGACTGGCTCCTACAAGTCATAGTGGCTTCAGTTCAAGGCTTCTATTGATCATTCCTGTGGTAGCGTAAAACAAACGAACCAAAAAACAAGCCAAAAGAAGGCGGCAACGAGTATTCAAGAACCCAGCTCAGAATCACTCGGTATTTAACACGAACAAACAGTTTCTCGCATCACGTTAAAAGCCAACAAGTGGAACAACCTGCAGGCCACAGGGGCAGGCTGCTCACCACCAGAAGCTCTCTCCAACCACCCGGTTGCGTCGTCAGAACTAACTGTATATTCGATGCAGCTCCTGCGTGGAGCTCCAAGAAAAATGAGCAGCATTAGATCAATCTAAAGCTAATGAAGGAAGTCAGGGCTGTCCTCAGAGGGAACTCTCACGTTTACTTTTGCAAGAGCAGATGGGACAAGCAGGCTTTTGGATGCTTCTGTAAGTTTATGGCCAATAACTCAAGGTCTACTAGACCTTGTTGCTAGCTAGCTTGTAAAGAATGGACAGCTACAGTCATCTCCAGCTGAAATAACTAAACAGTGCTCTGATTCCTCCATAAAACCTGCCAGTAGTGTTGGGTTTAGCATTCTGTCACCACCTGAAGACATTGTGTCAGCCACTCTAGTGATCACAAAAGCACCACGGAGACGGCTCCACCATAAACTGGACAGTATCAGAATGAGCTCAGCATCCTTTTCCATGCTTTGGAGAACAGCTCTAATCCAACAGTGTTAAGACTGATTCAACTTCAAGGGCAGAATAAAACCAAGGAACTATTAAGAATATTAAGGTTGCTTAGACAAAACCAACAACCTGACAATCAGCAAGTATGATCTATCATGTAAAAAAACGTGAGATCATTAAAAACACAGACTTTAAATGAATATGATGGCAAGAAAATCTGGCAAAGGAAAACCACCTAGCTCCGTGATGGCTGGTCCTTACAAGCCAACAGACATAGTGAGACCATTATACAAATAATAGCCTGAAGTACTCTCCTTCCTTTCAGAGTCACAAGCCAGAAGAAGGCTCAGTTTAGCCCTTTGAAACATTCTTCTCCACCCACAAAAGCTGCAAATTTTATCTCAGAAATTCTGCCTGTGGTACAAGCAGCAAATTCCTGGGCTGGAAACAAAGGAGCATTGCTGTCATCCAGCAGCCGTGGGCCGAGGAACTTCCTGCCCCCAGCCAACAGAAGAACTCTCCCGTTAGCGCTGCAATCAGCATTTACCAACCTACTTCCCATTCTCTGCTCCGTGGCCAAACTTGCCTCCGGCCAGGAGGAGAATTAGGCAGCCTTCTGCCTGCCTTTCCCCTTTACCATCCTTGCACATGCACACAGAAGATAAGAACTCAGAATAAATCAATGTTCAGACAAGGTCAAATGTAAAAGCCGCCCGATCTCTTTTTGCTTTTAAATCCTTATTCTCATTTCATCTCTTTCTGTTGTCCCCACTCACTATCATCTCTGAAGAAACTCTAGCATGAAGACACGCTCTATCACACAAAATCACCCTCAAAAACCTCTGGTGCCTCTTATCTGGCTGTTGAGGTTTGGGTTTTTTTCTGTGAGACAAGAGCTTGAAGCATTAACAGCTTTCTCTGCAGATCTCAAGAATCTCCCGTTCTAAAAAACTCCGTAGCCTTCACCACGTGCATCCACATACCTCTTAGTTACAAGAAACAAGTCTCTCCCTATTTCTTAAAGGCATGAAAAGACTGCAATATACTTTTTTTTTTCCAGCTGGCTATGCCTGTAGAAGCAGAAGGAAAACTCTTCCTTCCTTCTTTGACCCAGCCAGACCTCTAGCTGTAAGAGGCATTTGAGTCTGTGCTACACTTCCTGAGCCGAGTCTCCCAGCTGTGCCTGATGTGAATAACAGTATCTCGTAGACTATTTGAGTCACTTTTCCTTCAAATGGCTTTACTTTTCAACTGAAAAATAGAAAGAAGCAAAAAAAAGTGCTGTTAGGTATCACTCAGAGCACTGACCAGAGCCAGTCTCAGAACTCAGTCCGAGCTCTACTCAAATTGCTGCTTGAAATCTCTTTCTTCTGTTGAAGCGCAGAGGATGTTGGGCAATAAATTATCATCAGTAAAGGGCAAAAGACTCAAAAGTTTTGTATGAATTCCCATTTTCCCCTGACTCATGTAAACATGACCCAGCAGTTCTGATACGGCACTGGAGAGATCCAGACTCAAGTAAATTCACAGCTGCGGTCTTTAAAGTCTTCTTGGATAACCAGGAATATCACAAACAATTTATAAACTTCCTCAGCTACTTCAGATTCTCCAGTGCTCACAAAAGTCCCAAACCTTCAGCCACTGACAGGGGGTCCAGAGAAATGGACAGAATTTACTTATTTCCATTTAATATCCAATTTTCCTCTGTATATAAAGGCATTTCATTCTAGCAAGAGAATTCTTTCCAAAAGTTCAGAGGAAGTAAAGCTAGAGCTACATGTCTAAGGTAGGACTAAATATTATAATCACTTTTCATGCCTTTTTAAATGTTAATACTGTTTGAAATATTCAGATGATTTCCTTATACCTATGAATAAATAATCCCATGCCTATGTGTATATTATTTGCACACACAGGAAAAAATACAGCAATGAATCTTAATTCTTCTCTGCATCCACCCAGCAGACAGGAGAAAAGGGATGTGAAATGGAATAGATCTTCCTTCTGAGAAACCACCATGTTTTGAACAGTCCAGGTGCCGGCTGATGCCACCACATGGTGTTTTATAGGCTGCTACTAAGTGAAATTTTACTATCCAAGGCAGTGGGTTCGATTAGACTGGTAAGAAAGTTACTTAAATTTTCACTTTAGAGACGTTCAGAACAATAAGAAGCAAAAAAGCTTCTTGGAGCAAGTCTGGAGGAAAAGTCACCGTAGTAAAAGTCACCACTTGGGCAGCCAAAGAAACCATCGGAACCGCGTGGTCTCAACTCTCCTACTGTTCGTGCTGCTCAAAAAAAGATGAGAATATTGAGCTATTTAAGAAACCATTAGATATTGTATATAATGCTGCTGGGTTTGGACCAAAGCAAACCTTTGAAAATCAGAAGTCCAGTTTTCAAGGCCCTGCAAGATAAAAGGCTGAGGAAGACATTGGTAGACTGCATGCAGACTTGTTTATTCAAAAAAAAAATAAAAAAAATTACAAGTGCCATTTCTCCTAAATACAGGAGGCATCAACCAAGAGCTTTAAGTTCTTTTGACCTCATCAAAAGGGCGTGTGAAGGCAAATTTTCCTCTACTTCCTTTTGTACCTCTGGTGGAATAGGTGAGATTAATCTTTTTGTCCCTCAAATGACATTATTTTAACAGCCCCCTGTACTCAAGGGGTTAGGAAAGCAGGTTTCTGGTAACAGCCTGAAGCCCCAAACTTCTCTTCTTCCAACTAATAAAATTACTTAGCCATTCACAGCAATTCTTCTCCTGATGACGTTCTACCAAAGGCATTGCTGGGAGGAGATGGATGAGTGACAATATCTATATCAGGTTTTTCTCAAGGGTGAAGGGGAGTATGAGAGAAGCACCAAATGTTGGTTTACTGGGGGTGGAAGAGGCAGCCCTACCATCATCATGGATTTTATTGCCATCACTTGGCGCTCCATGTGTCACAGGATGCCACCCCAGGTCCCAGCACCTTTCAGATGGCAGTGTGGGCTATGGCATCTGTTAAAAAATGTCAGGGAGATGTAACAGAGACTGCCTTAAAAAGTTAAAATAAGGCTGTCATTAAGGATATGTTACTACTGTTTTCAGTCCAGGAAGCCAGGTCATTTCAGGTTCCCATAAATAGAAAGTGGCAAGCCAGTTAAAAAAAAAAAACAACAAAAAAGCAAAATTAAAACAAAAGATTCTCGTTGCACAATTCTTCTCCTCCTGCTCTTGATTTAAAGCCAACGTAACCAAAAGATTGACCTACACGAGCTCACATTTCCTTCCTGTTTCTTCCCTCCCATCTCCCAAGTTTCAAACTAGTAACTTTACGTTATCTGCAAACCCTGCTGTTGTTCTCTTCCACAAAGTTAAACACCCTGCCGAATGAATCAGCAGTTCAAGCAGAAGCCAACCCCATCCAAAGCCCATCAAAGGTTATATCAACACGGCGATGGTTTCCCAGCGCGCTTTCCTAGGAAAACAAGGCTTAAGTAAACACATTTCTTACCGGTCTGCCTCTGACCCTGTTCTCCCACTCCACCAACAGTTTTGGAACCACTGGCCAGTTTCATCTTCAATGAAGGGATGGAAAGCTCAGTGCCTTTAAGGAGGGGGTTGGAAGGGAAAGCAGAGGTACCCAAAATGGGGCACCGGACTCATGTGTGGGGTGCTACCATTCCTAAATCTCATCTGGAATTGGTTCTTACTCTACTTGCTTCAGAAAAACTCTCAAGTTTCACCTTATCCTGAAAAGGACCAAAAGCCCTCAGGTCCTTGGTTTCCTGATGGAGCCATGACAAAGAGGTGAGAGGCCACAAGGAATAACTTCTGCTCTGATCTCTGGACTAAGACCCATGCTTATTTCCCTTGCTGGCCCATGACTAGAACAGGAGATTGACGTGCAAGCCTCCAGCGCTGGAGGATTTCATCCGGCAATGTCCTTCATTCACCTCGACCTCCACAATGTCTTGCACCACAGCATTCGCCATTGGGACACTAATCCCCAAGCCGAGAGCCAGTGTGACGCTGCTGGGCTCACACAGGCGTGTGCTGAAGCAAGGACTGCATCTGATGGTCCACATTAAGGTTCTTCACCAGGTTTGAGTTCCTGCACAAAATCAAGGCAAGCAGCCACCTACACCCGCAAATCCCGTAGCGCTCTCGGCCTCAGAGAGCTCCTTTTACCCTGAGAGCCACCACAAAGATGACTTCCCACATAATTCTGGACAAAACAGGGTTCCCTCTTGGAAGCTTTCACAGCCAGTATGATCTCTCTCCCTCCCCTGCAACCACAGCCGGCTCGCTAACAGCAGAAGAGCCCATCTTGTCAGCTCCTCAGCGTGGCTATAGTGCTGCCTTTGGACTCCTTGCTGCAGAGTGCAAAGTTACTAGATTATTAACTGCTAATGACGAGCCCACGCTGCATATTAATCAGGCAGCCATTGAACAGCATGTACTTTATTCTCTGTATTACAGCTAACACAACAAGCCGAGGTGACAGACAAGGCCTGAAAAAAAAACAACAAACCAAACCTAAAAGGTATCAAAAAACGTACGTGTGCTCCAAGTTGCTGAAAAACATGTTATAGCCTGGGAGATATTTTTAGACTTCCATAAACTGCCAGGTGCCTGCATTATGCAAGAAAACTTTAATCTATAAAGCTGGATTTAGAGCCAGCGCTTCAAGACGAACGAATGCAGCCAACAGCCGGAAAGACCTACGCTCTCTGTACATTTGTCTGGCACAAACTGGTAGGACTCACTTGGAACTGTGAAGAAGTGTACATGTGCTGCTTCTAAATACCCTTCAAGTTTCGATGGCCACAAAGTAGAACGGGGTTTTCTTTTGATTTTGTCATTACCGATTTGGGTGAGCTTTCATTTAATCAAAGCTTTAACAATACACAACCTTCTCCTTGGAAAGCCGGCCCGCAAGCGGCATATTTTAAAAGTAAACAGTTTGTTGTTAACTTAACTCAAAGATGAGTTAAAGAAAACCATTACCAAGGGCTTCCCGAGTCAGTACATCTGCTTTGTCCATTTGACTGTACAAACAAAAACTCACCAGCTGTACAGAAGGGATTTTTTCCTCCAGTCTTCCAACAGAGCAGATGATTATTTCACGGCAAATGCTGTCAAGTCTTTGGCTGGCTGGCAGAATTCCTTTGCTGGTCAGATCTCTTCACCACTGACCTGTTAAGAGAAAGCATTTGGAAGGTTTTACTTCTTACAGTGCTGGGTTTATGGGCTCAATGATCTTAAAGGTCTTTTCCAACCTAAACGGTCTTCTGAATCTATGATTAAATTATTGTGAATAATTATTAAGATCATACGACCCTGAACACTCCATTATTGCAGCAGAATGACTCCCAAAAGCAACTCTGGAATTCAAAATTAGGTGTTTCACTACCAGTTTCCCAGGTCATCCAAACTACTGAGCATCCTTCGTCACATGGACTTCTGTGCATCCTCCTTCAGACCCTGAAACACCCTCAGCAACGCAATGACTTTTCAACAGTGCGATGACAACCTCATTTACTGTCTAGTTAAGTATTTCTAACTCTTTTAAAGCCTAAAGAACAAATTCCTGTAACAGAAGAGCTACTGGAGTCACTACAAGGAACGGGTATTTTGAACGTCACTGTACCAGCTATAAACCCAAGCGCCCCTCACGTGCCAAAATCCTTCTATTCCCTCCATTCTAGCGACTCAAGTAACAGTTAATTTATTTAACTGCTACTAAAGAGTCTCTTCCATTTCAAACGACTTCACGACCTTTCAACTCTACCCGACGCTTTTGCACATGGAAGCCATGAATGTTCCAAGACACCACCAAATTGCTTCCCCTCTCCTGGGGATTCCATAGAAACACCTGGGCGGACCCTGCCAGGGCACTTTCGTCAGCTCCCTCGCTGCCCACGACACCGAAAAGGTGCTTGCTGATGGCTTTGTGCTCCCTGGAGCATCCGCAGCGGACAATTTAATTTAAGAGTTTTCCTTGGGTCAGCGTATTCTGTCCTGATTTTCTCCAGGCGCCGCTCGCTTAGTCCTTCAGCAATTTCACTGAAGTCCCTCGCAGTTTTAGGGACTCAGAAGTCATTCAAAGTCAGTCACTAGTGCTATTTAAGCAGGGCACGAGTAGTTTTTTTATATATTTTCAATGATGTGACTGGATTTGACACTAATAACATCTAGTTTTAATGCCCTGCTGCTAACTCCACCTCGAGCTGGGGAAGCTGAGTCACTGAAAAGCTGAAGAGCTTGCCCAGATAAATTCAGCAAATCACCTTCCCAGCCCAGACCCCCACCACCAGACCAGCCTGTCCTCCAACCGCTTCTCGAGGAAGATTCTCTGTTCACTACTACTGACTGTTAGTAATTTCTACACGTCTGTGCTACACAAATGCCAATGGGAAACAAGGACGAAATCACAAGTTCTGGAATAAACGCTTGCAGATCTTCTCGAAGGAAGATGTGCCTCTGGTCTGACCTTATGACCCCTGAACTAGAATGACAGTAGGATTTAGTAATCAAAATAACATAAAATAATATAAATGAAAAAAAAATCAAATAAAATAAAGGATAAAATAAAATAACATCAAGGAATATAAAATAAAATACAGTAAAATAAAATAAATGACAAAGAAAAAAAAAGGAAAGTAAAGGGAAAGGAAAGGAAAGGAAAGGAAGGAAAAGGAAAGGAAAGGATAAAGGGAAAGGAAAGGAAAGGAAAGGAAAGGAAAGGAAAGGAAAGGAAAGGAAAGGAAAGGAAAGGAAACTCAAATAGATTTATAATTTAAAGTTATTCTAGCAAAAGCAATAATCCCTTTTGCCCTTTTAGGAAGTGGTTACTTATTTTCCCCGAGGAACTGAGCAATAAAAATAAGTTGTGCAATTCTAAGCAACGGAAAGAAAACGTTATTTTGGTTTTCGGAGGATACAGGAGCCACAGTAAAAGCAAATCACTAAGATCAGTTCCTTTATTCTACAAATATGGAATGAACGGGACGAATCCTTCACCAGGTTTGTCCAAACACTAAGAAGGGAGGGGAAAAAGAGAGGAAAAGCCAAACCCCTCCAGCAGCTCCCAGCTCTCCGGGGCAGCCCCAGAGAACCCAGGCACAGCAGGAGCTGCCGAGGAGAACCGACACACAAACCACGTGTGTCCAGCACTCCAAAAAAATGTTTTTCCGAACAATTCTAAAGCACAACAAACGGCAAATGACTGAGGAATCCCCCAAATCCAAGCACTCTCCTGCCTGTGCCGATCCTTGCAGAAACACCGGGCAGTGCTCGGAGATGCCAGGAGACAGCTCTCGATGCGGAGTGGGAGATCAGCCTCCGCAGAGGAGGAATTCACCCGGGAAGCTGGCGATGTCAGCTCCTGACAGGAGATGGCAGGGAGCCAGGAGAGTCCTTAGTTCTGCAACCGCTCGGGAACAAATATTTAACTTGGGAACGAGCGAGGAGACCGACTTGGATCTCGGCAGAGAAGCCAAGAGGGAATTATAGAACTGCAGGTCAGAGTCCGCGAGGCACGGGGCCCGTTCTGCTCGTTCCTCCGGCTGTTCCAGCCAGATCCAAGCATTTGCATTGGTCAGGAATCCGTGCTTTGCATCAACCTGACCGAGACTGGAAGCACCCACATTACCTTCTGTAGTGCCTGGGATGCCTTGAGAACGGAGAACCCCTGCCTGGCAGGGAAAAAAAAAATCACTGCAATGAAATGATGGGTCCTTGGCATAAAAAAGTAACCCCTTTTTGAACCTGCTGTGGCCCAATAGTCTTTCCACATCGGTCTAAAGCTGGAAGAACGGGTTTTATACGTCCACTAATTTCCACCTTCTGCTCTTGGAACTTTTTCTGCCCACAAAAGCAAGGTTGAAAAGTCCTCCCATGAGCAGACAAGGGCTGGTACACAAGTTCACAAAACCACAGCTCAAGCTGCTTTCAAACAACGAAAACTTCAGCTCCTTGAGCCTCCCTGCCCTCTCAGGCAGCATTTTCAGAGCTGTCTTACTCATTTTTTTCCGAGATTTTCTGCATCAACAACCATACAACCCTTTTTTTGCTTCAAACACTTAGGTGTTTATGAAATATTTCTCCCTTCTCTGCGGTCTGAAGTGAAATATCCCCTCCAGCAGCAGCAAGAGCAGGTTTGGGCATTTTAAAGCCACGTGGACACGGCTGGCCCAAGATGCAGAGCAGGAATCACCACGGGCGGCTTGGAGAGAAGGAGCTTTAAGGAAATGCAGTATAATTCAAAGGATGGAGAGAGAGGGAGTTGAGCCTTGGTTTAAAAAGCTGAAAAGCAGAAGAGGAAGGAATGGCGCTGGTGTGGGAAGCAGGAGCACGCAGTCTAGGAAGTGCAGAATCGCTCCTGCTGCCACCACAGCCACAAAACCGGGGAACTCACAAGATGCCACGGATCCCCTGACTGGATTCTCCTCTGGAATCCCCTGCCGTTTGCTTCCTCTTTCCTAATCTTTAATCAGCGCACCATTGTTTGTTCTGCTGCCAATCATTTTCATATTCTTCCTCAGCGGGTTACTTCTTGACCAAATTTTTGGATGTCTGTGGAGCCGCAAGTTTTTGATATCTCAGATGACACTTTCAGATAACTCCCCGTTTCCAGTAGCGTCCCCCACGCTAATTGCGTTCCCAAATGCCTTCTGTAACCGTATGCATCCCTGTAACTCTGGAAAAATTATTTATTGATGTGGTGTGCCTATCACATGGGTGCATGAGCACCTACAGTCGTGTGCATCAAGCGTCGAGAAACAGCCGGAGCCGCGTCCTGTTTGCAGGAGGGAAGCGCAAGCAGGCTGTGATGAGGCTGTAAGGATACATAAGGAAATACTCTGCTTTAGAGGGACAAAGGAGAATTCTTCTTTACCCTTCAGAATTAGATTAGTCTATGTGCAAACACAAGCTTTCTGTGTTGAGAAAAAATATTTATGTTTTTAGATGACTGCCCTTCAATTGTTGATAATCTGCACGCAACGGTATTTTAACCAGAAAATCTTTTCAGAGTTATAGAAAGCAAAAAAAAAAGCAATGAAAAAAAAAAAAAAAAGCATATTCATGCAGGACTGTAAGAAGACTGGCCCAGAATTCACTCACCAGTGAACACCAATCTAAAATGTGAAGGAGATAAGAGGACCTGGTAACAAGTTCTATTATGCTCGAGAGAAAACTGAATATAAAACTCATGTCTTAGCAATTTAAGTGAAAGTGTTGCCCTTCTGCACGGCTGAAAGCTTCACACTGTGCTGAGAATAAACTTGCAGACAGCAATGACAGCTGTGGGAATGATGCCACGTATTAAAATGTTGAAACTTTCCTCACAGATGACAACAGGAGTAGTCACCCAACAGAGCAGCGCTCCGCTCAGGTACAGGTCAGCTGAGACAAGGAGCAACACTCGGGGGAAGACTAGAACTTGAGAAGAAAATGAAAGCCAAAAGAAGTTTTTAAAGATAACTCCCAGGAGGAATGCTTAAAAATATAGATTCAAATTAAGGAAGGATTAAATTCCACATCAAGCTAACTTACTTCATCTGTAAGCAGACAGATATCTTGCCGGAGAAAAAAATTAATGAGACTTTCAAATTGATCTCTAGAAAATAGGAAAAAATGCAAGAGCAGGTAAATAAATGTACTTTAGGCATCTCCTGCCCCACATGGAGAAAACAAGGGGTTGCAAGTTGCTCTGGAGGAGATTCCAGTCAGAATCCAGAAGAAAATTCTTTACAATGAGAACTATTAAACATTGGAATAGTCTCCCAAGGGAAGTGGTGGACGCCCCTACCCCGGGCAGTTTTAAGACTCAGCTTGAGAGGGTGCTGGGCCAGCTCACTTCAACCAATTTTTATTTATTTTTTTTTTTTACTTAAAAGGATCCTTGAGCTTCCTTCCAATCTGGCATTCTAGGATTCTATGATCATCTCTACAAAGCAAGTATCTACACTGAGCCATGCCCATTTACACTAAAAAAAACCAATTAGCACAGAGCATCCATAACGATCTTCTCACAAAATCACCAAAAACCACGTGAAAGACCCTGCACTGTGACAGCCCCTGGGATTCCTTCTCACCATCCAATCTGGAAATCGAAGGGTTTCCATATGGTTAGAGACAGACGAAGGGAAGAAGCCACCGTTTGAAATTCCCCATTTGCACATCGCTACTTCGATCAGGAGTCTCAGTTCCTCTCCAGGAAAAGCAGGAGATGCTGCCTTATCCCAGCCTTCATTTCAGCCCCCTCTGCCTCTACCTCTTTAGACAACAGGAAAAAGCCGTTTGTGGACCAAGCAAGGAATTCGTTCCCGTGGCCTGGTCTGGAGCCAACGTTTGGAGCCCTTCTAGGCCCGAAAGCTGTTCCGGAGGTTATTCTACAAAATGAGGATCAACATCCCAAGCTTCACAGAAGGCCCCAAAGCGCGGCTCTGACCAGAAGGTTGCCAGCATTTGTTGCCTTCTCGTGGCAGAAGTTGCCATGATGCAAAACCACCCTGGCGCTTTCCCTTCCAGTGCCTCCTTGTAACTCCGGGCAGGAGAATGGTGGGTGAAGGAATGGCTGGAATGTGTTTGTTGTAGCACAGTTTTCTGCTCTGCAATCACTTGCTGCTTCCTGTCAGACTGCAGGGGAAAAAAACAACCAAACAGGCTTCTTTTAACATTCCCCTCTCCCTCCCTAATGTAGCTAATGCTTCATTTTTTCTGGGGATAAAAGAATGTTTTATTAATGGAAATTATGCAAATAAAAATACTCTTCATTCATATTTTTTTTTCCATTCATTTGCTCCTCAAGCAGGTAGGTCTCTATCTTATCCATTATCTATTCTTATGTACACATTTGGCAGAACAAAGACATTGAAATCGTGAATCTGGTTCTCCAATCTGGGCGCTTTGCGCTGTCACAGCCACATGAAGAGGCCCAGAAGCCAGCAGAACAAGATTCACAAGGAATAACCTCGGGACAGGGGAGTTTCCCAGCTGTCATGAAGCCAATGGAGTAACTCTGCAATGTTGCTCCCTGAGCCCTGGTAACCAGGGCAAAAAGTGCTCAAAGAGACTTCAAGCTGCAGGAATAAAACCTCGTGGCCTTCGCAACTCAGCATCATCTTCCTGGCATGAAATCCAAATGCTCGTTTGCTTCTTCAGTCTTGTTGAATAAGTGGCAACAAGCAGAATAAATCGAGGCTCTTTTAGTACTATCAAAAAGTTGATGTAAAAGATGCATGTTTCATAGAAGAATCACAGAATGGGAGGGGTTGGAAGAGACCTCTGGAGATCATGGAGTCCAACCCCCGCTGCCAGAGCAGGATCACCCAGGGCAGGCCACAAAGGAACAGATCCAGCTGGGATTTGAGAATCTCCAGAGGGGACTCCACAACCTCTCAGGACAGCCTGGGCCAGGCTCTGTCACCTTCACAGCAAAGAAGTTTTTCCTCATGTTGAGGTGGAACTTCCTGGGTTCCAGTTTGTGCCCATTGCCCCTCATCCTGTCCCCGGGCACCACGGACAAGAGCCTGGCCCTTTCTACTTGATCCCCATCCTGCAGAGATTTGTAAACATAAGATCCCCTCTCAGCCTTCCCTTCTCCAGACTGAACAGCCCCAGGGCTCTCAGCCTTTCCTCATAAGAGAGATGTTCCAGTCCCTTCATTATCTTCGTAGCCTCCATTGCACTCTCTCCAGTACTTCTCTGTCCCTCTTGAACTGGGGAGCCCAGACCTGGGCCCAACACTCCAGATGTGGCCTCACCAGGGCAGAGCAGAGGGGCAGGAGAACCTCCCTCAGCCTGCTGGCCACACTCTTCTTTATGCACCCCAGCTTCCAAGTCAGAATTGTTGTTCCTTAAAAGGAAGGAGCATATTTTTTTATAAAACCCACAACATCCTGGTCTGCTACAACTAATACAAGATTTTTCGTAGCAGTAGTAGTTAAACCTTTCTATCCAGTACAATACCCGAGCAGCTGCCCTCAGCTGTTTCACTTTAAAACCCAGTTTCTTATTGCAGGCTTTACAGTTGCTCCCTATACAGCGTTTTCATCTGTTAGATGACATCTGAAATTCATTACTGGTTCACGAGACTCCAGTGTGCATTTTTAGATATATTCCTTAAATGCCATTATACAGAGGTTAGTGCCTCTGAATATCTACAAGCAACTGCAGCTGTATCTACCTAAAAAAAGAAAACGAGTTCCATTTATATTGTATTCACGACGTTAGAACCAAAAGCATCGATGGATTCCAAATTATTGAAGTATGTGCCTATTTTTACTTCCCCTCTAATTGTGAGGAAAATAACCACCAAAAAATAGCAACATTATTTCATAACAGGCAGGACGGTTTTCAAAGCCCATCCTATTTCTTGGTGATATTTCATCCGGATTTTTCCAAACACAAAGACATGAATCTGGAGGTTTTGACGCTGGCGCGTTTATGCCGTAAATTAAAAGTCACAAGGTTTACAAAGCACTGCCCTCAAATATTCCTACCCGGAATTGCTCTTTGCTAGTAAGTCATAGAATCATAGAATCACAGAAACATAGACTCATAGAATCACAGAAGCACAGAAACATAGAATCACAGAAACATAGGAACAGAATCACAGAAACATGGAATCACAGAATCATAAAATCACAGAATCATAGAAACAGAAGCACAGAAACATAGAAACATAGAATCACAGAAACATAGAAACATAGAGTCATAAAATCATAGAATGGTTCGGGTTGGAAGGGACCTCTAAAGTCCTCCAAGGGGAGCGGGGCTGAGGCTTAGCACATGTCCCTACCCCTGCTGGAAACTTCTCCTCGAGAGTATTTTCACTAGATCACAAGAAAGAAAAGGAGAATTATTCTGGCTGATTGCCTACTAGCTTTTTCTGACAGTACTGTCCCCAATTTTTTGGTACTGAAGTTTAAAATAAATGAACTGTGCCCAGTTCTGGAACACGGCCGGGCCCCGCCGCGTTTTACATATGCTCTCCGTGCCACCCCAGGCCAACCACCCCTCACTAAGTTCCTCTCTGCTCTTTACAATCTTGAAAATATTTGCAACTAGAAGGCAAAGCTGCACAAACGACGAAGAGAAAAATCAGCCACGAGAACGTGTTAAATAACGGCACTTTTAAGCTACAACAGCGACACAAGACACTTTCACAAGTACATTTTTGAGAGCAATAATATAGAGTGTTAGTTAAACAAAGATGTTGGCACCAAAGGGACTGCAAAATTATTCAAAGTGAGGGTTTGGAAAGGCCAATGTATGGAGTGCACTTCGTAGGAAGTTTTGGCTGATTTAAAAGTTCAGTATCTTTAAATGCTGAGTTAATAAGGAGCGGAGGTTGTGCAGATACTGGACCCAAACATTTACCAAACGCGTGCCCCAAATTCCCCCTGGCTCCAGCGAGTTCCACGAGGCACCAGGGCTGGGACTGCTGGAAGTGGAGCCTTTGTGACAAAACTGGAGAGTCAAACCCAACTGTCCCACCGCGGCAAATTGCATCAGGCCGTTGCTCGACCGATCACGGAAATGTATTTCCTCCTCCTAGTGACCAAGTTCAATAAATCCCGTCATCACGGCGGCTACGACGACACTGTGCAAAATCGCACCTCACAAAGAAATGAGATGAGTTTTTAAACATTTATTTTGCAGAATGAACCATTTTTTCATAGCAAAACTTCTTGTAATGGGCAACATTTCCACCACTGGAAGCTCCCCTGTCTAAGCATGCTTAATTGCTCCCTCTGCAAAATAAATCTCCCCTTTCTTTCTTCCAGGGATTTCTACCTTACCTACCTGTCTTAAAGGGGCATAACATAATTTGGCCTAAAGCAAAGAACCAAACGTTCCTGGTCCTGAGACTGTACTTCTATTTGCATTGTTGCTAAGCAGAGCACACCACATTTATTTGCACAACACTTCTCAACACGGACAAAGTTCATTCTGATAGGAGGAGAGAGCTCCAGAGAAGTATCCTCCAGACCTCAGGAGGGAGAAGTGCTACATGTGACTGTCACCTGGCTTTTCAGCAATGGTTTTTCTTTAAAACAATAATATCCAACAGTCCAGCAGCAGAAACTGCGTCTTCTCCTCTACCACCACAGCAGTGCAAACCCTCAGCAATCGGCTGTGTTCTTTCTTCAGGAATTCCTTCCGGGGCTATGAAGGAGGCAGCCCTTTGTGAAAATGCTGGAGGACAAGAGGAGCCCACCAAACGTGTGACAGGGCAAACAACATCCTTTCATAGCTCCACCCCAAGAAAATAGCATGAAAAAAAGGAAAAATAAACCTTGGTGAACTGGAAAGGTTACCTGGGGAGCGGCCCTGCCAGGCAAGGACATGCAGGAGGGGGCCTGTGGGTTAGTAAAAGTCACATTTCGTGCTCCTAACACAAGAGACTTGAAGATCACCATGAGCAGCAGCAGCAGCAGATTTTTGATTCTAAGATCTTCAGGGAGAAAATCCTTTTCATGTGGGTTACCACAGCTGGTGTTGTGAAGGCAGCGAGGAAGAGGGAGGTTCAGCACTGAGCTGGCTGCTTTTCGAGTCCAACCAGGTCAGTCATCAGAGACAACAGTCCCCATCCAGTGGTATTGTCTCTCCCAGAGAGGTGGAGGAGTTCTCCATATCTCCAATTTAATGTTAGCTGGGAAACTCCTCAAAAAGCCAAGAAAGACTTGAGTGGGTTTCACTGACCGCTCTCATGAGCTACTGAATGAAGAAGCAGCTTTCCAACTGGGGGCTAATTCTGAGATGAGGCCAAGGGTACAGTAAAGCTCTTGGTGAATTTTACTGCCGGCAGGAATGGGAAAGAAGGAAAGGAGGGAAGAAATAGGAGAATAAGGAAACCACAGACTACCTAACGTTTCTAACACCTTGTGATCAAACACAGAGTCCAAGTTTCTCCGTTTCTTTGTGAGTGACACCAAAATCACTCAGAGCAACGTATTGTGAGAAAGAAGAGCTCCCTGGGCGTGTGAGAACATCAATACTTTGTCACCTCAGCCACTGCACAGTGCTGCTCAGTTCTTGGCATCTCCTCATAGAACAACCCAAGTGGGAAGGGCCCTCAGGAGATCTCCAGCCCATCTTTTGTCTCCAGGTAGGGCCAGTGAAGAGCTCCCACCATTTTCCTCAGGGCTTTAACTAGTCAGGCCTTGAGAACCTCCAAAGCAGTGCACAACATTTCTGGGTTGTCCATTCCCCAGCTTGACAGTCTAATGAGGAAAAAGGATTTTTTTAAATATCCGTGACGCCATTAGCCAGCTTTGGCTTGGCTTTTGTAAATAAACGTAAGAATTAAATGGTTTTCTGTTAAATGAGTTAATAGACAGATCCCTGAATACACAAGAACACCACCTACGGATGCACACAGCTCGCTGCAGAAAGATTCACTCCCATCCTCCACAAAAACAAAGCAGATAAGAGCTATAAATACGCACCTTTTTCTAACATGTTTGGGTTTTTGCTTTTTGCAAGTCAGAAGGCGGTAGAATCTAAACGAGCGCGGTACAACTCGGAAAAGCGACACGCACTTAACGAGGCCGAATTTTACCACAAAATTCCTCAGGTGAGTTCACGTATCTCGACGCTCACAACCTTGCACAGATTTTGCCAGACACCTACTGTCGCCCATGACCCCAGAACGGACATATATCTATTTTAATTCGATAACCCAAACGGCAAAGTATTCCCTTGCTGAGCCTGCGGAAAATCCAGCTTCCCGGCTGGTCACAAATGCCTTTTAATTGATGTTAAGTCCACAGACAAATAGGGAAACTAATCTCTTCCATAAAGAGAACAACCGAGAAAAGAAAAGATACACATTTGTGCAGCTGCCACTGAAGGAGTATACTGACGATGGCAAGAAGCTACCAGGAACTGTAAGTCAGATAAATATCTAGGCTTTTATTTTTGCCTTACAACCTCAACTCCTAACCAAAACAGGTGGCAGCTTTTCCATCCTGCAGCTGAGCAGCTCTTATTCGGAGCTAAGTGCACACGTAAGCACTTACTCAAAGATTCCGCTTCCCTTGGCACTCTCTTGCCACCATCCTTTAGGACAGCTCAGGGGCTTTGTGGACCTGCTCTTGCTGGCACCGCGTGCTCCCTAAAAGCTTATTCCATAGTTTTGATATTTTTTTAATATATTTTAATATAGTTTCTCATAGGGTTATAAGATAGACCAGGCCACATAGTCTGTTCAATAGAAGAGTGGTTTACAAAACCTGATTTTTGCTACAGATTCATTTAATATACCGTGTGAAAAATAAGGAAAAAGAAGTGTTTAGTGGGGCTGTTACTGACAGTGCTGAAGGTGGTGATCGTTCTCCACACTACCCAGCTCCTACACCAACCTCGTCTGAAAGTACTAAAGGGTATTTTCTTCCCTAAATCCAATTAGTATTAATTGGAGCTCCATCCACATTTTGAAAGAGAAACACACACTAAAAAGTGACTTGTCACAGTAGGATTACTCACCTATATCAACTATGGAAATCTAAGAGTGGGGGGAAAAAAATAGTCAATCAGTTCCACTCTGGGATCGTTATCCAGGGAAATCCACTGCTGAGCTCCCTGGGCACTCACAGCTTCATGATGACAGCTACTACAAGTTGTTCCTGCCCTTGAAATGATCTCTTTATGTAAAAACTTTTTTTTCAGTGATCATCAGATTTTCTCATCATTTTCCTAATCAGCACATGCTGCTGGGAAACTAATTTTGGGCAAAAATATGCACACATATACACACACACACACATTAAAATACCCCTGCTCACTATATATAGCTACACTTAACATTTCCAAGTAAATGGTACAGCAACATACAAGAATCTCTCCATGTATTTCACATGCTGTGTGCTAATAAATCACTTATTCAGGAATTTTATTCATGAAAAACAGAAGGGGAAAGAAAATGAACCTGATTTATTTTGGGAAATGTAAAGACAAGCACGTGACAATGGCTCCGGAAGGGATCCCTTTATTTTAAGAAGGAGGCATTTCAATCTTTGCTGAAAAATAAACCCATACAGCTTGAAAGAGTTGACTGTGGTTTGGGACAGAGGGTAAGGTATAAACTAACATTCCTTTTTTATGTTTTTAAGCTGATAGCTATCAGAAAACTACAGGGCAGGTAAATGTTCAACCAGGCTACCAGAATATTGGCTACGTTATTTTTAAACACTAAAAGGACAATACAGAATGAAACGAAAAAAAAAAAAAAAAACCACAAAAAAAAACAGAAAAACAAACAACAAAGTAAAATCAAAAATACCTATTCTTCTTAATTCTGAATTCTTAGTTTCTTCTTAAAACCGAGATTCAGAAACTAGTCCACAGAGCTTAAGTGATGTTAAAAAAAAAAAAAAGAAGAAGAAGAAGATCACAGCTGAGAGTGGGGTCATAATGTCAGTTAACAGTGTTTAACTTATTGAAGGGTGTTGCATCCACATGAGCTACAGAACGAAATCGGGTCAGGACATCAGGACTGAAAATAAATCACCCTGAAAATAAAAATATTTCCTGTATATAGTGTATAGATGCAGATACGTCTACATAGATTGTATCACACAGGTATATAAAGACATTACAGAGAACAGAAAAACTCTGCACATGTAAGAACAGAAAGCCTTTGAAGAAAACCTTGAGTAATCACTTCAAACTACAACTTCCTCATGAGTAATTCCAGAGCAGAACAGAATGCTAAAGCTGGCAAATGTTGATTCTTCAGGAATTACTGGCTCATCTTTTGCAGAGGTAACTTGGAAAGACTAAATGTAGAGCTAAGTGAAATGTGCTCTCTGAAGATTTCTAGGGAGTGGAATTGTCTCTAAATTTCCCTACCCGTTTTGAGCCCCACATCCCAGGGTTATATGGTAACGACGAGGCTCGAGAAAACTCCCCTTCCTTCTATGTGGAGATACAAAGAGCAAGATTCTGAGAAGCAGCCCAACAGCATTTTGATTTCTCAAAAGAAAGAGCATAACTGTAACTACAAGCTGACTGCATAAACCTTGAATATTTTTCAAGGCATAGAACTCTTTCCAAAGCTATCTGACCAGTAGTAGAATCAGTAATAATTTCTAGCGGAGAAACAATTATTCAGTCAGAGCTGCCGTTTAAGGGAGCAGGAAGAGAGAGAGAGAGACGTTTATTCATCGAACTGAACCGTGATCCGAAACACAGAACATGTGGGGTATGTTTCAAATCCAGAACAGATTTTATAGCAGAGTTAAATTAAAAATCCTTGAAGTTTTATAATGGAAACGCTGACAGACCCTAAAATACAGCGACACTAGTGGGTGTCACTATAATAAAGTGGCATTTAAGACTTTTGGTGGTTTTTTTTTTGCTAGACTATGATTTCTGCAAAGGTCACATTTGAATAAAACTCTATCAGTAAACATTAAAAGAATTAGCTCTGCCAGAAAGACACTTTTCTTTCTTTTTTTTTTTTTTACTTAACTTGCATAGTTTTAAAGAACAGATTATTGTCTGTATCGAATCTCTTCTCGTGTATCATTATTGACAGAAGTCCTCTGAAAGGTGAAAGGAGACCGAAGGACTTCCCTCTGGAGCTGAATTCCCTGCTGACGGAGCACTGGGGCTGTGACACAGCAGCGAGGGAAACCCTCTTGGCTCTTTCCCAAGCTTCTTTTCTCTTTGATTAGATCCCCATGGGGTGCTTAGGAAGCTTAAATACTATACAGGATTGTAAAGCAAAAGAAGGGAGCGTGAAGAGGTTCAGCATCAAAAATTCACCGTTAGCTTTGTAGAAAAAGAAACCGGACTTCAGGATAGACAGAATTTTCATTGTATTATAACCTGCTAGCTCTGGCTGGACCAGGCAAACCTTAGCTGTGGCCAAACAGCTTTTATTCTCTTTATTTATTATTAGCTGAAACACAGAAGGAGTGCAACATGGTAAATTTAGGAATATTCCCTGGTTAGAATCTCATCCAAGGCATTCTTACTGCTTTGCTTCCTTTACACCAGTATTTGTGACCATGTAGCTTCATGGAAAAGGTATTAAAAGGTTGTTTTGATCATACAAACAACTGACAGCACTGCCTGCAATTCAGCTGGAAATTCAGCAGTATGTGGAAGATGCACCTGGGCATTAGGACCCCAAGTTTCACTTCCTAAGAGGGTTTCCCACAGAGATGTCACTGTGGCGATAGGGGACTACTAAAAGGAGCATCTATTTTCAGATGCCTTACTCCAGGCATGAATTCCACAGCCCCGCATTACAGTCCTCTGCTCCTTCGCCATCTAAAGGAGGGAAACATCAAGGAACGGATGCCTAGGAACTGGTGTGCTCAACAGGGAGCCTGGCAGGGCTCAGACAGGGCTTTGGAGGAGGTAAAAAAGCAAAACAAAACCAAACCCCACAGAATTCCACCATATAAAACTACTACACCAATTCCGGCTGGACTTTTTTGTTTCCTCTTCTGAGAAATTTAATATCCAATAGCAGCTTAGTCCACATAAAAGTACTACACAAATTCTGGTTGGGCTTCTTGGCTTCCTTTTCTATGGAATTTAATACCTAATACCAATTTAGTCCATATAAATCTACTACACCAATTCTGGTTGGACTTTTTGGTTTTCTTTTCTAAGGACTTTAATATCTAATACCAGTTTAGTAAAAATAAAATACCAGTTTAGTTTAGTAACAGTTAACACTGCCCATTACTGCTGATTAGTTAAAGTATTTTTTTTAAAAAAAAAAAAAAAGAACAGAAGGGATAAAGAACAGAAGAAAGAAAATATTTTAAATTCTGGTCTCCTCCACTTTATCTTCAAAATATTCTGTGTTGCTCTTTCAGTCAGCCTATGGCATAGCCATCTGAAGAAATGCAATGGAATCATACTTCCAGGTGGGAAACTACAGCCTACCTGATAAACTGCAAGGAGTAAAGGCACAAAAAGTGTTTCCTCTTCCCCCTTTTGCTTGTGCAGCTGCCACAAAACACCCTTAAAAGCTACATGACAAATAAAAAAGCTACATTACAGCTACATGCAAGAAGGATTCACAAATGCAAAACCAGAGAGTTTATGAATCAGGTGTGAAGAAGACAGAGAAATACGGACTCTTGAATTCAAATTCCCAGCATACAAAATTATTAGAAAGTGGAGTAGCATCATTTTGTGTTGGATAAATTTCCTGAATTGAAAACCTTCTGCCTGTCCTTAACAGCTCATAACAGCGCAAAGTTGTCCCCGTCAGAGAAGTGCGATAAAAAAACATTTTATGATTTACCTTTCCGCGTGGAATCTCCATCTGAGCCCAAACTGGACGTACCAAACCTCAGCTCTGTAGGGCTTACAAAAGCCTTACAAAAAGAGCACGGAGAAATCACAAGCCTTCGAGAGAAGGCCGAGGTCATGAGATTATCTGTTTGATTAATAAAGGAACCCATGGGAACGATCTTCCTCACGCAGTGGGAAATCCTGATGGTTTTGCAGATTGTGCTCAGTGCCCGGCCTTTCAGGCTGTCCTAAAGCACCAATTATCTTGCTCTGTGCTCTGCTCCTCCACTTCCTGCAAACACCCCGGCTCGGTTTCGATCCAGTTCCTTGGAAAAACGAACCTGGTTGGTTTTTTATTTCACATTCCTCTGGCGAATTCTGTCGACCGTATCAAAGCGACTTCAAACACCGCCAAGGGTCCGGTGGCCTCCTCACTCTCATCTCTCCCGTTTGCCCACAGAGAGATGAAAGTTTGGAGCACTGGGAAGCTCAGGAAGGACTAATGGTTCTCGATGGGATCAAGGGCAGCCCCAGACAGCCCAAGCGCCAGGAAACTTTTAGTTAGAATGAAGAAATCAGCAGCTCACTGGATCAGACTCAAGAGTCTTCTAAAATGAGAATTAGAGTCCCTAACAGCTGAGAAATCCCAGAGAGGAAATTCTTCTCCACCATGGATGCAATGGCAAAAGGGGTTTTGTAAGGAGACGACACAAATCATCTGGATAGGGGACGATGGAGCTACAGGGCACACGTGCGTCATGCCAGGAGAGAGTGCTCCTCATGGGGACACTAACCAACCCATCAGGAACATCTAGACCATTTTCTGCACCAAAATAACCACATTTCAGCCAGGCCAATATCCTTCCCTCTCCTCCCTCGACATCTCTGCCACGGAGAGCCCAGGATCCATGATTTTCCACAGCTCACATGCTTTGGATTTCCCTCTTTCCTGCAAGGCTGAAGAACAACTGTAGCTAATCAATGACATTCAATAATTCCTACCACTGGCCCAGAGTGAAATTCAGCTGTTCCATTAAAAGCGCCCATCCCTGAAACTGTTGCCGGATTGCGGCTGCAACGGAGCTATTAATAAATCGACTCCCAATAGCTGTGAATGCTAATAAAAAAATAATCAATTCAGCACTTAACACTTCAATCACATGCCATATTTTTAGCCTGTTCCTGGTAGCCACGTTATAAAAACACTAGTCTGGTATGTTTGATGCTTTTCTTGTGAGAGTCATGGAACGGGGCCAGGAACGAGCAAATAGTTTAAGTATTTTCCTCTAAAATAATTTATTATAAACCAGGCGAGAAGAGTAACACAGAATCTCCATTAACTTGGGCTCCACTATTACCTGGTGACTATTTGGTACATCAGGCAGGCAATAAAAGTGTGTATTTAGTAACTATCTTGATTCTCCTTCAGCAGTGATATCTGCTAAATTGAATGTTTTGGAGGCTATTTCACTGAAACTGTTGATGCAACTTCAAATCCAGCTTGGAGATTTATTCTCTCACGTCTCACCTTTGCTATTGTTTGCTTTATCCAGTTTTCCTACTTGAAATAAAAATTCCAATTGACAAGAGAAAGCCACAAGAAAGCAAAGATGCTTTTGGTTTAGGGAGGATTTTTAACTTCTTTTTCCACACATAAATACAGAGATGTCATTTTAATTTGGAGAGCTTAATATTCAGGAAAGTTAAACCGCCTTGCCCAAGGAGGTGACTATTGCAGCAACTGTTTATGGGCTCTGCAAGCTCCAGATGCATCTACATCTTGATTCTGACCATAAGATTAATTACAAGCATATGACTTGTTGCACTGAAGTCAGAGAGATCTGGATAACCCACAGTTTGTCCAACCAGAAGAGTTCAAGGTGATGTAGGATGTTTAAGTTTCATGCAGGAATTTAAAGCATATTCTGAAGTGGCAGCACTGCCTAAAATCAATTCTCATTGATTTTCAATCCCTTTGTGCCCACAGAGATACTAATGGTCCCAGTCTGACCAGCTCCAGGCACTGGTCCTGCTGACCCACAAGGCATGCTCGGACCACTGAGCAGAGCAAGCAGGCATCTTCATTCATCAAAATCCACTCAAAAAAGAAAATTTCCTCAACAAGAAGCAAGTGCTATGGTCAGAACCATGATTCTGATGAAGTCCAGATGTCCTTGCAAAGAGCCCTTTGAAGAAAGGCAACTTCCAGCGTTTAACTCACGCTGCTGGCTTGGAATTTCTCATGAGAAAAATGCAAAATAATCACATTTGATTTGAATTGAACAGAGTTCCGAGGCACTATCTTTCTGTCACTGACATACCACGTTCACTTTACATAATGAATCCGAATCCAACCCCAAGAGCTCGCCTGAGGGACAAAAGCACTACAGCAATGACTCCTGAAGAAACCTTTCGGAGCCAGCGGTGTCAGGACCTCATCCAAATGCTATGAGGGCCAGGAGAGTCTCAGCCCTCTCTTGCTGTGCCTCAGGAGCACGTGCACACAAGGATCAAGGTCAAAATCCAGGGACTCTTTGGAGAGAGAAGTGAGATTAATTGTTACATGGATAGTCTTCCTCATCTCTGATGAATTTTCATCGATGAAGTGAACAGTTAAGACCAACGGATACCGATATTTTAACCGCTGCTGAATAAAACCGCAAGGGAAATACATGTAGATAACCTTCCACTAGAAAAGACTTCTCTTTTTCCATCTTCAGCCTGTGACTGAATGTGCTGAAGCAATGCCTGAAATAACTCTTGGTGCACCAGAAGGTCCAAAGACTCTGAGCAGCAAAAACCTTTCCAAATCCCATACGTAGAGACAGAGACGTGCATAAATGCAACCCCACTCCCGAGCTGTCTCGTGGCGTCAGGAGTCTGACTCACAGCCTTTAAGTGCAGTCAGGTCAATGCTCCAGCTCACGAGTACGTTCAGCCGCTATCCCAGACATTTTAATGCATCTATTAAATTTCCCTTTTACTAACCTTAGATGAAATATATAGTGATAACACTACATCAGTTAAAGCGTCCTGCTTCCACCGTTCCTAGACAAACTTTAAGAAAAAAAAAAAAAAAAAGATGCATTTGATGCATTTGCTTATTTTCTAAGTACTGACGTCATGTAAAATGAAAGCACAAGCAATTTGAGGTCATGACAGTGCTATGAAGGCAATGAGAAACTCCCACAGTTGCCTGGTTGTCACTTGTTACGTGGGAGAAGAGACCAACCCGCCCTGGCTCCAGCCTCCTGTCAGGGAGTTGTGGAGAGCCAGAAGGTCTCCCCTGAGCCTCCTTTGCTCCAGGCTGAAGAACCTCAGGTCCCTCAGCCGCTCCTCCCCACACTCCTGCTCCAGACCCTTCCCCAGCTCCGCTGCCCTTCTCTGGCCACACTCCAGCCCCTCAAGGCCCTCCTTGGAATGAGGGGCCTAAAACTGAGCCCAGGACTTGAGGTGAGATTGGATTAGATGGGATATTAGGAACAATTTGTTCCCCTCCAGGGTTGTCCAGGCCTGTGCCAGGCTGCCCAGGGCAGGGCTGGAGTCCCCCTGATCCCTGGAGGGGTTTCCAAGGCATGGAGATGTGGTGCTGAGGGGCAGGGCTGAGTGGGGCCCTGGCGGGGATTGGGGAACCCTTGGACTTGATGATCTGAAAGGGCTCTTCGCACAAGTTCAGTCCAGCCCAGTACCGAAGAGCACATTCAGATATTTGCACAATATCAAGTTCTGATCCCTTGTTATCAGCAAGAACAATTCATGATCATATTTAGTCCATATTTGCATTAGCTGGAACACTCTGTTTTCTACACCATTACTCTTCTTCAATTAATTCTGCACAAATCTGCTCTGCACAAGGAACGACACCGACAAAGGAGGCTGATGCTGATGTGTCTCACCCGCGACTCCCAAGTGCCCCCAAGCTCCCGCTGCTTTAGGAAGGCAGGAATTCAAGAGTCAGTCTGCAGCCTGAGATTTGCCGTATCTTAGACATAGGAAATGTCGCATTCGGAACCAGCCCATCAAAATAATACCATTTATTTCTATTACGGTTGGTTACACTTGATTGTCATAATAAACTCCCGTGGCCCACACGCACCCGGCGAGTGTTGGTTACGTTATGACCAAATCCCAGAGGGATGGACATTTCCTATGTGTTAAAGCTTCTGTAAAAGTCTCCCTGGCCTCCAGTTTATCTAATCTTCCCTCCCTGCTGACTCTGGGAAAGCTGGGCTGCTCAGCAGCAGGGTTATTTGCACAAGCCTGTTATCGATCAGCAGAAACGATCTGTGCAGTTTATCTCTGCTGATTTGATTTTTCACTCTTCCCTCTCCTGGCATAATGAGGAGCTCCAGGCTAATTCTGGTAGATTTTTCTCCACTGAAGTCATCGCCACATCCTAATGCCAATTACCTTTTTTTTATTTTTTTTGGGTGGTGGTGGTTGGAGCAGTCAGGCGCAGCCCAACGATGCTCTGCCCCATCTGCCCCACAGTCGCTCCCAGCAGAAGGGCTGAGTCAGGGAGATGGCCCCGCTCCCATCTCTCCTCTTGCAGAAAGTCAGGCAATGATGCTGCTGGAGGACCTGGTCTTGCTTAACCCCCTTTTACCTGAGCTCCTAAAAACCGTCCAAGGAGGGTGAGAAGTCAGGGAAAGATTTGCTGCACGTTTCCCGTGCCGTTTATCTTTCCATGGGCTGACTGGAACCTTGGCCTCAGCTCAAAAAATACCAGTAAAGGAGCAAAAAGAAGGAGCTCCACTAAAGCTGGGAGGAAGCACCTCACCTGACAAAGCATTCTGGGGATGTTATTTCTTTTCCTCTTCATTTTTTTTTTGCTGTGGAGGTATCACCTTTCGCAATTGCTACTCTCATTAAACTACAATTTGGATCTGGAAACGGTTTATCACAAGGTACTAGGATTAAACAGAATTTTTACTGTTAAATTATCATATTATTATCTCAATTTATCCTGTGGGCATAAAGTTTAGCCAACAGAATGACGAAAAACCACACTGCTCCTGAGACTTCTCTTTGCAGGAGAGTGTATGTGGAGGAAAAAAGGGGGCTGGATTAAAGGACAACAGAGAAAGACGACAAGCGTCTGTTATCGACAATATTCTATCCCTAAACTTCCACACGGGCCTTGAAATGTTGCCCTTTAAAATATAACTAGCAGCATAATATCTGTAACATCTGGAATTAGTTAGTTATGCATACTAATTGTTGCTGTTGCCACTTAACGAACGTCTCTGTAAATTCATGCAATAGCGCACGCACGCAGAGGTCCCCTGAAATAAATGAGGAAAAATCTCTTTCTAAGTTCCTGGGAACCTTTACTGCTGATTTTCCAGTCCCAGAGGCAGGCTAGATTTCTGTTTCACCCAATTCCTTTGCCAGCAGTCAATATTCCACTTTCTGTAAACCGTCCAGCAATTCCAGTGCGGTTTCCTAACTGATTTCCAAGTTGCAACAGGCACTGCAAGGAAGATTTGATTTTGCTCAGAATTATCGCGCAAGCCGGTATGAAAAATCCACAACCGCTTATTAATTTCATGGAATGAAGCTACTTTCAAGCATAAATCCAACCCCACCCTGCTTCTCAAAGTCCCAGCTCTAATCAAGGGTGCACCCTCAAGGGGGTTCAAAACTCGCCCTTACATAAGGTCTCTGCCAAAATGTTACAGACATTCTGTGGTGCTTGGGCTCCGGCCCTTCCCCACTTCCTCCCCTTCCCTCTGGAATAAACAGCCCATCAAATGTGCTCAGAAATATG
Source organism: Baryphthengus martii (assembly GCA_013396935.1). Lineage (NCBI taxonomy): Eukaryota > Metazoa > Chordata > Aves > Coraciiformes > Momotidae > Baryphthengus > Baryphthengus martii. The sequence goes on from VWZK01000375.1 coordinate 274,672, forward strand.
GTAAAAATTAAAGGACCGTCCAAACATCAAGCGCTTGGTCAAAGCGTGAAATACGTGCAACTTTCAAATGAAAAGAAAAATCGGGAGGGATGTTTTGTAACGCTCCTAATGTCAAACTGCTTCTCCCTCTCACATACTTCAGGTGAATCGTGATTTAAAAGTAAGATATGGGGAATCTCAAGCGACAATGATTTATCTTTTTATTTTAAATAATTGTGGAATAAAAATTCTAATTTAACAGACAACACAGTTTCTGCGTTGCACTTCGTGATCGGCAGCGACCATCGCTCACCCTCTGTGAAATACGGAACAATTCCCAATCTTTAGAGAGACACAATAAAACCAAAATCAATTTAAAAAAAAAAAAAAAGGAAATGCCCTCCTTTCCTCACACAGGCTGACACTTGTTACAACAAACCTACACATTTTGAGTTTCATGAAGCCCTTCACTTTTAAACAGATGTCCCATGACCACCACAAAAAGCGAGCCGGGGAAGCGAAGCGTCGAGAGCGAGCAAAGCAAACGTTTCTGTGGACACCTGAGCTGCTGCTGCAGGTGATGCCCAGTCGAACACCATAACCCTCACCCGAGGAGTTTTGAATAAATAAATAAGTAAATAAATAGATAAATAAAGCCTACAGCTGGTATCACTGAATCACCTGAATCAAAAGTAGGGATGACAAAGAAAAAACTCTTTTTTTTTTTTTTTCTTTTTAATTTAACAAGTGAATCAGAAACAGTCAGACTCAGCACTCTAATTTCCTCATTTCCTATAATTAACTGAGCTTTCAACACCTCTTCTAATTTGCTGATGATTATCTTTATTCACCAATCTAGATTAGAACATAACTGACATTCTTTGCTACCCACTGGTTGAGATGTTCTCATCTTTCTGCCTCTCAAGATAAGAAGTAGTTGTTCTCCGGTGGATTTATTTTCACCTATTGCAGGCTGGAGAACTAGAAATCCTTCAAAACCATCTGAGGTGCTCAAAAAAAAATAAATCACGGTACCAGAAACTGGAATTCTCCAGGTCATTTTTGTCAAGGAGAACGTTTCTTAAGAAGGAATACGAACCTCAAAAATACACATTAGAAATTAAAAGCAAAATATTTCTTAGAATTATTCGGAGGTTCTGCCTTGTTTTTTAAATGGAACAGGTATTACCTGGTTTTCTTTTCTCAAAAAAAAGAATTTGATCACAATTATTTTTGATCACAATTATTTTTTTAAGTCACAGTTTCCAGGTGACTGTGCCACAGCAACCCACCAAACGGCGCGACGTTTTCTCCACCGGCCCAGCCAGTACCTCTGCAGACAGGAGCTAACACGCAAGGACCAAGTCTCTGAATTGCCTTTAATCTAAGGGTATAATCAATTGTTAACCAAGAAAAATCTTGTCTCGCAAGATCCTGTCCCAGTCTCCTCCAAAGCTGATCGTTCCCACCTCTGCTTTTCCAGCTTCCCTTTGCTATTTTCACACCGCTGTTCTTTTCGGATGGATTACGAGCGTTGTAAAAATTATTTTTTAGGCAACAGAAACCATGTAAGAATACTGGATGCGATCCAGAGATTTCTGTCATGCAGGATATTCTCACGTGGAGTACATTCTGAAGAACTAGAATCTGCTTTAATAGGAAATTCCTGATAAGCAATAAGCAGACTATTTTTCCAAGTTTTGGAATGGATCTTCCAAGCAAACGTAGAATGATAAAATCACGGAATGGGCTGGGCTGGAAGGGACTTTAAAGATCACCCAGTTGCAGCCCCCCTGTCAAAACCCACTTGGTCACCAATGAGGGATGAACATCTGAGCACATGTGACGTTCCCAGAGAACCAATATTTGATGGGTTCTGACAAGTATCAGCTTTATACTGCACAGAACAAGCAGCATATGGACTTTTGCAGTAGGAACCTCCCCAAACTCCGCGTTTCACCCAGGAAACCGGTATCTGCAAATGTGATCTCAGTTCTATCTCCAACCCCATCTCCATGCACTTGCCTGACTTGAGGAATCAGATCATTGACTGTTCTCACCTCATTTAACCCTTATGGGCTGTTCTGTAGCCCACAACACCTCACACACACCTCCCTGTCAAAATGAACATGCTTTGTGTGAGGTACGGACAGTCCAGGGTGAGCCTACAGACCCCTTCTCTTCCCTCTCCACGGTGTTGGATCCATCCACACAGAGGAATTGCTGTGGAGTTGATGTATTACTGACTCAGAGATCTCTTTTATTTCATAGCTGACTGATCTCAGCCTCCAGTCCAGCCTCCCTCTCTGAATTCCAGGATGAATTGCTAGGAATTCAACTTCAGCTGCGTTACACAAGCCAGCAACGCTCCACACGGCTCTGGACTCTCCAACCTCCAATACCACCACAAACAGCATCAGCAGTTTCCACGGATGCCGTCTCTAACATCCATCCTTTTTTACAGCCTTCCCACCTAAGTAGCATCTGAGCAGCTATTTCTGCAGAAAATCTTGGTGCTGCAGCCCCTACACCTGTCATTCCCCAGGGCTTTCCTCACCACCTGACCCATCACCTCGACCACAACGTCCTGTCCACACAGTGCCTTTTTTCCTCAGAGCTACTCAGCTTCACCCTCCCTCTCCAAATCTACTTCTTCCTCACTATTTACAACACTGACTTCTGACTCAGAGCAGCCTATAAGCCAGAATTTCTCTGCCTTTTGCATTTTTCAGGTATGTGATTTAGATTTTCTCAGTTCCTATCCCTCAGGTGTGGAAATTATTTCCTCTAAACATGTAAAAATTACCCAGTGGCCCTCTTCTGAATCCCAGTTGCAGACTGTCCTTTGGTTGTTACCAGTTAAAAAAAAACCAAACCTGATGTTTTGCTAGACCACTGCCTGCCAAACAGATCCCTTTCATCACAATGTTGCCAAGAGCTTCCCTGTTTTACTGACTTCTTACTGAAATGGTCTCTTAAAATGGAATTGTTGTATCTAGGGGACACTTTTAATCCAAAATCTGAACAAGAAGTTGCAGAGTAGACCATGTTCCGTAACTTCACTCCCTTAGCTCCACAGTTACACAAACACCAGTGAACAATAAAAAAAAATGGGGTTTTCTTTTTAATCAGTTTTCTAAATAGAAATACAAATATCAGAGAATTGTAGAATCCTAGACTGGTTTTGGGTTGGAAGAGACCTTAAAGATCATCTTGTTCCAACCCTCCTGCCATGGGCAGGGACACCTCCCTCTAGAGCAGGTTGCTCAGAGCCCCATCCAACCTGGTCCTGGATATTTCCAAGGATGGGGCATCCACATGGAATGAGAGGTTAAAAGATTGTCAGTAACAGCACGGCCACGTAATGTGCAGAGGATTCAGTTCATGATTCTTGATATTGCTCTGCTTGTGCTTCTCCTGATTTTAATAGCTTTATTCCTAGGAAAGCTACAGCATCCCCTTTTAGGCACGTAACTTCAGGGTCTGAACCAGTAGTTGATTGGAGCCTACTTGTCTATTAAGCTACAGGGAGCCCCAGCTACTGAGGGGTGTAAAACATGTGTATAAAAAAGTAGATGCTGTGAAAGCTCAATCTTCCCTTGTACAACTGTGCAAATGAAGGAAGAAATCCCAGAATCCCAGCCTGGTAGGGGTTGGAAGGGCCCTCGGGAGATCATCTGGTGCCACCCCCCTGCTCCAGCAGGGTCACCCAGAGCAGGGGGCCCAGCAGCGCAGGGTCCAGGCACCTTTGGAATCTCTCCACAGAAGGAGACGCCCCAAGCTCTCTGGGCAGCCTGGGCCAGGCTCCAACACACTCCCACCAAAGAAGTTGCTCCTCCCGCTCCCAGGGAACCTCCTGGGTTCCAGTTGGTGCCCGTTGCCCCTTGTCCTGGCGCTGGGCACCACTGAGCAGAGTCTGGCCCCAGCCTCTCGCCCCCCGGGGGCCCTTGAGCTCTTGCTCAGCCTTGCTCAGCTCCCCTCTGGGGCTGCTCTTCTGCAGCTGAACAGCCCCAGGGCTCTCAGCCTTTCCTGGCCACACAGATACTCCAGGCCCTTTAGCAGCTCTGCAACCCCTACTGGACTCCCTCCAGCAGCTCCTTGTCCCTCTTGACCTGGGGAGCTAAGAATTGGGACACGATACTCCAGGGGCGGCCTCTCCAGGACTAAGTAGAGAGGGAGAACCTCCCTCAACCTGATGTTCCCCAGAAGATCATTGGCCTTACTGGCTACAAGAGCTCATTGCTGGGTCACGGTTAACCTGATGTGTTAATAATAATCATAATGATAACAATAATAATAATAAAAAGAACAAAAAGAATGGCCTTGCTGTGGAAACCAAAAGCCCACTCAAGTGATACGCTTAACAGTAACTTTTCTGCGTTCACTGAGAATATTTTCAGATTTTTGGGCGTGGTATTTTACACTTCCAGTTCTCAGCTGCAGTGGTTTGTTTTTTTTCTGCTGCAGATAATTAGTAATACTGGTGCCTCCGATGTGTGTAAACTCCAGGAACAATAGCAAAACAATATATCTCAATTTATGACTAAAGGAAATTCTTGGCACCGCGCGCACGCTGCTGTATTTACTGATTTTACAGGGTAAACACATATGTTGCAAGACAGATGGACCTTTCCCCCCCAGCTTTCAGCAACGGGTGTCTCATCAGGGAAGGGATTAAGGAGATCTTAAAACCTTTAAACAAGGTTTCACAGCCCTGGTGGTGGACAGCCATCTCCAAAGGACGGGATTATTAGACACAAAGGGGTGTGCTTTCGGGGAGCAGCCGGGCCACGCTAAACAGATCATTCAGCAGTGTTTTAATTATATTACAGAAAAGGGGTTAACAACAGATTTTACTATCAACTGCAGCCAGGTGGCTTTACACGACAAAATTTTGGCTTTTTACTCCAACGGAAGGCACTTCCCGAGTTACCCATATTCGGAGTAGCAGCGGGGTCTGTGATTTTAAGCAGATGAGCTCTCGTCTGAACACAAGCCACAATATCAAGCGGGTTTTGACACATCTTCTACGAAAATGCAGCGGATTTTCTAGAAACATAAACCATGGGTTTGGAGGTAAAACAAAAATTCACATCGAGGCACTTTACAGATTTGCCAGAGCATCAACTTGTCGCGCTCAGTCTTTGCTTGATCAAAGGCCTATTAAAATATTTGTAGAACGAAAGTCCACGTTATAATCATCAGCTCTCTTTACCAACTGAGGAAAACTCAGACGGTGCAGAATGTGCTCGGTCTCCAAGCCAAAGAGCCAGGCAGACCCACACAACCCTGCCTGTGCTCAGCACCTTCAGCCAAAGAGCCCCATTTACAGCCCTCCTCCTCCTCCTCCCTCTTTCTCACTCTCTGCAGCATAAGCACAAGTTTTTTTTTTCTTTCAAAGAGCTGCAGGGGCCATCACAGTTCCAATTTCTTCTTAAAACTAACCAGTAAGAAGATATTTCTCCACGTTTAGCGAAGGAAGGCTTGACACAGAGCTCAGCATGAGCTGCTGTGGAGCCCCCAGGAACAGCACCACCAGGCCTTAGCTCCGTGAGGGACTTACACTCAGATTTTTTTATCGCTGGAGTTTTTTTTGGTTTATTTTATGGTAGTATTTAGCAGACTACGCAGCTAGCTGCAGAAACAGAAGCTTTAAAATTACCAGGGGTAGAACCAAAAAGCTTCTGTCTCTTTATGAAGTTACGAAATTGCCCTCAAGTAGACGACAATCTTTAAAAGGCAAAAAAAATAAATAAATAAGAAATCACGTATGAACAGCAAAGCAAAGCTGTGCAATGACGGGAAAGATGAAAGGCATAAGAAGACTTTTGTCTCCCGTTTTGGAAGTTATTAATTAAGTTTCTTCTGCAAGACTGAGTAAGGGAAGGTAGTACGAACGGAGAAAAGGCACCGAGGAGGCAAGGGGGAAGAGAGAAGCATGAAGGGCAATAGGAGAAATCTTTTTTACAACCAGTAAAAACTGACAAGAGTAAGAAATTAGTTATTTCCTGAAGGAAAACAAGCTGCTACATTCAATTTAGGTTATGGGTTCAGCTGAAAGCTCCTCTAACCACATCAGACGCTGCACAAGCAGTACCTTATGGCTTTCTCTTGTACACTGCACTGTCCCCATCCTGTGACCTGGCACGTAACAAACCCGCGCCCGACCATCACGCTGCTTCTATCATGACGGGCTTGCACAGGAGACTTCAAACTTGAAGAGATCTTTATAAAAGTTGATAACCTAACAGCATGAGACGGCTTCTTCCCCCGCCTCCCCCTGGCCCCGTGAGCATCTTGTCTTCCTCTCTAATTTATCCTGTCAGTCTGATGGCCAACGTTAATTTTTTTCAAGTCACAACAACCCTTGGCAGCAAAGTCTTCACGGAATCAAATCTCATTGTTCAGCAGAGGAACCTGCAAAACAGCAAACCTTTTGTAGGAGGGAGGTGCTAAGAACTGACCGGCGTTCTCAGATGTTCTGGATGAGCACACACTCTAATGCTACTTAAAAGATTTAACGTCTGATATTCTCCTAATGAGATTAAGGGGACAAAGAATTGAAAACAAGGGATGTTTACAATTACTGGCACCTGAAGAGCAGTGATGTCACATGGAAAAATAAACTTTCCACCGTCGACGAATTTCCTGGACAATGTAAATGTCGTCTCTCCGATTGGTCTCCTCGTACCTAAGACCGTAACCGAGACCAGAAATGAATGCAACAAAGTGTAGCGGGCAATCATCGGCAATTAAAAGTTGAGTGTATTTAACTTAGGGTAAAAATCCCTGTGGAAGTGAATAACTGAAAGGATGAAAACACCATCAGAAACATCCTTTGTGAAAGGCTAGTCCCTCTAAAATCAGAATTCAATTTTCATCTTCCTTCTTTCCTCATCTTTACGACTAAGACACTGAGGACTCTGTCACTTCCAACATCTTTTTTCCTTGTCCCTTTTTGCTTTCCCTATCGTGCTACAAGACCTGCTAATTCTTTCAAGGTTGGACTAGATGATCTTGAAGGTCTCTTACAACTAAAGACATTCTGTGATTCTGTGATTCTTGACCCATTGCTGTTTTAGGGTCTCACCTAAAGGCCACCAAAATTTAAAATAAAATCCCTATTTGTCTCGGTGCTGAGGAACATTATTTGATCTTTATGACATACTAAAAGCTCTGTCCCCTGTGCCGCCAATAAATTTGCCAATTTGCAGTGTCTGCATCTCTCATCTTCAACCTCCCTCAAATCTCCACTGTCTTATTTTCAAAAGGCCAGTTTCCAAAAGGGATGAAATTTCAAATTCCCTAAGTGGAAGGAAAAGAGGCAACAGAGTTTAAAAAAATAGTCATTTGCCTGAACAAACATTACAAAACTCGACTGAAGACCTGGATGAAATTATTTCACTTATTTCTCTTTACTCACTTGTGTTCTACAGACACGTATCTGAGTTTTACTCAAAGGTACAGTCCCACCAACTTTCTGAGAGCATGAAAATAGTTCCTTTGCCAGCAAGCTGGAAATTTATCTACCTGTTTATTTTTACATCTCAAGACCTAGATAAGCACAAGAGAGTAAATTGAGCTGGGATCCTCAACCTGTCCCAGGAGAGGATCCCAGCTCCCAGGTTGCAAAGTACTGTGTCTTCATATACCCTGTGCTTTGGGATCACAGCTTCCTTCAGCCCTCAGCACATTCCGCCCTCACAGCCCAGGGATTTGTATTGGAGATTTTCTAGATCTTTAAGGAAGGACGAACACTTCATGGAATCACAGAATCATTTTGGCTGGAAGAGACCTTTCAGATCATCAAGTCCAACGGTTCCCCCATCCCTGCCAGGGCCCCACTGAGCCCTGTCCCTCAGCACCACAGCTCCACGCCTTGGAAACCCCTCCAGGGATCAGGGGGACTCCAGCCCTGCCCTGGGCAGCCTGGCACAGGCCTGGACAACCCTGCAGGGGAAGGAATTGTTCCTCAGCTCCAACCTAAACCTCCCCGGGGGCAACTTGAGGATGATTCCTCTTGTCCTGGCGCTTGTTCCTTGGGAGCAGAGCCCGACCACCCCTGGCTCCAAGCTCCTGAATTTCAGGGAGTTGTGGAGAGCCAGAAGGTCTCCTCTGAGCCTCCTTTGCTCCAGGCTGAACAAGCCCAGTTCATCAACATATTCCTTCTTCACTCCAGTTCTTCAACATACCCTGTCACAGGTGGGCTCTCACAAGAAAAACTAAAAACTAACTACTTCTATTGTTCTAAAAAGGAAAACCTCCGCAGCCTTTAGTTACGAATCTGCTAATGACCTCAAGGGAAGAGAGCCTGAGACAGCCACCAAGTTCCAGAGGAGGGTTTTCTCTTGTCCATCTCTAGAAATCTCTGTGACCTTCCTTCTGCCAACACCTAATTCTCCACACTGACTGCACTGGAAGCCAAAGCACCCACGTGGGACACATCGAACGACCTCCCCAAAGCCATCCATTGATTCTTCAGACCCTGCTCTGCCTACACAGTAGGTGCTTAAGCCAACACTCTTAACATCCCAGATATTTTAGAGATCTCTAACAGTTCGGCATCAAGTTTTGTTTCTGTTACGGCCACTGAAAGCTCAGACCTCATCCCAATGAGTTAAAAAAATCAACCGACCAACCCAACCTCCTTATTTATTTGAGGAGCCTTGATCCATGCAGTACTTACTTACTCTTGAAAACCTCTTATCAGCTTCTAGAAGGTAAAATACTGTGATAAGATATGCAGATCTCATTAAGCTAATTTTTCTCTAATGCTATCTACGCTTTTAAAAGAAGAATCTGGGAAAAATACTGACGGGGAGGAATCTCCCCTAGTTTCTTGCAGATTTGTTTCAGTTGAGGAGTTCTGAGGTCCTGTTTGGAGGCTCCTCCAGGGCTTTGTTTGCACAGCAAGCTTCTCTTCAGAGGTACATTAGACTACCAAAGTAAAATTTACTTTTGAACCTAGTTTTTAATAAAAATATTGAACCAGAGATACGTTTGGCAAGAATGAAACCCAAAACCAAGCACCCAGAAAAAAAGTGACACCTTTCCCAAAGGGACAAACTAGAATCTCATCTCCTGAAAATAGGAAAAGCGCTTTCAAAAGCAGTTTTGAAACTGCTTTCCAAAAAAAAAAAAAAAAAAGGCAGCCTTTCAACTCTCAAATATGCATTTTAGCTGCTGTGTTTAAATATCTGCTGCACTGATTATATGGAAATGAAACAGCTCCAACCTTTAAATTAGTCACACGAAGCTTTTACCCGCTCGGGATGCGTCACACGGCTGATACATGTCACAATTTCCTCAAATCACAACGCTCTTTCGAAAGGCAGAAAGTCCTTTGCAAACAGCAAAGGGAAGAAGGGCTGAAAAGAAGTGCAACATTTTGAGAGAAAACCAGCTCTTTATTTTCTACTTCTTGCTCCGGCTAAGAGAGGCTGAAAATTTTCAGGAGAAGCTCTTCAAAAGTCAGAATTGTCATTCTGCCGATTCCTTTCCCTTTCCCTGATCCAGGGAGTTCAGAATCTCTTACTATCTTAATGTTGATTTTTTTGCCATGATCATTATAATGAACAACCTTTATAAATAATACATTGCCTTTGTATCTTTCTTGTTCTGTGGGGACAAGTCAGTGTCGCAAAATACCGCGTGTGACAGAAAAGAATCGTGATTTTAAAAGATATAAAAGCATTTAAGTATCAGATCGTTCTTCTTCCATGTAGTCAAGCTATTTTTGTATGGAATTTAAATAAAGAAAATGCAGTTTTGTTATAAAATGTACATTGCAAAAAATCACTGGGCTCAAGCTCTTCTCTTTGATGTGTTTTCTGTCAACAACCAGACATATTTTGTCTTTTTCTTTTACACAGCCTTTTCAAGAAATGTCATTATTCTCTAGTCGTAACCTCTAACTTCATTGGAGTTGTCAGTCTGCTCCTGGAGTATTTATCTCTAGGATTTTCTTTCACTTCAGTGGCACAGAGGAACTTGGAGGGAGGAGAATGATGTTGATGATGATGATGAAATACAGATTATTTTTTTCACCTTGTATTTTATACTGTGAGGGTTCCATCCTGGAATATATGACTAATTTAAGCAGTGTGCTTGACTCAAAATAATCCTACTGACTTGAAAGATGCTTAAAATTATTTAAGCATGTATTTACTTAAGTTTAGGAATCATTACTTATTTCTGCCCCAGTTCCTCAAAAAGACATTGTGTGTGGTTGCATCCTGTTTGAAGCACCCTGATCTATATGATTTTTTTTCTCACAAAAATTACCTATAAAGTAGAGCAGCGTGGTCATCCGAAGCTGCAGAATAAATAAATACACAGAGCCATGGGGCTGTATTCACTGCAAGTAAGATCAGACATTATCTTTCACTGTCACAAATAAGGACAGGAGCCAGAAACAGAGACAAGAAGTATTTACATATGTTAACACCAGTAGGGAAAATATTTTTTAAAATGTAAGATTTTGGGTCAGGAGACTAGAAGTTATAATTATAATAACCTGTTATAAAATACTGGTGAGCACTTAAGTTACCTAATACTGAATTTGCACTTCCAGCCATCCATCGGCCTTAACTGCTGTATCTAAAACATACCTGTGTGCCCACTCAGATTTTAACAGAATTAAAGAAGATAAAGGCACCTTTAAAAGTAAAAAAACTAATTAAAGATGAAACTGCAACAAATATAGACGTCCCTACACTGGCTTCACTCCACCACGCTCAGGTAAACTTGGCTTCAACAAAGCGACTTAATGATATATTTAGTAATTGGTAACAAACAAAAGCAAGTTCTAAATCAAGTGGTGTGTACTTTTCTAGAGCCATCTGTTCTATACAAGGAGCTGGATGTTAGAAGCATTTTCCCAGAGCACTCTCATCTGTCTTCTTGTCTGTGGAGTTAAAGAGTTTGATGACTAAAATCTAAATCTATACATACAGATTTTGTATAGTTTTAAAATTTATACTCTGGAGCTTTTCAGATAACACAGCTCTTCTGTATTCTGTAGCTTCCCACATTCTGCAGCTTCCTACATTCTGCTTTCATACTCCAGGCGGACTCTCCCCATTCCTGTTGCTGTTCCAGAATCAGGAGCCTTTTGTTCTGAATCCCTTTTAGACAGAAATGAGAAGAAGGGGAGGAGACAACTCTGTGTTGACATTCATTACAAAGCCTCTTCTCCTCCTCTGTAAGGTGTTGAGGGTGTGTAGTCACTCAGCAGGAAGAGGAGCCTCCATGTCCTCACGTGTGGGCTCCAGGCTGGAGTCACCTCCATGAAGAGCTGCTGAGCACAAGTCCAGTGCTTTTCATTTTCTGTCCCAGGCATCACGTCACCATTCCGTTTGGATCTCCCTGCAGCTGCTGGATACACCAAGCCAGTCGTTTTGGAGGGAACACTGATTTAGTGTAAAGTTTCAGGTGCTGAGAGACAAGAGAAGCACTCACCTCACCTCATTCCTAGAAGAAATTCTAAAAGCAAGCACTTGCACTGGCAAGTCTCTCCGTGAGATACAAAGAGCTGGATCCTTTACCACAAACGAGTTTGGATTGATTCAGAGGAGCGGATAACACAGTCCACAGCGTCGGAAAGGATTTCAGCAAATAGCTTGAACAAAAATGAAATCAGTTATATGGAAAATGGGTTTGTTTTCCAAAGCACAAGCATCCTCCCATGTGAAACACATTACTGTGCTCTGAGAGAAAGCCCATCTTGGCCAGCTTGGTTCTGGTGCTCCCGAAGCCCTGCTTGCGCAGAATGACGTAAGCGCGGCCGGCAGAGCGAATAACCCACGGGAAACTCTGGAGCACTCCCCTTCCCCTGGCTAACCAGACTAACAGGCCAATGCTGCGTTCCTCAGCCAGCGTCAGCTCAAGGGCATCCACTGAGGAGAGCCCTGCCCTGCTCCTCATGGGCTTCCTCCCGGTCTCCTTCACTTCTGCAGAAGTCAGAGCACGTGCCACTTGAACCGCGTCCCTCCTGCACTCCCAGCGTGGAGATCATGCAAGAAACTCCTCCGGAATGCCAGAAGAGCACGGAAATTACTGCTTCTGCAAACACCCAGAATGAACGTTGACCTTCCCTGCAAGGTTTTTTGGATGGATACAGTTCCAGAGCGAACACTGTAACATTAGCAAAGGGTAAATATCCCCAATCAGACCAGTATGCATGAAAGTCACTCTTACACTTTTCCTTTTCATGGCTAAGCTAAGATTTATGAATTTATTCTTTTTCATATTTTCTATTCATATAGTTCTTTATCAGTTTTTTTCCTGATCCTGAGAGAAAGCTGCTGATGGAAGCAGCGATTTCTTTGATGCACCCTGGTTTGTTTACAAGAACACAGGAACACCTTTTTCCCTGGGCACAGAAGGAATTAAAGATCAGAGCTGGTTTCTCTGCTGGCAGTTCCCTTCCCAGGCTGCTCACATTAAGTGTCTGGGGCTGCAGCTCCTCTCCTTCTTCAGCAACCCTCCAAAACACGCTGCTCTAACAAGCAATACCTGATGAACTTCTTTGCTCACACAATTCTAACCAGCCCTGCCTAGACTCTCGAGCAGTGACTGTGCTATAAACTCTCCTTCTAGTGCAAGAATTAGAGTTTTCTTAACGAGAGGAAGAGGAACTTTTACTCAATCACTGGCATGAGAGATGATTTCAGAAAAAAATAATCAATGTTACTAATCAATAGTATATTGATATTATGGAAATTGGGCTTGTTCAGCCTGAAGAAAAGGAGGCTCGGGGGAGACTTTCTGGCTCTCCACAACTCCCTGACAGAAGCTTGGAGTCGGGGGGGTCGGGCTCTGCTCCCAAGGAACAAGCACCAGGACAAGAGGAAGCAGCCTCAGATTGGCACCAGGGGAGGTTGAAGTTGGACATTAGGAAAAAATTCTTCAACCAAAGGTTTGTCCAGGCCTGACCCAGGCTGCCCAGGGCAGGGCTGGAGTCCCCCTGATCCCTGGAGGGGTTTCCAAGCCCTGGAGCTGTGGTGCTGAGGGACAGGGCTCAGTGGGGCCCTGGCAGGGATGGGGCAACTGTTGGACTCGATGATCTGAAAGGTCTTTTCCAACCAGAACGATTCTATGGTTCTATGCTTGTATAGAATCAATGGACAAAACTAGCACAGAAATGCGCTCAGAGAAAGTGTGAGACGTTTCATCCTTGACAAAATTGTAATAGTTATGTTTGAAGGCTTCTGTTTTCCCCCCCAGACACTCTCCAGGTGAGAACAGCCTGGAACAACAGTTGCAAAAGCTCTTAATGAGGCAGCACGGCAGTCTGGCTGGAAGAGATTGCCATGAACGCCACATATTTTGGGAACACCTCTAGAGTTAATAAATTAATGTTATAAAACGAAGTTTCTCCCTCAGATTTCTCACACAGATTCAGCCCACTCCCAGGATATCTGTAAGAGCTTTTCCAACGACTCCACATTAGATGAAAGCACAAAGACAGAACTCAAACATGGCGTTTGGTTTCCTTTCTTCAAGAGCTCTCCGGAAGCTGCCAAACTTGGATCACAAATAACACCTCTTTTTCTTTCAAGTTCTGAAATGAATCCATAAAGAAATACTTCAAAATAGATGCACAATATTTTCTCTTTTTCCTGATTTAACAGCGTGTTTCCATCCTGTCCCTTCTCCCTTCTGCTGCAGTGGAAGCTCATGCAGAGATCTGTTTGTTGTTTTGGTTTTTTTAATGGTGTGCAAACTTCACTCCCATCTCCAAAGCGGCCGTTTGGTGAATTATAAAACACTTCCATATGAATATCATATTATCAGAATGTTCCCATAACATACTCTGTGCAGAATACAATCTGCTAGTACAGAATAATTCAGATACAATATTTGCTTTTAAAGAAGCCAACTCCCAAGAAAACAAACGAGAACACCCTTCTACTGTTTAGAAAGGTCATACGTGAAAATACAAACATTGCCAGAAGTCAGGTTGATGTGTGGAGGGAGGAAAATTAGCATTCCTCAGTGCCTATGATTAATAACTTCTTCCATAAAATACAAGACTAAAAACACCACAGCAGCCTCCCAAAAGCTGTTGTTGAATTCTACAGCAATGCTGCTGCTCCTCCATGCCCAGCAACAGCATTTGGTCTGAACTTTAAGATAATTCAGAATTTTCTGTATTTCAGTAGAATATGAGACAAATGTGGGCTGGCTGTTGCAAACATGCTTTTAGCATGAAGAATTCCAGCATGGTGGGGGTGGGAAGTGACCTCTGGAGCTCCTCTGGTGCCACCCCCCTGCTCCAGCAGGGTCACCCAGAGCAGGGGGCCCAGCAGCGCAGGGTCCAGGCGCCTTTGGAATCTCTCCAGACAAGGAGACTCCCCAAGCTCTCTGGGCACCCTGGGCCAGGCTCCAACCCCCTCCCAACAAAGAACTTGCTCCTCCCGCTCCCAGGGAACCTCCCGGGTTCCAGTTGGTGCCCGGTGCCCCTTGTCCTGGCGCTGGGCACCCCTGAGCAGAGTCTGGCCCCAGCCTCTTGCCCCCCGGGGGCCCTTGAGCTCTTGCTCAGCCTTGCTCAGCTCCCCTCTGGGGCTGCTCTTCTCCAGCTGAACAGCCCCAGGGCTCTCAGCCTTTCCTCAGCACCGAGACATTCCATAGGATAATGGGATAGGCCCATTCTAGGAAGTATAAATAATTTAAAATTACCTAAAAACTAACCACTGCGAAATACAGGAGGCAAAAAGAGAAGAAGGAAAACAGAAGGGCTGCATTCCACTTTCTATCTCACCAACATGAGTCTGACCCAACAATTCATTTAAAAAAAAAATCAGGTGGATATTGCAGATGTTTTCTGCTAATAAATACTGAGACCCACAGGTCTCCCTGAGCCATCCCTGTTTGGTAAGGCCTGTCCCAGACACAGCAAGAGAGGAGCAAGAACTCAACACTTTGGGTAAGTGCTCTAAGAGGGAATTGCAAGAGTGGATTTTTCAACATCAAGTTTATAGATTTCGTATCTCTGAAAAATGTAAAAAAAAACAGAAATTATCACAAAATCCTTTGCTAAAAATCAGGCTCTGATGTTCTGAGAGGTTTCCCGTGGATTATAGTCTCAAGTGATGCCCTTGCCCTGGCAGTGAAACTCTACTAGAGAAATACTACATGTCCTGTTCTGCAGAAATGGGAACAGGTAGATGTCAGCAACAAAGTTCAGTTTGAACATATTTCCTGTGTTTCCTAGAAGAAAATGGAACTAAATTCTTAATCTGGGCCACTTGTAAAGTAATCAACATTACAACTGGAATCTGATTTTAACACAATCCCATATCTAGTATCAATAGAATATTCAGAAAAGATTATTAATTAATTTAAAACCACAAAATTCTTAATTTCCAATTGCAAATCAAATACCTCAAGCTACTCTGCAGTGGATTTCTGAAACAGTCTTTAAAAATAAATGTCAAAATCATGACTGAGACTTTTTAAACAGTACATGTTTGCATTGGGGACGACAGTTTATAACTTTCCATCTAGTACCAAAGAATGGGAAACTCAGTAGTAATTGGGGTTTAGTCAAGACAAAAAAATATCCACTGAATAGTCCACATTTCCTAAAAGCAGTTTTATATAACTCTGTTTAATTTTGGGGTTTTTTAGTATTATTATATGTATTTAAAGTGCCGATTTGATGGGTTGCAAACAACGTATCAGTTGTTTTCCAAACCATCAGAAAGCCCTTTCAGCAAAATCCTTCGTATGGTCAATTCTGGTTTTTCAACAAAGGATTTCTAGCAAAATTGATGATTTGCTTGGGATCTGAGCAACCTCAAGTTTCTTCTTGCTTCTAAAAGACATTGTGATTACTCAACTCTGATTAATATCTGAAGATCAAAGCCACATGAACGTCCTGAGACCCACTCTGTTATTTTTAACTTTAGTCACAAAACAAACGTAGGTTTAGGGCATGATTCTCATTACCAGGATAAATAGTGAATTCTAAAATGTCACTGAGAGCTTATGCTGGTTTTATTTTGGCCCCTCAGGGAATCCACCAGGCTGAAATAATAATAAAATTAAAAAAAAATAATAAAACCATAAACATTTAAGCCTAAGAAGCTAACCTAACCAAATGTCCCTGTAAGCAAAGAAAAGAAATCAATGTTCAAGGAGATGCACAGGTTAGGTTTTCTATTTGGCTCACCCAAGTAGAAAAAAACCCAAACAATTTGTAAAATCAGAATCAATGGATTTAGTCATTAAATGCTATTTTAGCTCTCTCCAGCATTTTGCTTCTCATATATAGTGACAGATGTTGTATCTAGTCTGGCTCAGAAAATACCTGAGCCAATGCACGATGCTCTCACGGGACTCGATTTCCAGATCCAGACCACAAATTGGAAATCTGAAATCACAGGGGCACTTGGGTTGTCAGGAACCGTGGATTACATCTGACCTGTGTCCCGTCCACTGAATAAACGCCTTGCAAAAAAATCATATAACATGGTAGCAGAGTTTAGAATGAAGTGGTAAAAGAACTTGGCAAATCCAAGGATCTAACAAAAATGAGTGTGGAAAAGACCAAGAGATTTTCAGACAGAAAGCTCATGGCAAACAGTCAACTCACAGATCCGCTGCAGCTTCAGTGCTGAAATCTGCTCAATCTGGTACCTGATGCAATTAGAACATTTGGAAGTTCAGTACAAAATCGGTATTTCTTTAGTAAATGCCACCCAGCCAAGCAGGTCAAATTTTTGGGATGCAAATAAGCACTACAATTGGCTATATAAGAAAAAGTAGAAAGTTCCTGAGTCTGAACTAGCAGAAACTCAGTAAGGATTTTTTTCTTTATTTTTTATTATCTCATTAGCAACTTCTGATCAGCCGTGGACCTTAACTTCCAAGATACTGGTTCAGATGAACCACGTAAAGAACACACTTAACACAGCGGCTGATCCAATTTCAGCCAAATCTGAATAAGGTGAAAAGGGCCTCAAAGAGATGAGGTTTGTGACAATTTGCTTAAAAAGTGGAAGGTGGGAGAGAGTAACCTGAAAAAGTTCAGGTCCCTACTCCCACTGAGAAGCAGCAACAGGAACAGCCCAACAATCCACAAATTCTACGACCAAAAGCAAGGAATTTGGCCACGATGCTCAATGTCAAAGGTGCACAGAGAGTTAAAAGGGGAAGGACGTAGGAAACCAGCTCCATCGTCCTCCAGTTCACTCCATCACTCATTTGCTTCTGAAACACAGACTGAAACTGCAGAAAACCCTTCTTAGTTTGAAACCAAACGCAGTATGGCGCACTCGAATTTCACAAGTGAAGTTTCAAGCGGTTTTAATCGGACAAATTAACTTTTTTTTTTACCATTTCGATAGGTTTGTATCTTTTTAATGAGTTTATAGGATTTTAGGGCCTTTGAGCCTGCTTCCACTTAGGTCAGTGTTAAAACTTTGGCCGAGTTCAGTGAAAGCAAATCCATCCATTGGTAAGGAAAAAAAATACCAAATAACATTTCTCGTAAGGATCTGCTTCGTCTCTGCTTATTGGAAGAAAACAAAACAACGAGGCTAAGAAAAAAAATGTTCCCTTCCTTGTCACTCACATCGTACTTCATTTACAGATGCTGACAAAGACTTTTCTAAATTCTCATTTTTCTTCTTAATTGGACACTTCCCAGCCTATTTTAGCAGCTGCCCCAGGACTGGATCCCAATTCAGGCCACAGCCACAGCGGTGGAAAAGCTGCGGCGGCCGTTTAATCGCAGTTACACACGCGCTTTAGGCTAAAACCCTTTGTCAAACTGTTCTGTCCCATTTACAGTCCAGACAAACCGTTTGAACGGGACCTAAGAGGATTCAGCTTTAATACTCAGAAGGAATAAGGCTCTTTAATGCAGGAAAAAAAAAGCCTCCTAATGGAGCCTGCACGGAAATCTTCGCTACTCCAGAAGCACGAGGGAGGTAGCCGGCAAGTGTCGACAGCAGCGCTCCGAAGGCGCCCGTGTTAAGGGCTGGGACTTTCAGTCGGCTGCTGCTTTACGGAACCGCCAAAGTTAAACACTTTCATGTTGTGTGGTTTGTTTTTTTTTTTCCTAGTGAGTAATGCTTTCTCACCACCCTAAGTGCCAGACAGCGACGTTAAAATGGGAACCGTTCCCTTCCAACGTTGCCACACGAAGCGTCGTCTCGCCAAGGTTGGATTTCAAGGGAAAGGTTGGAAGACCCCGAGCGTTCGACGGCACAAAGAAGGCTTCTGTGCTGCAAGTTCCCCAAACCATCCCTTTTCTGTAACTCCTAACTATTTGGTAATTGCTCATATTCCATCGCTCACCGGCTCGAATGATTTCAGCTCTTAATGGGCCTCAGCTCCTTGGGAGGCACATCAATCCGGGAGAAGATCGCAGCACCTTGAAATACTAATGCTTGTCACATACTTTAATCTCCTCTAAAAGGTCTTGTTCGTCGTGCGCTTAAATCTCTTAATAGCTTTTCCTTCTCCTTGGGTTTTTATACTTTTGTGGCAATGGATTCTAGTTAGGATGAAGTTTGTTTAATTTTCATTTGAGTGAAGTGCAGGAGCAATAATCTAAAAGCCTGAATTATTCCTGTATTAATAGAAAGGTAAAATTGCTTTTTCTCAAAAAATGACTTTTTTCCCCAAGCAAGTAACTTTCTCAAAAATGTATCAATTGTAATAAAATAAACTTCTCAGACTGAAAGAAGACACAGAAGAACTTCGACTTGATCGTGTAGAGGATCACCCAGCTATACACAATCGGAGAGCACAGCTCCGTTTCGAACGGTAGCGTACAGCACAAATTCGGGGAATGATTGACACCGTGCTGCTAAACACCTCGCACAATAATGAGATGACTTTTTTATTCCAGGCTCATTTTTATTCTATTGTTTCTTGAACTAGAAACATGTCCTTCTATTGTTTTACCTCCTCTCTCTCCCTTTTACGGCCACGGCGGGGTCAGATGCTGGCTGGAGGTGGATGCTGTAGCCCTGTAAGGTCTCGTTTGCCGTAGGGGCTGCACCGAGAGCGGATAAATCTGCAGCCAGGCCTGCAGAGGCTTCCAGCAGGAGCTGGATTTGCTGCCCTGTTGCGTCAGCTCTGCGCTGAGGCTGCTGCAGGAGTGAGTCACGACCTCCCATCGCATCAGGCTTTTGACAACTTCTTCTTACAAATCAAACCAGAACGCCACTGATTTCTGTCATTTACCTGCCAATACCCAAACAGAGATCTCATCCAAAAGAATGGCTCAGCTGAGCAAACCTGCAGGAGCAGGCTGTGGAACCTGCAGGGTCAGGGCAGGGATCATCCCCCTGGACTGGGCACCAGGGAGGCCACCCCTCAAATCCTGGGCTCAGTTTGGGGCCCTTCCCTCCCAGAAGGACCTGGAGGGGCTGAAGCGTGGTCAGAGAAGGGCAACGGAGCTGGGGAAGGGTCTGGAGCAGGAGTGTGGGGAGGAGCGGCTGAGGGAGCTGGGCTTGTCCAGCCTGGAGAAAAGGAGTCCAGGGGAGACCTTCTGGCTCTCCACAGCTCCCTGACAGGAGGGTGGAACCAGGGGGGCGTCGGGGCTCTGCTCCCAAGGAACAAGCACCAGGACAAGAGGAACCGACCTCAAGTTGCCTCCGGGGAGGTTTAGGTTGGAGCTGAGGAACAATTTGTTCCCCTGCAGAGTTGTCCAGGCCTGTGCCAGGCTGCCCAGGGCAGGGCTGGAGTCCTCCTGATCCCTGGAGGGGTTTCCAAGGCGTGGAGCTGTGGTGCTGAGGGACAGGGCTCAGTGGGGCCCTGGCAGGGATGGGGGAACCCTTGGACTTGATGATCTGAAAGGTCTCTTCCAACCTAAACTATTCTATGATTCTACCCAAACCCTTTGGAGAACAACCACAGCTTTTGGGAGAGCATTTTACGGCTAAATTAATAGGCTAATAATAAGGCTAAATTAATATTGTCAATCTGGACAATAGCAGATTGTTAAAATTCTTAAATTCTTCACAGCCCTGAAAATTATGCTCCTCTGAAAAGCTGCTGCTGTCACATGCACATTTTTTTTTTAATCCTTTACTCAGTGCTTATTTCAAATGCTGTGAAGATATCACGTGAAATTACCTAGTCTCATTATTCAGACCACAGTTTCAGACTCATCAATGTTCATTCAGCCCTTCAGCTATCTCCAGCACATCCAGAAAGTGCTGTGCTAGTCTGTATGATGAGGAATCTGCTCTAGGATAAATAAAAAACGAAAGCTAAAAAAAACAAATCATAAATTCTGTCTCCTCTGTTGAAATATTAAGCAACTTTCAGTGTTTGGGGCTTTTTTCTTTTTCCTTGCTGTCATCCGATATGCTTAAAAATAATTGTCCCCGGTCTTGAAGATGGTTATATTTCAGTCTTCTTTAATTTTAAATGAATGATGCTTGATGATTTGAAGGGTTCTCACACGGCAGTTCCTACTTAAAGGAGTATCTTACTAGTAATAGTGCCAGGGATGGGGCAGGGTTAAAATATTTTCTTGTTTTAGTCTGTCAAAATACTCGTTGAAACTAACATATCTGATACATTAAAATATTTATGTGAAATCTGTCTGTTCAGCACTCAAGCACAGAACTGATAAGTACAGTCAGATTCCTGCCGGGTGTCAATCAAGTTAGGAATGAATGGAGCCATTCAATGGAAGAGCAAGGAGACAGGAGCAGACAGGCATTTACACCTCCCTACCCGGTAAATAAAGCCCATTTTCACTTCAGTGCTCTCCTTACGCTGTTCTCCACAGCCCTTCCTGATTTCTTTCAGAACTATGAGGCAAAGGAGCTGAAAATCAAGGCATGAGCTGTTTAGGAAAATGTCACTCAGGCGATTTCGGAATCTCGCCCTGCTCATCAAAGACGACATTTAATTTCTCTGTCAAAACGTTGGCTCAAAAAAGGGTCACCTGCAAAGGTGTTGGCACAGCTCAAATATTACTCCCATTTGATTGCAATCTCCAGTTTTTCAACTGGGAGCGTGTTTGTTTGTTTGTTTGATCTCTGTAACTTAGGAAGAGAGCACCAAACCATGAAGTGCAGGTTAAGAGCCACCTTGATGACTAGACTGCCTTCAGGTAGCACCTGAACTCCCACATTCTTCTCCCAAACCCAAAGATGCTCAGTTCTGCAGCAAAAACTCTATTTTCTCTCGACACTTTTCATATTTTGTGGGAAGGGAGGGAAGTCCAGCATTCCCTGGATAGACATTTCCCACTCCCTAATACGCCCAGTCTCTCTCTTCTCCTCTCCCTCACTGTTCCAAGCGGAAACTGGAGGAGGAACAATTCCAGAGCCTCCTGAAGTGGCTGTCAATGCCCATCCCACTGGCAGGGGATGAAACGTGCTGCTTATTCGTGGGAGAGATTTCAGCAGAGCTGCCACGGAGCAACACGCTGGGGACCAAATCAGTGTCAAGTGTGACACTTGGCAGGGCTGTCTGCCAGGAGTTGAACCTGTGGTTCCAGAGAGTCTAGATGTTAGTCTAGGAAATCCAACCTGCTGCTTAGAGGATGAAACCATCCCCCAATTTAAAACTTGCAGCCTTATTCCTCTGGAATGTCCCTTTGGATGAATGGAATAGCCAACCCTGCTGGATAAGCACATTAACTGGATGCTTTGACTAAAACGATCAGAAGTCAAATAACTCTGCTGGCATTTAAATCACCATCATCTGCCCGCCAAGCTAACGCTCCGTCGAGGCGAACAGGAACGTTTACTCCGGGGGTTCGTATCCACGGGCGGGAGAACTGCGCAACAGCCACTCATATTCAAGAGGTGACCTTTGCAGTCAGAGGGCAGCTCAATTAAAATGTTGGAGGAGATGTCTGTTGCCTGGACATCCGGTCATACGGTCGAGAGAAGCACGACTAGGATTCCATATGTTTTCACAATTCATGAGAAATATTGCAGCCACAAGGAACACAGCGGTGGTGGCTGGCTGGGCAGAAAATCAACGCTAACACGTTGAAAAAATTGCCAAGTGTTGATTTTTAGGAAGACCATCGAAGACTGCGATGATGAATTGTCCAGAAAAAGATTTCCCTCGTTTTCCCAAATATAAAATGCCTCTCTTTAAATTACTGGTACTTAACAGCTGCAATAACTATAATTGGGTCACTACAGCTTTAATCCCCACTTTCACACTTGCATCTGGAATCTAAACAGCTGAAAAGAAAATCAGAAATGAAGTAGCAAAACACACCTTAAATTTCTGAAGCAGTAGCACTAGTCTAACACTCCAGAGGTAATTATTATCCTTAATAACACCAGCTATGATTGAGGCTTTTAACAAAAGGAATGCTGCCTTGAAGCCGTCTGCTACTACTCAGAATTTGACTGCTATGAAAAACTGTCAGCTGAGGAAGAAATGAGGAATTAATGATAGGTACGTGATGGGATGTGCAAAGTCTCTGCCCAGAAAGGGCTGGGAAAGGTTAAACTCCTTCGCTGCTCGAAGGAGGGGAAAGCTGCACAATATGCCTTTGACAGGGCTAAAAGGAAGACCCTCTAACCATGAAATCAAAACCAAGGGGTTTGAAAGAAGAGGGTTTAGATCAGGAGGTCTTTGGGGGTAGGAATGGATTTCCTCAATAGTGAGCATCCTAAGCAGTTATTTTAATAAAGGTTCTTTCCACCTAGAGTGTTGTTGGATGCTGCAATCAGTGATCCAAGTATTTCTTAACATAAAGTTTTGTTGATGAAATTAGCCCAATCAGGCACAATTTATCAGGTAAGAAAATCACTCTTTTTTTCCCCGTACATTATCAATTCTAATATTTTCTGTTGAATAACTCATGAATCTCTGTGCGTATTTTTTTCAGCGCTGCGTGAAGAGGATGGCTGGTATTTGGTTTGAAGAAATCAGAGGTGTCGATACACGCTCGAAACACCAGAGCACGGCTCCTTGCGAGCTCTCCCCAAAGGATTTGGCATAACACGGAACCAGACCGGCCTTCTGCTTTTATATCCAAACCCCAAACCACACGTCGCCTCCCGAACCACCCCCTGTAGCTCAGATTTAACACAGTCTCTCAACAATTGCTCCAAATGATGTCACCTACAGATAGCAGTTGATGGGAGCCTGGTACATCTCTAAGGACGTGATTCATGCACTGCCACCTCTCTCAGGTACAAGGAGGAACACTGACATATTCAGACAACAGTCTCAATAAAAAAACCAACCAAAACACCTGATCCTGAGACACGCTGTGCAGATTCCTCTGTATTTTGAACTTTTAATGCAAAGTGCAACCCAGCGATTACAATCCTGCTCCTGACTCCATCCTGTACTCTTTTAAACTTTGTTTCAAAAAGGCAGAGTTAAAAGTTTGAACAGATCTTTGAGAAGCATTAGTTTGACTGGGATGCTTTCATTTGAACGTTTAAAGACACATTTTAGAAGAGAAAGATATTAGCGAATCGTAAGGACCCTGAAAATTAACCTTGCACAAAATTCTGATGAAAATGATGCCCATGAGGATCCAAAATTCAAGACCGCAGGCCAGAACATGCAGAAATACAAAAGTGTACAAGCAGTGAAAAGAGAAGGCCCAAGAGATCAAATAAAAGGAAGAAGTCCTCTGGCAAACAGCGATCATCACGTTATTATCAAGGCAAAGCAAGACTGACAGAGCTCCACTGTTGGAATTGACAGTCTCCAGTCACAGACAGCCCACACATACACCAACTATAGACCAAGGGTTCTGTTCCTGGTCAGAATGACTGGTGGTGAGCAATGGAATAGGGGAAAACTCCAGTAAACAAAAATTCCGTTTTTCTATTGAAAACAACAAACCCCCACAACTGTTGCACCTGACGGTTTGAACTACTGCTCGGTATGAATTTTTAGCAATTATCCTATTACAGAATCCCAGCCTGGTAGGAGTTGGAAGGGATCTTTGGAGAACATCCAGTCCGACCCCCTTGCTCCAGCAGGGTCACCCAGATAAAAGCAGGATCACCCAGATGCCGACTGACTGTTCCAGCTCCTTCGACGCTCTCAGGCTCCACCGCAGACGGTTTCCCAAGTTCTGCGTCGAGGGCTATTTTACACCAGGAAACCACCAGCAATCGCCGCGCTCGCAGACAAAGGATTCGGCTCAAGTCAAGAGAGATTTCAACTTTGACACAAAAAGCAGAGAAACAGATCAGCTGGCAGATTTTTAAGCAGTTGGCAGGGAATAACGATAAATTCACTTCTCTCACCGGCTTAAAAAGAAATTTGCTATACTTATTACTGGAAAGAGACTCTTAGAGGAGATTGCTCCAAACAGAACAGGACACGGTACAGCAGCATTGGAGTCCAGAGCTTTACAAATATCTGTACTGAGATTTCAAAGCCATCTGAACATCGTCTTACTTCCTAATTATTCTTTTGATACCTAGGATTTGAGTTGTTTCAAAAGAGAGCAATTTAGCTCCCCATATTTACTCTGTCTCTTCAGAAATCTCACCTTTCTTAAAAGTCTCACCTGACTCAGTCATTTTATTTTTTTTTTCCCCACCAAACCCAAAAAGATCGTCTGATACACAGCCAGGGAAGTGTGATTTTCAGTTTCTCGCTGCAAGACACGACGGCAAATTGCTTTAATTTTGCCTTCACGGGTTGTAAGGTGCGTGAATCCAGCATCTCTACCTCCCATGAAATAAACAGGAACAGAAAGACGCACGGAACTACTAATCTGCCTTAGACTGCCAAGGTCACGGAGGGCGCCCCAGGTCAATGCATTAAGTCCCGGGCGCTCATAATAGCTGCTCTTCCTTTAAGATGTCACTTTGCATTTGTCTGGAGAAATCAAGAAAGGAGTTAAACAGGCTGTAATGCAGGTGACAGGCAGAGTACACCATTTTTAATCAGTAAATTGGTTTACAGAAGCAAACTTTCTGTTAAATTGGCTTTCAACATTAGCACGATACGCAATAAATGTATTTTTTTTACCGCAGAAGGATTCTGTTCATAATGAACTTATCTCATGTAGGAACACTTTTTTTTTTTTTTTTTTTTAACCCTGCTGTAGGTTCTGGGCTTCATCTCAGATCCAAAGGTCTAAGAAAAGACCACAAGTGCAGTTAAATATTGACGGTAAGAGACAGGCTGAAACGTCCAGTCACATTAAAGGCGGCCAGGCTGGGCAGCCCAACCCCTTCTGCCTCTTTTTCCTAAGAACACGCAATGTGATTTGGACACAGAAACCTCTCTTGGGCTCCTTCAACTCACACAATGATCAGAGGGCCTCAAAATATATCTTAATAAGGTAAAGTATTTTTGTGTTTGGTTTTGGTTTGGCTTTTTTCAATCGCCATTCTTGTGCAACGCGACAAAATGTCAGAATTCCCAGCATTTCTTTCAAAGCGTTTTCTTCATGAGAATGTACATCAGAGGTGAAAGAATGGAAAGATCTGCAGTATCTCTGGTCGCTGTATAATCTAAAGGCCTCAGCAGTGGACGTTTTGACTATAACCAGACATCTGCAGGCTGCCAAACTATTCTCATCTTCAGCACAAGTAACATTTCCCTAACTCTTGTTTTTCTCAGCGGCCTTCCCCAGATTGGTCTGTGCCCCTCGACTCATCAAGTGTCTAAAGCAAGTGACTTTCAACTTTCTGCAAGTAAACCTCAGAATCCTCACCTCCTGCCCTTTATACCTCATCCCTGCATCCAGACCACCCCCTTTTCACTATCTCGAGCCTTTGGCCCACTTGATTGAAAAACAGAATGGACACAATTTTAGTAGCAGAAAGACACTTCATTAAGTCATCCCATTAGTCTGGTTGTATGGAAATACAGCCGCCAGAAAGAGCTGGACAGTTTTAAACCCCCAGAACTGGGGTTTTTTTTGTTAACTCAGAGCACAGCACAGGCATTTTATGAGAGTGAGAGCAGCCTGCTAAATACTACTGTAAGATAGGAAATGTTTGTGGTGTCCAGCGTGCCCAGGCAGACCCACAAAGAAGTCAACGCTCTCCTGGCCCTTCTGGTACGCGCGGCAGCCCTGGGTTACGGGCTATCAACAGCCCTGCGGCGTTTCACAACCGCCTGAGAGCCGCTCCCTCAACCGGAGCCAGAGCTCTTCCGCTATCTTCTGTTCCCTCCCACACTCCAAGCCATGAAGAAACATCAGCTGCTCTTCCTGTCCAAAAAACACGCTTTGGGTTTGGGCGTGATCCGTTGGTTCTGCGTGATTAGTCGGTTCAGCCCATCGCTGCTGCCTTCTAGTTATGCCCAGAAATCTCCATTTCATCCCGATTCCTGCTTCCTGTGCCCTCCGCTGTCCCACGAATCCCTTCCAGCCAGACCCACACCTCTCCAGCACCTCTTCTGTAAGCCCCAAGGCTCCTTGAGCACTTTTCTCACTCACTTCCTCAAACCTCTCCGGCTCTCTAGCTCCCAGATCCCTCTCCCACTTCCCCACTCTCCATTCCCCTTATTTTTCAAACTCTCTCTGTGCATCCAGAACCTACATTGGCCAGAACTTGGGAAACAGGGTCACTTCTGGAGTAAAACCACATTCATAACCACAACTGCTTGGGAAGTCACGTCACTACATTTATAGCAGAAGTCAAACTCTGTCGGAGAGCCTTGATTATCAAATTCTACTTCTGCGTTGTAGAAGCCAGCACAAGTCACAGCCTTCCATGGAAGGCAGTAAATCATCCCACTTCAGCAGCGAGTTGAGAGGGACTGAATCATTCTTCTGATTGCCCACATGTCTCCCACAGTAAATACTGGGGAGAAAACGTGATTAGTATTCCAGTTAATAGAGCCCAAAGCTATTAATAATAAATCCATTAGAACTTTTAATTAAAACCCCAAAACTAGTCAGACAAAATCCACGCCGTACAATAAAATAAATCTATAATATCAGTAATAATTAGCAACGTATCCTGTAGGATTAAAAATAATTAAAATAATTACATTTTGCAGTATTTTTAAATAGGTAATAGACTCTTCAAAGAAGCTAATAAAATTATATTCAGAACCTGTAGGCTACTGTCCTGGCAGGATATACTTTGAGTATAGTCTAAAATAATGAATTTACAAGTAATTAACAAGTATCAGGCACTGGATAATTATTTTTAATGATCTTGCCTTCCTTCCTGAAGATAACAAAGATTTGAGGCCTCTTCTAGTAAATTTTTTCTAACAGTCAAACTTAGCCTGTTGCCCACCGCTCACAACCTGCGAGAAGTAAACAGGTCTCAGTGTACTTCGAGAGAGCTACCACCCGCGATTACAGGAGGACACAACAACAGGCACAAGAATCAAGCCCAAAATTCTTATGTAGGCACCAAAATAAAGAGCCATTTATCAGGGGTGGTAGGAACTGGCCTCACTGGCAACGGGCAAACCCATTGCTATTAACCTGGAGGTTTTTTCCTGGGGTAGTTTACACGAAAAAAGGCGGTGAGTAAAGAACGGCAAAGAAGCCAGCGCAGCCCAAACAAGAAAAATTCTGTGTGACGCTATAAGTCACGAGAAACTGAGAGCGGACAGAAGCAGAGGGGGAAAAACAAGCCCCAAAAACGTTATTTGCGTTGCATTCTAAAAAGACTCGACGGACTTGGTGAAAACTTGAGCACAGAAGGCATCCTCCAAAGAGGAAAACTCCTCTGCGCTGTAAACTCCTTAGCTGATTGGAAGTTTGAGGGCTCTTATTTGTCAGAGGTTTTCTGCTTCCAGCATTTTTTGTAGAGAATATGCAAAAGCATCAAGAAGATGGGAGAAGGGGAAAGAGAAAGATCCCATTTCCATGAGGCCTGACAAGTTTAGGCAGACAGTTTTAAGATTGAAAAAAGCAGTTCTACTGTACATCACTGGCTCCCACCCAAGAATTTCGCTAAGTACGATTTATGTAAACTCCTGTTTCTCAAGACAGATATCTCAACTGCACTCCACCCATACTGAATCTGCCAAACTTTTTTTGGGTTCATAAACAACCCTATTTAGAGATGTATGGAACTTAGGGAAAGAGAAAAAGAAAATTCCACGCTAAAAATCCCCCAGTAGGAAATATCTTCCTGGAAAAACTATCAGATGCAGAGGAGTTCAAGTAGCTTATGGAAATGGAAAAGGTGTGTGAAGAACAGACCAGCCTCACATGGACAAAATGAGTTCCCACCCTACAAGCTGAGATGAAACCACCACACTTACAAAAGAACCTCTTTGCAGAGCATGAAAACTCAGAATCCAGAAGCGAGGAATTTCTCTGTCCAAAATAAAGATTTGTTTCAAAATTGAATTTGTTTTCAAAAGAGGTGTAGAACTATTAATTTCAAAATTTCAATTTAAAACGACATAATAACTTAACAGCACCAACAAACAAGACAAACAAAACCTGTGGTAGATTAAATCTCATGCACCTATACACTGAAGATGCAAAATCTGAATTTCCCTGTACACAAAACTGACGGAACACTTCTGGTTATTCCTCTTCGAACTGTAAAATGGATTTTTAACCTTTGTTGCCACATCCCTCAAGTAATATTATCAATAACTGCTTTGGAGAAGACGCAATTAATGCATGGTGTTGAGGTTGGGGTTGTTTTTAAGTTATTAGTTTAGCTCTTAAGTCATGACATAAATAGGAAACATCTTGAAAGGGCACAAAGGAATTAAAAGCAAGAAGAATTTTATAAGAGAAGGTGATTCAGAAGGCACAGGAAGAAAAAGCAAATAACTGCGGCATCAAATTTAGTATCATCTCTCATTATTAGGCACAATAAGAGAAATTTCCGTGTTAGATGGTAAAGTATTTAATCATGTAGCCAAGAACTTGACCTTTAACCATCTCCTACTCCACAGCTATTAAGCCCAGACTACAGTTGTGGAGTTCACAGCTCCCTCCCTCTCAAGTAAAGAGGGTGGTGGTTCGAGAGAAAAGATGCACAAGAATTTTGCTGTCTAGGTATCGCCAAAAAATCCACTGAAGGACACTTTTCCAAACAAGGTGCTAGATCTTCCTCTTGCTCCCTTCCCTCCTAGGTCAGCTTCTAGGGTATGAGATGAACACACATACGTGCTCAAGAGGCCCTAGGTGATCTTCAACAAAACTTAATTCTGCATCTGTTGGTTTTGAAATACAAATTCTTTTGGGTGCTAAGAGATCCAGAGAAACAAGGATGATCTATGACCTGAAGCTCAACCAAGGTCTTGTGCCAAAAGCTCTCCACAGGATCACAGACACGGGGGCTAAAGAAAAGTCAGGAGTTGCAATAAATTTTTCTTTTTAAATACACACTGATGATCTAAAGCACAGCTCTAGGGATGTGCCTGCAGTGTCATATTAGACTGTAAAGCACAAGCACTCTACCTTCTTTGTCCACATCACTTAATTCTCCTCCAGATCTTGAGAGCCACCCTGAGGAGAAGGACTTGGGGATACCGGCGGGTGAAAAGCTGGACACGACCCGGCAACGTCCGCTCGCTGCCGGGGATGCAGCCCAGGGTGCCAGGGGCGTCTGGGATTTTAGGGAACTAACTGAGAGCCACGTGGTTCTCCTGTGTTTATCAAAATAGCTACGTTCCCGTTCTCTCTTCACTTCTACGTAACCAGAACATGAGGTGAGATTGTCAGGTGTTGTGGACTAACGCGCTGACAACACGTTAAAAAGGCACAGCCGTAATTCTGCTCATCAAAAGGACAAAATGCTGTCACTGAGCTAATGAAGCATTTGAAAGACATAAGCAGCTGGCTCTTACTTACCTGTTGAAGACACCAGGAGAGAACAGAAAGCAATTTGATAAATGAGCACTTGCCTGTTCCTGTTACTGAAGGTATTTGTCTCCAAGCTGTGAGCAGATCTGGAAACTTCCTCGGTATCATCTTTGCTTGATACCAAATTAACAGCTACACCAAGAATTACACCTTTCCAGTGATGGAGAGAAAGTCTCCCAGGCATGTACCATCTTTCTTAACTTTAAAATGCAACAACCCTTCCACAGCCTGGAAAGGAAATGAAGTTAAGAGCTCCCCAGTGGCACATAGTGAAAGACCACCGATCTCACCTGCACTGCTGCTATTTCCTGGATGTCCATCCAATATCACGCTGAGTCCGCACGTCCTTCTAAAGTGCCCGGGTACGCACACAGAGAGACTGAAAAGGAATACACGGCGTTAATAAAGAGAATGCAAAAACGCAGTCATTAAAAGCAAATGTCGTGAGCTGTTACTTCCAGACTATTCCACAAAGACTGGCAACAGGCTGGATTTTTAGCTCTTTTATTACGTGTCCTAGAATAAAAAGTAACCAACGTGAAAACGAACGCTAAGGAAAAAAAAAAATCCCTCAGAAGATGTTGCAGTTTTAAGGAAAGAGGAGAAAAACATTTTAAAAATTGAATCAGAGATGGCACACTGACAGAACAGCAGGAAAAAAAAAACCTTCAGCTTAAAAAAATTGCCAAAAAGTCAAAAGCAGAGAAAATTACGTGAAATGCTTTTTGTAGCAGAAAAAAAAAGATTTAAATAAAAACCATTTAGTAAGGTAACGGTGAATAGCAGCTCTACGAGTCAGCAATTGAGCTTGGCAGTAAAAATAAAAGCTGAAGTGATACACACTTGCATACTCTGAGCCTCCACCTGAGGTTTTTCATTACCAGAAAGCTTTAAATTAATGACAGGAGATTTGTGGAAGAACAATAAAAATGGTAAGTGAACGGAGCCAAATGAAAAAATCACTAGGACTTTGAAAAACCCCTCAGCTATAGACACCACAGTTTAACACAATTATGAGTAAATTGGGAGGAAATGGTACCACCTACACATTTTTAAATGGTATAAATATTAGCGCTGAAATTGCTGTATTTAACTCAATGGGAGTTTTGCCATTGTCTTTATGGGGGCAATGAGTTGACTTAGAAGTAGGAAGGGAGAAAGTAGCTGCAGAGAGTAGCTGCGAGTTACACTTGTTAAATTTGATGAAAGTAGGATGTTTTGAATGGAGCAAGCTACAGGAAAGAAATGCTGGAAGCTTCAGCACATGTGATACTTCTTAAGCCTGAAAACCAGCCTAGAAAACACAGAGCAAGTAGAGCCCTATATTGTTGCACTGAATTAAATGTTCTCAGCCAATTACACTGCGGCAATAATTTCAAAAGTCAATAGAGAGACTGTCCAGAGACAAAGAAAGTTCGTATCCACCAGCACTAATTCTAATAATAATCACAGGCCCATAATAGGCTCTGTGCTGGGGTCAGTCCCTATTCTATATTCCTCTGACTCTGAGTCACCATCAGATTCTGTTTCTATATCCTCCTGCTTAACTTGGATGTAGACTGAGCTGGTATTAGACAGCAACACATGGTACAACCTGATGGAAACTCTTAAATGCTTGTTAGTTCTGCCACGGACTTCTGGAAGATCTTAGTCTTTTATTAGGACGTGTCTACGCATCACAAGGAAGCGTGGAGCACGGGCCTTCAAGTTCGTATTGACCAAACCACCGTCACAGCTGCAGTCTGGAGGACTCTAAAGCAACGCAATCGCATCCTCAGAGGGCTGTGTTCCAACTGACGTGCTCTACGAGCAGTCTTGCTACAAAGGCATGAAGGCAGAGCTACGGTGCTTCCACCTCTGGAGCCAACTCAAGGGAAGCTCAAGCACTCCGCACACTCTACTCTTCAGAACTTTAATTTACAGTCGTTTTCAACAGAGAAACAACGTCAGAATTCGAGCTAGGGATGATGATGGTCGGTAGCCCTGCGCTTTCACCCTAAAATGAGCAAGGAGACAACTCCTAACAGTCCAGAAGCTCTATGAAATCAGTTTCAGAGCCTCCCTCTCCCACCCGAAAAAGGACTCGTCAGTGTGAGCAGACTCGACCGCGAGGGAAGCGCCAGGTTTGAAGGACTCTCCCGCACTTAGCAGAGCACAAAAGCTGTAACCGTTACAATTACAACCAGACCCAGAGGTAAATTCTCCACGACTTAAAGCCTGCAGAGCTACGTTATCACTTTTCTAGGTAAAGGACATCAGCGTCCTTTTGAAGATGCACAACAATTCCTGCTTCCCAGCGCTACTGTCTTTGGATCAAGTCTGGCCATTTCCAGGGACTACAGAAAAACAGCCAGTAATTGAAGCTCAATGCGGGATTTTTATACTTAAAGTAGAATTACATGGACTTACATCACCTCTTCACCTGAACCAGGCTCATATTTACAATCATGGTGTGAAAGACACCCTGCCATCTGTGATTTTTATTGAAAGAAAATACCGAGCCGTAAGAAGCAGCTAATACTAACTGCAGCAGCTGTGCACTGTCTCCAAAGAGAATTATGGGACATGCATCGAATGTGTGGCATTGCTTTGGAAGGATTGGATTAGATACAGTTTGGGAAGAAAGAAAAGAGAAAAAAAAAAAAAAAAGTTATCCATTGAATAAACAGCCTGCTGGTTTAGAAATTAACTTCTGTACGTGAGGCCAAACAATTTCTTTCCTTTATTTCACATCTAGGGTAATTCCAAAAACTACTTGGTTACTTATAGAAGTAATTAATTCTGCCTATAGAAAAGGAAGTGAAGCTAATTACAGCTCAAAAGTATCTAGAAAATGAATTAAAATTCACAAGAAAACATCACTAAAGGCAGTTGACCATTTATTTTTAATGCTTTTCGGAGCGTCTACTCTTGAAAGGAAGAGCATAGCAGCAAAAAAAATTCTCTTTTGAAGAAGATAACTTTTCAAAGGGCAATACACAGTGTAACTGCATTTAGGATGTTACCTTACAAGTTCTCGAGCTACTACTGACACATATGGTACATATTCTGCTGTCTTGGAAGTCATAAACTGACTGTAAAACAGTGGAAGAATACAGAGGTTTTAATTAAATTTTAGCTCTACCTACATAAAAATACTAGAAAATGCTTTTTCTGTCTGACTTTTGTTAATTACTTAGGGTGTTTTAACAGAAAATAAATAAAAAATCGTGGTACCAGAATCAAATCCTCATCTACTACAAGCCCTACACTTAACTAACTCCCACACAACTACTGCAATTGTGTATTAGGAAAATTTATGTTACACCCCTTAGGACGCAGTTGAAAACTCAGCCCCGTTTATTTACGAGCTGTCGGGGACTGAAGTGACACGTTCTGACTTTCCAGAATTTACAGAACTTTTTCGATATACTATTTCATGCACCTGTAAAGTTTAGGGAAGGAACACAAAAGAACGTGCACGCATTTTTGTGGCTTTCTCTCCAATTCTACCACCCTCCTTTTCTTTTCTGTTACTGAAGTGTGAATATTGTTCTGTGAGATTGATTCTGCAGTTCTAGGAGAACTGCTCTGTTGTAATGGAGAGATCCCGGCTTGGAAAAATCAAGGGTGCAGAGCTTTGTTGTTTTGTTTAATCACAATAAAGGAGGGGAGAGTAACAGTCACTCTCATTTCCACAGGCAACCATAATATTTTGGGTACGTGAGAAAGCACAATGCTCACAAATCCCCTTCAGTGGTAATTTTTGTTCAGGTGACACTTCTAAAATATAAGAATAAAAAATGAGGAGAAAACAACACGCGATAAACAAGTGGCCGCTCTTTTATTGCGAAGATTTTATACATCAGCGGCCTGAAATAATATGGATGCTATTTCCAGCCACTTAAAAATAACTCATAGTGCAGTATTTTCTTGCTACTATTGGGGGTAGGAGCAAAAATAGCTTTCTGCAAGAATACTTGGCATAGGAACAGCGTGCTATATTTTTTTTAATAAAAGATCTCATGACACCCAGGCATTTGCAGCTCAAGAACAGGAAAAATCAGCTGGGACTCTCACGCCAGTGAAACATAACAAAATGCACCTTATATGCTCCAAAATACCTGATATGCAAAGAAGGACATTGTAACGAGGAGGGGGTTATAAATATTAAACATACTACAACAAGCTGATTTATAGCAGTAAATGAAACCATATTATCAGGCAATTAACATCCTATTAAGTGTCGTGTTTATTACCATGAGGCAGCCATCACTGGAAATAATCCTCTTCTACTAGCTCTTCCTTGGGACCAGCCAGTAGACTTTGACTCCTAGTCCTCCGAGTATCGTTCAGATCCTCAGCTGGTGCAAAATAAAAGAATTCACCCACAAAGAGCAAACCCACAGCCCCAGAAGGAAACCAAACTTGATTAGTCGATAATCAATCCTGATCGAAGCGCCTTCTGCTGCGCTTCATTCTTATCCCGGCACCGGATTCTTTCCAAACCCGTGAGCAAACTGACAGACCGCAAAGCTAAAACTGTTGGCTTTGGGTATCAAAAGCGACTCAAACCGGCACAATAAACAGCTGGTCACATGGCTACACACAGCAACCCAGGAGGGCATTCTGTAAGGACAGTAGGAGCTTAAAAAAGATCCAGAAAGAAATAGGAAACTGAACCAATAACCAAAACGCTCCTATGATCTCATCCTTCATTTTAAGAGATACTGTAGGAGCAGTAAAGGGAATATTAGGACTATTTTGGCTTCAGCTATGCAGGGGTGATTGGGTAGCCGTCCGCAGGGAAATACTGCTCTTTAAAATTGGCCCCACGGCTTTTGAAGTGAAACTGTATCATGGTAAGCAAATAACAGCCCTCATTGAGGACCTCACTTGCAGACAGCTGATGTGATCATCTACCAACGGCCTGACCTGGAACCCAGCGCAATAAAATGCAGGAAGATGCCAAAAACGGTACAAAAAAGCAGCTACATTTGGAGCTCCTCAGTCTCACCCAAACACACACACATTCTTTGCCATTTAAAAATAGCATCAGCTGCAATTTTTCACCAAAGCAGTGCCTTCACCAGCTACATTTTATCCCCCAAACTGTTAAGGATTTCATTTGTACCTGGGCTGTGAGCTGTATCTTAAGCTGGGCTTGGTGTAGCTCAGCGGTGCGGAGCTAGGAAAGGGAACTTCCACCTCCGTTCCTCTATCTCCATTCCTCTGGTCAAGGCGAATCTCTCTGTAGTAGTAGGAGTAGTGGAATGTATGAGAGTTACACAAAGTATTTCTCACGCTTATATACAAGGATCCACAGGATCTAGACCCTCCAGCTTCCTTTCATTCTGTCTATATCCAGGATGGAGGTACAGAGCTTGGGTCTGCGCTCCTCACTCAGGAAGTCCTTTCACGCTCCGGCAAATCCCTCACAGACAACTCGAATAGTAAAGTAGTATTTTTATTGTCCTACTATCTGTTCCCAGGTTCTAGCTGGGACCTGCCAGTTCTAAAAAGAATTAAAACAAACTCTCCACATCATCAAATGTTCGGTGCGAAGCCTAACTTGGGAATTGCCATAAAGCTGGTCAGTCGGTTTCTCGCATTGGTGTCAATACTCAAGAATAGAAGAAAAAAACCAAAACCACCTGCATTTTAACTATTTCTTATTCCTGCTCCTGTGCTAGATTCCTGTAGGGCAACAGCTTCCACTCCTCAACTATCTAGATAAATGTTTTCTCACTTTGTTCCGTATCTCCAGAAAGGAAAACTGTCAGTATCATGATCAGGTAAAAAGGAAACATCCCAATGGATCTTAGAGAATCCTGCTTCTGGTAACCAGCAACTTTTGGTTTTTTTTGTCGTTTAGCGCACTGCCAACACATTAGAGATATTATCAAAGACAGAACAGGGTCCACCTGGAAATAGTTTGTTCGATTTTGTAACTGAGCCCTCAGAAAACAGTCAGAGCTGCACGGCCACGACTGGAGTTTTTGTTGACCGCAATGGGATTTCCAAACTCTACCCATTTAGGAACTCTAAGTACGAGCACCTGCCAGAGTGCTACTAACTCCATATGTTGTGAGCAATGTCATGACAACAAGCACAATTTCCTTAAATCTGCAAATGCTAGACTCCTGGGATTACAAGAAAAATTGAAGAGATTTTGTGTTTCCAAAGACCTTACTTCCAAAACACGGCCCGGTCTGCACGTACCGAGGGCTGCTCCTCTTGGCCGACAATTCCTGTGCCAGTGACAATGTTCCATGGTGGAAAAGGTACAGGACAGCCTGGTCTACTCTCAGACCCTGACAGAATTTTTATTTTTTTTTTTTTCCACTGTGAACTCTTTCTCCAGACATGGTCTTTCAAACGCCTGTGATATCAAACGCAAAATGAAACCCCACATCAAACGATACTTTTGTAAAGCGTTTTTCAGGCAGCAGCTTCTGTAAAAATATTTCATTTTTTCCCTTTGCAGATCGTTCTTTTCCAGTGAAGGGGGAATAGGGATGAATTTCGACGCTAACTACACCAGCACATAGTGGCCTCGTGAAAAATGTTCTTGTGGAAGGTTAACTCTATCAAAAGGGAAAAAGCCATGATAAGGAGAAAAGATTTACTACACAGTTAGAATTTATCTGCTATTTTCTAAGGGTTACTGATTGATGTGGAGTTGTATTTCAATCTAATGGAATTTTAAAAAATGATGCTGTGGACTTGAATTTTTCATCCTGTAAGACAGGTCTGATTTCCTATTGTATTCTTAACCTCTATTTAGTAATCCAGAATAATTATATTATTAAATAATGATTCCTAATATTTGTGGTAATTCTCTGTGATTCAAAGACTAAGATTCTTATTTAACTATTTGCACCCTGTGTCTAGTAAATATTGATTTTATTGACCCTAAATTCCTTGCTAAAAAAAGCTAGACAGAATTTGCATGGAAAAGAATATAAGTTACATCAACTCATAGAACTCGGACAAAAGACACAGATTTTGGGGCACAAAGTCCTTCCTCAGGTCAGGAGAAAAATTGCCATAGAACTTTTTATATGGTTAAAAGGGCATTTTTTTTTCAGATTTATGGCATTATATGATTTTTTTTAAGCTCAACAATTTGAAAGCTGACAAATTCTGTCAAATGCCTTAATCAGGGTTGACACTATATATTGTAAAATTATAAAAGTGGAGGACTAAATCGGTATCTCACCCTGATTAGCAACATACTGAGTAGTCACTACAGGCAGACTAACAGTTCCTGTCCTAAGGTGTTTGCAAGATAAAAAGTGGACAGCAGGAACAAAGGAAATTTAGGTCTCCCATCTCTTAATATAAAATTATTCAATCAAACTATTAATTTGGTATATGCAGCAGCCAAAAAATACTTAGCAGAGAAGAGGAGAACCTACTGCAGCTCTGTCCGTAGCAATGTTTGTGGATCAGCTCTGGGAATCCATTCTCCACGGATCAAAGATACTAGATCACTATCACAACTAGAGGATCAGGAACTTCCTTCATCATTTTAGAATAATGAAACTTAATGTCTTGCCTAGGAGCAAATAAAAAAGAGCATTTTTAGTCTGGCTAATTATTCGTTGCAATTCTGTCTAAAAAAACCAGCAGGCTCTTCCATTAATTAGGATGGGCAGCAAAAGCTATAGCATAAGCCTAAAGATACATCAAAAGCCCAGCTCAAAAGCAGGCTTTCTAGTCCTGATTTATAGGATTTCTTGAGGCACAAAGCTTTGATCGTTGTTTTTTTTTGAATATCACCAAAAAATTGAGCGATCTTGTGAAACACATGTGACAGCTGAGGCGGGCTGCGTGTCAACACAGCAACCACGAGCTCAGCCACCACCTCCAACCTCCGAGGCTTCTCGCTGTCACACTTGGACACAAGGAAGGAAAAAAAGAACACTACACAAATGCTTCCCCCAATCCACCGTTAGCCTGAAGGATGTCAAGCGCATCAACAGCAGCACCATCAAAACGGACAGAAAAATACATATTCCACAATTTTTGAACCCAACACCGCCAGACTTCAGCTAGTATTTAAGCATAGCACCCTTTGAGTAGTAACTGGGGGCCCTAGAGAGCTTACAAATTACTGAGTTCTCCCCACCTAAGCAAGGGCAGATTTCAGCATTCGTATCGAGACAGTACCCCGATAATTTTCAAGTACAGCAAAACCTGGGTTTGAACTGCCAGGGACTCTACTACACCACTCCTGCACTCCAGAGGGTGACGCATACTTTGCACCATCGGAAAAACTCGCGGGATAAAAAGTACTGTACAAGTCATTCATAGTATCAGTAGTCTTCCAGTCCTGGAATTGGCTACACGCGTGAAAACCCTCCCGCTTCCTGAAAAAAACCCAAAGTGTGTCTGTCAAGGGCTTGGCTCTACACCCTGGAGCTGCTTCCACCTGTTATCTTTGTTATTTTTGGCCACAGCAGTGGAGGAGTCCGGTTTAAGTGTAGATTTCACTACGGCTACACAGAGTATTCAACCTGTTGGCGAATTCAATCAAGCGGAGTTGGGTGTCCCGGGCCGTGAAGAGAGAGCCAAAAGAATAACGGGAAAACCGGAGGCATGAGTCCCTCCTCTGACGCTCCCTCCCAGGATGATGTGGAACTGGAAAGGAAGGCAACGTCGGGATGAAGTCTGTGGTTCACCCAGGTTATTTGTATTCTCTGATCTCTCCCAATTCTGCGGCTGCTTGGCAGTCATTTCCCTTTGGCCGTGTTTAAGGAGGCAAAGAACAGCTTAAGGAAATAAACCACTGAGCTGAAGACCCAGGAATTTTTTACTGTATGGATTGACAGCAACAAAATTCTTTTCTTTTAACGGTTTTAGTAAAGCAAGCAAAGATAAACCATAACATGGGTATGTCCTTGATGGACAACCACTTGGGTCTGAATAATTCTCATCTATCCCACTGTCCTGGCTCTGGGCATCACCAAGGCCTGTAACACCTCTGGCTCCTGCAATCAGCCGTTCAGGTTCCTCCTGCACAGGAGTTTGAATCCTGGACGGTTGGTTTGTGTGTGGATTTAGGTTTTTTTGTTTCACTTCAATAGCCACTGATGGTGATTTAAAAATCTATTCATGCTTTTGGCCTCCACAATCTCCTGTAGCAGCACGTTCCAGAATTTAATTCTGTGCTATTTAAGACCACATTTGTACGCTGCCTATACCCTGTATTATGGAAAACGATGACAAATTCTGACCCGTGCACCTTTCCCACACATTCGTGAATTCACAGGCCCCTTCCGTAACTCCCCATTTAGTGTTCTCTTTGCAAAGTGGAAAAATCCTAAACAATTCCATCTCTCTTCGCAGAGCAGTTGTTTTATAATTTTGATCACTAGATCTCCTCATTGTACCTTCTCAAGTTACTGTCTAACCTTTGTAAGATCACGCTGCAGTTTAAATAAACCGTTGTTTTGCCAGTCACAGTTAAAAATCACAGTTACAGTTAAAAAATGAAACGTAATCACAGTTTAAGAGTTTTCTCATTCTTAAATATATGGAAAAAACGAGCACTTGCAAGTGGCTACAGCACTATGTTGGTCCAAAGAGCTCTCCTAGAAAAGTATTAGACCTTAAAATGAAAGAATCATAATTAATGCTCAGCAGAAAAAGTGTTTCCGCGTAACTCAAGCTACTTCATGAGAAACGGGAGAATCCGACTGCAGCTCTGCCGCTTTCAGGTCTGGAGAGGACTTCAGTGTCCATCTGGGTGGCTCCCCTCGGCAATGCGTCGCACAGTACGAGCACACCACGGCAGAGACTCCTGTTCCCAGTAAAGTCTGTACTGGAAAACAGGTAAGGATGGTCCTTTATCATGGAATTTGAAGGTGAGAGGTGCTGAGGCAGAACGACTTTCCTCCAGAATGATTAACTGAACATGGCCAGTGCACATCCCAGAACACTCTCGGCAAGTTCAGCATGAGAACGGTGCAACAAGCAGAGCTGGGGTCTTAATTCAGACCAACGGTATAAACCCACAATCTGTATTCTCCTTAAAGAGGTCACAGAATCATAGAATGAATCATGAATCCCTCCTCTGACGCTTCAGAGCCCCATCCAACCTGGCCTTGAACACTTCCAGGGATGGAGCATCTACAACTTCCCCGGGCAACCTGTTCCAGCGTCTCACCATCCTCATGGCGAAGAATTTCTTCCTAATTTCTAATCGAAATCTCCTCTCTTTCAGTTTCAAACCATTCCCCCCTGTCCTGTGCCAACAGGCCCTCCTCAAAAGTCTGTCCCCATCTTTCTGACAGGCCCCCAGAAGGTCTCCCCAGAGCCTTCTCTTCTCCAGGCTGAAGAGGATGCACCCTGTTAGGAGGTTCAGCTACACAGTGAAATGGTTGATACTCAACAGCTCCTCTGTGCTTGAAAAGGCTCAGGATGTGGCCCAACAAGGTTTGATCAGTAATGTGAGCGAATGTGCCGTGGAATCGGGACAGAACAAGAACAGGGAGTAACAAGAATGGCATTAATGTTCATCTGGTTTTGAATAGAAGTGCTCAGCTTTCCCCTCAAAACAAAGAAACTGTCAAGTATTTTGGTAATCCACATCTAGAGGGGACATACTGTTCCTTTATGAAGCATTATCCTAATATTTAAGGCAAAAACTAGCCCTTATTTCATCTATTTTAACAGAGACCATCAAGTTTCAATTAATTATACTGGAATTGATCTCATGAAGGGTATTTGATGAGTCTACAGTTAGACGAACAAAAAAAACTATTTGTTTTCGTATTTATCAAAAACAACATCAAGGATTTTACACGCTATCCTGGAGACTCATTGAGTCATTTAAATGTCAAAATCGATCACAAAATTATCTTGGAGACTCATGGAGTCAGTTAAATGTTAAAATTGATCAGAAAATATTTTTCAAAAGTTTATTCATTTGCAGTTTGAATTGGGAAAAAAATAATTCAAATGAATCAGCTGAAATAAAATGCAACATTTTCTCTAGCCCAGCCAATACAAAAATGTTTTATTGAAAGTATTCACATATGGCAACAAAAAAAATTAAAAAATCCAACTATTTCTGTCTACTAGCAGTACGTATTTCAGTACTGAAATTTTCATTTACTGTTCTATTAGCCCATTTTAAGTGCAAAATGCAGCTGAAAATAATTAAATCAAATGTAAGAAAAGATTCTCCATGTAGGTTTTATTTGGTCTGTAATGAGTCTTTCTGAATGCATAACTGAATGTTCAAAATAAAGTACTGTCTAATTAGACTTCCGAATTTCAAGTTGATTTTTCAATATTTATGTGCGTCCCGTGACATTCTCTTTTCTCTCAGGTGCCAAGGATCACGAATGACTGAGGAGGACTCACAACACAGCAGGGTTTCCTGGGGCTGTGCCTTTTGAATTCAGGTGAGGTTGAATCCTCCGATGTTATCAAAGCACTCCTGGTTTACTTGGAAACCTAAGCAACCGAAAATTAAGTTTAAATAATTTCTCTAAGAAGAACAGTGTATAGTAAAGTTATTTCAAGCCAGAAACTTCACAGCAGAACAAACAATCTCTTAGGCAGGAGGTGATGAATGTGAAAAAGGAAGAAGTGTTGTTAGAAAGACTGTGCAGTACAATAAACTATGTATCTTTTAAAAACAGGTTAAAATTACCTCTTTTTTTTTCTTATTTAAAAGAAACAGGGATTTAAAACAATCTGTTTTGCCAATAAAAACCTATTTTTAAACAGAATTCTATTTACTTCCTGTCTACAGTATCATTATTTACTTAAAGTGGCTTATAAAGATGCATTTAAAAAAAATAGTATTCTCCTATTAAATTAGGAATGGTTGGGTAGATGCACTGCATCTTCTTTTCCTCAAATTATCACTGACTTTTAAGAAGATACAATTGTGCTACTGGATGTGTGACAGGAAAGACTGCAGGAACTCTGAGCTCCCAAGAGCCTTCCAAAAGGACAGGAGAGGAGGAACAAGCGGAGTCGCGTGTCCCCCAGCCCCGCAGCGAGGTGGGTGCAGAGGAGGGAGCACTTTCTGCTTCTGAAAGGTGCATTTTCCTCCATCCTTGTTAACTCAACGGGAGACCGAGATGACTGCATCTGTGACACCATCCTATTAATCTCCCTGGCTGGTTGCTCATTTCTTGGGGTGAGGATTATTGCTCTGCCTTCCTACTTCGTGAGAATAGTCCCTTCCTAAATAATACCACAGAGGCGGGCGAAGAAAAGCGAAGCAGCATTAATAAGCGTGTCTGAGATGAAATGAGGAGAATTAGCACAAAATAGTCCAAAATAGCAAAGGCAGAAGACCACAAGATGAGACTTGTTTCATTATCTATAAGTAGCACGATGTGTAGGAGCATATAAAGTGTGGCTACATTTCAAATATAAAAATATTACCACGAGGCTTCTCCCTCCCACTCTATTATACTCTCCAAGAGAAAAGAGAGTAGGTAGACAATGAAATTCTTAGTTCACTGCCAAGAATTCCAGTGCAAACAAATTATCAAGAGAATCAGATAAGAATAATGATGTGATATTGATAGAGAAAGCAGAAGCTCGGTATAAATTAAAGTTTAAAATAAACTGTAGGAGTGACAGAAGGAAAAGGTAAAAAGGCAGGCAGTGAAAAAGATCTGGATTTTGACGGAGAAAAGGGTATGTGCATCCTGTACGTACTACTGCTAGTAGCACGAACAAACAGATCTCACACTGTAGGCAGTCCCCTCAGATAACTCGAGCGGCGACAAATCAAGAGACTGCCGCCGTGAAAAAGCAGGAGGTTCAGCAGAAAATAGTTAGGAATTGCCCAAGTTAGTCACTTGGAAAATAACCCACGCTAGACTGTACTAGTCTCTGGATTAAACAATGAGTAAATCGGTTCATTCTGTTGTTTCAAAGGCAGGTTAAGATTTTAGAAGCTCGGTCCATTTTGCTGAGCTCCTGGGAATATTACCACAGCCTCCTGGATTGTAACACAGAAATAAAAGTCTTTTTAGCCTGCCTGGCTTGCTTTCCCACGTTACCTAGCCTGAAGTGATCAGGTGTGAAATCAGGATTCTTTCTTCGCAAGCCTTCTTGAACAGTCTCAGCGATCATTTCAATTGACCTAGTTTTCCTCCTTCTAGATACTCATGCTTCATGGTATCTTACTCTGATGTATTTGATGAAATTCCGCAGGGAATTCCCAGAACGATACAACCCCACTCAAGGACAGAGATTTACTTAGTCTGCTGTAAACGTACACACCAAATAACGTTGGTCGTTCCAACAAGGAAAGAGATAAAGAAATAGTCTATGGAAATCTGCAAAATTACGGTGAGGTGATTTGGTTTGGTTGCGAGTCAAAATTGATCAGTTGGACGGTATAGTACGTCATCACGGACTGCCGATTTAAACGAAATTTGTATCAGGAGACCCAAGAGAATTCAAATGAATGATTGGTGAAAGGTGGAGCAATTTCAAGGAAAAGAAAAGAAATTTATTCATTTTCTCATTAATATAGAATATTCTAAGGTATCCCCAAATAAACCCTGAAGAAAACATTCATTGATACTTTGCTCATTTTCCCCGTGTACACCAAATACTACAAAATGAGGGAACAGCGTCACCATTCCCCACCCACTGCACAATAAGTTCACTGTAAAGTGGTTGAATCTTCACCACGATCACCACTAGAAATAAAACCTTACTGAAAATATAAAATATAGATGCTCCAAGCTTCTGTGCACCTGCTTGTGTTTCATATACAAGAATAAAGGACAAAAAGAGTAATATTGACTCATTTTACACCTTTGGGTCTCCTGTGCTAATTTGACCTGACTTATCTTTATTATTATAATTATTATTAAATCTAATGATTTAATCAGTATAATGGTGGAGAACTATGTGGAGAAACATTAACCTTTATTTTTTTTTTTTTATAAGCAGATCTATTGGGGTCTTTCTGGGAAACATTTTTAAAAAACATGATGTGTGCACTGGGTAGGTAACAATTTGGCTTCTGAATTCATACAGAGGAATCTTATTTCACAAAATCTCCTTACTTCTTAACATAGCTACAGATACTCAACAAAACTGGAGATTAAGGGGATAGCAGATCTACAGATTATTTCCTTCAAAGAAGCGATAACTGTAAGATCAGAAAATATTATTCTTAGAACCAGGGCAAGAGCAAATCCCAAGAACTCTGAAGTAAAATCTCATGTCCACAGAGTTGGTGGGTCAAAAACATGGTTAACAGTCAGAAGCCCAGTAATGATACAGTTACTCTGGTTTTCTATGAGCCAGTTCACAGAAAAGCACCTTATTTATACAAGTATTTGTCACTGTTGTAGGCAGAGAATTTCTTGGAGCTACACGAGTTGGGTGTCAAGTCCTTTTCCATTGCAATAGGTTCACTCACACCACAGGACAGGGATCTCCATTAAATCTGATGGAATTTCACTTTTCTACCTCGGTCCGTGCTCCTGTCCAGTTTCATCTGAAGTATTCAAGCAATTGCTTTTACCCACAGAAGGAAATTAAATCTGAATAGTCTAAGTACAGTCAAACGGCCACGACAGGTAAAGATTTTACGTTAGCTGTTTCTCAAGAGGGAAAAAAAGAGATGAAAAAGTCTGAATCACGCGGTCAACTGTATCAATAAAGTTTGACCTAAGTGTCTTGGAACTCAGAGAAACTATAAACAGTCTTACTAAGAAGAGCTACAGAGTCCACATAATAGAAATGTTACATGTATTTGTAAAAATAAAGCGATTCTGTAGGACTTAAAGTACTATGACACTTTTTAATGCTTTTTAAGCGTCGTGTTCCTTACATAATTTGTTTTGAAGGCGCTGGACTTTTCTGATTCTTTAAGCTCTTTGTAACTCCCTCATCTCATTTGCACTGCTGGAGATCTTTAAACCCACTCTCTTCACAGTTAAAAACAACGTAACAAGATTAGGCCGAGTG
Organism: Baryphthengus martii; assembly: GCA_013396935.1. Classification (NCBI taxonomy): domain Eukaryota; kingdom Metazoa; phylum Chordata; class Aves; order Coraciiformes; family Momotidae; genus Baryphthengus; species Baryphthengus martii. Next base: position 319,328 of record VWZK01000375.1, read on the forward strand.
CCAACAAAATCAACCCTGTGCCAACCACTCTTCGGAGTTCTAATTAGAACACCATTTGTATTAACCTCCATTTTTCTAACGTAAGGACAATGCTATTATTTCTATGATTATATCAGTGAAGTAATTATCTAGTCCAGGAATATAGTGTGAGATAGGAACAATAAAATGTAATCCTAATAGGGCAACTTGTAGAAAGTTATTAATAGGCAATTATTGCAGAATGCAAAGTATTAATCTAAAAGTGTTTCATAGAAATACAATAAAGAGATAGCCATTCATAGGCAAGAAGAATTTAATAAATGAGTATATACAAGAGTATTTATGTTCTAATCTAGTGAAAGATCTTTCAAGCTGGGCAGGGAGTTACCGTGCTCTCTGTTCACCTTTTCTAACTAACTTTACCATTTATAATGTAAATTACTCTAAAGAGAGAACAGGTTTTTAAGTCAGTCTTGAAAAACACTTTATTTCCAGCCTCTGACTTAGGAATGCTCTTTTTTCATTTCTTTATTTTTACTTCTATTCTTAGTAAAAATCAGGTTGCCTAGTTTACAAGTGCTTAGTTTACGCTCACATTTCATATTACTAAAATCATCACGACTATTCTATATATAAAATAAAAATGTATCATCTCCTATCATTTTTGTTTAAAGAACGTATTAATATCTGTCAATAACAAAACAAAATTTTAAATTTTTTCCTTAAAAACACACACATACAGATTGGAAACGTGCTCTAGGAATGGAATGAAGAGTTTCCTAGATATATTGTATTGGGTTTGGCTGAGATGTGTGTCATTCCATCAAGTAGTTTTTTTCTAAGGGCTGGCGCTCGGTCTCGGTGTCAGACATCGGCTCTGCTCCAACCTCTGCCGCAAGGAAAATCTCCAGAGGCCCCTTCCCACCTCGACTATTGTGGACAATTCTGTGATTCCCTCTCTGTACCTCTCCCAATTCCTCCTACTTTTTTTGCTATTGTACTTTGTGGGTTAATCCTAGGAGCTGTATTGAGACCGCTTACCGAATCCATCGTGATCAGTTTGGCTTGGAACAAACCAATCTGGCACTTGGTCAGCTTTTAGGGTATTTCATATCATCTATAACACTGAGACTTGAAGTAAAAAGTTTTTAGTAGAAGGTCAATTTTGTAAAAGGGTATTACTCGGGGAGTGATCTTTTCAAAATCCAACCAAGGCCTGTATAATCATAACATCATCTAGGATGGAAAAGACCCTCAAGATCATCGAGTCCAACCGTCAACCCTACTCTACGTCCACTGCTAAACTGCGTCCCTAATACCAGCTAGAACACTCTTTCCTTATAAATCAATTCTAAACCCAAAAGCAAAGGATAGATTTAAATGCAAAATACCAGTATCTTAATGAACTTACAGGAAAACACGGTGAGTTCAGTCACAACTACTATACTGTTGTCACTCTATTGAAGAGAGCTTGGAAAGCATGCACTGAAATCAATTATTAAAAATTCACCTACAAGAATAATTTCCCTAACTATAGCCAGCAAAATTAAAATACTCCTCACATTTTGAACAGAAAAATACATAAATTGTGTATTATCAGTGGGTAGGTACACTCACTGAAATCTGTGGCACTCCATGCAAAAATAAACCTAACCCAAACCCAACTTCAACTGGAGATGTAGGAATTTACCACTCATTTACCACAGTAGAATTACATACTAACATGAATCTCTCTCAGAGTGTGAAAACACTTAGGGTGCATGTTTTAGCAGTTGTTTTTCAATGAAAATGCTATTTCTACATCTATATAAAGACAAACAACAAAACCAGAAATTATAAAAATCCTTCTAGGTCCACTACCTTAGAACAAATCAGCTAAACTTCTAAGACAACAGGTCAAAACTTTCAAGATATTATTAATTGTGCCTCAGGTTAGGGGAGTACAATTTGAATCATGTTTTCACGTGGCAGTAATCAATACTGCTGGAAAAAAAACAAACCAAACTTCTTTAAAGGACATCTCATGCTGAGCACCAAAATTATTTACCATCTCTGAGAATTGAAGTACATGTCTCCTCTGCAGACAGAGAAGATAAAAGTATTTTGTGCAAGGAAAGACACTTCCTCTAAAAACAGTAATGAAAATATCTTTGAGTATTATATAAACTCATTTCTCTACCATATAATTTATTACATAACAGAACTTCATTTATATAACAATAAAAATCGCGCTTTGCAATCGTTACACAGAAGTATAAGAATAAAGAACCTGAGAAACTAAAACACAAAAATTGGTTCCAAAATCTCAAGCCCTGATCTGCCAAAAAAAAAAAAAAGGATAACATATTTAATGATTTTCAATCAGGATACTGAAAATATTCCTCTTTTATTTTTAAGGTAGTATTACTTCATGAAATAAAACCAGTGCACCAGCTCCATCCAAAAACAGAAGAGAAGCAATGAGAGCAAAAGAATGACAGATTTTTACTTCAAAAACAAACAGAAATTTAGAGAAGCCACAACTCCCTCTGATACAGGTAAATCTCTCAGAGGCCAGTTTGGGAATCAATCTGGTAGAAAATATACAGGTTTTTTATCTTGCTCCTAGGAAAGAAGAGGCTGCAAAGAAGACAAGCAGGAGGATGCCAACCCAGACAACCCAACCTCGTTCTACAGATCACCACGGAGAACCTCACGGATTCTCTCAGCCAGGTGGTAAATACATAAGGGAAGTTGTTGCTTCAGACTTAATCGAGCTCAGCTGCAACAAAGCCCTTTTCAATTCTTTTACAAGCCGTTCAGAATTCATAAGGCTTCGGTTGGTGTTTTACAAGTCACCGGGCTCCATTTCATTTGAGAAGCTCATTTCTAATTTTGAAAAGTCTTAAAGAGAACCACACGACTGGAACTTCCACTTGATTCTCCCCACACAACTGCTGTCTCTGCAGCTCTCAGCAGAACAATCTTACATTTTAATGCCTTCAGAACGAGGTGAAGTTCCTTCCACAAGAAAATATGATTGATTGTTACAATGACAGTAATTGCATTTTAGTAAAAGTAACCATTATGGTAATTTTCCTCTAGAAAGAGACATTTGACTAACTGAAGTAACTTGTTACTTTTCAACACATTAACTCTGGCAAATTTAACGTTACAAACGTACAGAGTTCACAGCCACAACAACACACACCACTTAGGGAGTGTGCACACTTTTTCCATTCTATATGTCAAGCAGTGTTTCCAAATAGTATATGGTACAAAACCTGTGCCTACATAACCCAGCAGTAATTAAACCGTTCGGAGCAGCTCCAGCACATCTACGGCAGAGTCTCCTGTTTAAAAATTCTGACTTCAAAGTAGCAAACTTCAGATCATGATGAGGCATTAATTCCTAAGCATCTACAAAGATAAAATGCCAGCTCTGAGAAAACCATAATAAAAGAGCGTGGCAAAGCAAAGCAGATCAACAGCAACTGATGACGCACCACTACGAGGGGTAGGCGGGTGAGTGACAGACACAGAAAAGCAGCCAGAGCACATAAAAAAATTTATACAGAACCCTAGAGCTATACATCCCAACACAGGAGAGAGAGGGAGAGCGATTTCTCCGACAGCCTACCTGCTACACCACGAAAATATCTATAAGTTGCTCAAAATCAGCATCAGCGTTTAATTTCATGTATTGCTCCCAAGCACCGCTCGAACACCAGTTAAAAACCAACCACTAAGGAGGCTGCATGGAAGCAGGGCGTTATTTTTGCCAGCTTGCTATTGAGAAATGTCCAGTGCAACTAAGGTTACGGCAACTTCCTATTAAAAGTGGAGTTTCTGATCATTAAGAGCTACATCATAAAATAATTTAAGCATCCTGGGTTTGTTTCAGACTACTTCACATGACTTCAAGTAAACAACACCCCACCTTTCCTTTAAAGTTGTTTAAGATAATAATCATTCCTTATGCTTTAAAGGGATTCTAAGCTGGAGCTGGATGAATTTCCATACTACTGAACATTTTTGCACTAGAAAAGAACTGAGATTAGTCGGGATTGAAATTTTGGGTTTAAGAAATTTCCTTTAAGTGGAAATATGAACAATTTGAATGTCAAGAAATCAGATTTAAAACGTTCACTTCCACATTCCCAGCTCCTCTGAAGAAATAGTTTTTGTATCTCTGGCTCCTGCTACCTCCTATCCCCTCTTTGAACTGCATATAATGTCTACGGTGCAGGATTATGTGTTTGCAAGCTGAGTTTTCATAGATGATGTTGCAAGGAGTAGTAAATCCTTAGTCTTTCCAACCATTCTTCCTCTCCCCAGTACCCTGTTGGAAAACTAATTTGTTCCTCTAGTTTTTCACACCTTGCAAATGAAATGCAATTAAATAACTCAACATAAGGCTTTTTAAATATTAATTTTCTTTCCCCTAGTCAAAGGAGTACTATTAAAGAGAAGATGATGCTTCCACGCTCACGGTATCTTGGCCGGCACGTCCAGACTAAGAGGTCCTGTCCCCCATGTCACCAGCAGCGCCACAAACTCCTCCCTTCTGAAAACTACTGCCCTTTCAGGTACATTAATTCCATTACTTCAATGTGAAATACCCTACTCTGTATCTTAAAGAGCATTTTATTTAAATTGATTTAGATTAAGAAGCTTCAGTTTAAACTGTGATTTAAGTATTTAGCTGGAACTGTCAATGGTTTTTAGCCTCCTCTCATTCAAAGATCCCAGTTATACTTTTAAGATAAGATAATATAGATGCTATGAGGTAGAGGAAAGACTAGAGAAAAATACAGAGAAGATGGTTAAAAAATAAAAAGTTAGAGTAGTGATCTGTATTCTCTCAAAGTCTGCTGAACTGCTTTTTCAGCAGCAGCCTTCCAGAAAACTTTTGATAAACCCTTATTTTTCTTTTCTTTAATTTTTAAGAAATTACAATTGTAAATTGGTCTATGATTTTTTAAACTTTTACAACCAAAACCAACTATGGGGTTGCAAACTCTTAGTGAAAGAAAAGCCAGAACTCTTGAATAATCAGAATGAATTGGAAATTCACACAATTCAAGAAAACCTTCTCCCAAACATTTTTAAAATTAAAAGCTTGCCACTAGCGTTCATCTTCTACCGCACGATAATGAAAAGACGGTTAAGAAAATTTCAAAGATAGCTTGGTTGCTGAAAGATAAAGTAAAATTAGAAATAAATTAGTGACTGACACACAAACAGCAATAACCGAGGGCACATGTTAAGAGCTCGCTAACACCCATTCCACCACGGAATTTTCTAAGACTATTTTTACAACGCCGTGTCCCAGTTACTTTCGAGAAGAGAAGGGAACGTACAGTTTAAACAGAACTGGCAATCGACCTCTATAACTAGTCCTTTATCTTTCCCATATCTTCTAAACATCACATGGCAAGCCACATTCCTGAATTTTGCTTGGCAGAACGTTGGAGTCAATTCTCCCATATTAGCTGAAGAAATTAAAGATTTCATGGTGTCTTTGCTGTTCCAGAGGTGATGTGCTTTTGACTCAACGCAGCTTAGAGTAATGTTTTGATCTCTGAGCAGATGTTAAGTGTTAAAAAAAAAAACACAAACAAAATCACCCATCAGAGGTGTAGTGCAACTTTTCCCTGCCCATGCCCACACACTGCCTTAGGACAGAACCACTGCCTGTTTCCTGCAGGGAAAGCTCTGTGCCAGTCAGGTCACCTTGGAGGACCTCCAAAGAGAAAAGAAACCTTCCAGTTGAGTGAAGACACCTTTTAGACCTACAGCAGGTCTATTTTTTCCCCCCCTGTCTTTTCACTACATGCCTGCCAAATAACATAACTAGTATATGCACCGTACTACAAGATTAGTTCAATTAAGGACAACATCTGTACCTCTTTCAAAAAAAAAATAAAAAAAATAGGCATTTAATTTTTCTTGAACTAGCTGTAATTGTCTCAGAAATTCCAAGCAATAGAGAAGTATGGGTAAGTACTGTGTAAGTCCTGTACGACTAATGAAAGGAGTTGATGCAACTAACCATGATCCATAATTTTATTCTGATGTCCGACAATGTAATAAATGAGACGCGAACGCGTTTCCTAGCATGTAATTTGGGATGAGTGAAACTCTAATTCTTTGTAATCCGCAGATAAAGCACCTCTGAAACGCATAAATTACCTTAGCATGGTTTGGGAGAAAAGGAATGAGCTACTTAAACTGTCAGATTGTAACACTGACAAGCACAACTCACCTAAGTCCTGTATCTTTCTCCAATTGTTTTGTTGCGTAAATACGAAAGGTAACTACCTAATATAGAAAATATCTGTAGTGAGACTTTGTTCAAGGGTAGAAAATTATTTTAGTGGGTTACTGTGATTTAGTTAGACATAGTTTGGATCCCAGAAGATACAACTTGAAGTCCTTTAGAGAAAAATGGTTGAAGGCAGGTAGGTGAGACAGACATTAGCCCAAGGCCACACCCTGAGTTCTCTCCAAGGTGTGTCTTGGGAGTCAGGGCATAAAAAGCTGACCATTAAGCCTTCTTTAGAATGTCTGGCTGCTTAGCAAGGAGCCACAATTTAAATTGCAATTTCACAAGCCCTTTAAAGCAGTCCTTGCATCAAAAAAAAAAATGCAGCTCCTCATTTTCTTCGCACACTTGTGGTCTTAACGCCCGGAAGGTGAAGACCTTCAAGCCACCGTAAATACTTGCGAGGCTAGGAATGAATGAGTTCAGGAAGGAGTTTAAAGCTAATGTTTTGGTTCAGGTTGTTTGCTGGGCTACTTTTAACTCAAATCAGTTCCTCAATCAATTAAGTGTGCAGCTGCAAGAACATTTGTGCAGGGCAGGGCAGCATCTCTTGGCTTACTCCGGCTTCGAGTGTTTGTGGAAGTGCAGCACGAGTGTAACTGAAGACTTGCTCTAGCCTAAAGCTGCTAATAATCCACACATGCCATTCCAGAACACAGGAATAGTTAAAGCATATAAATGGCCTTGCCATGTGCCTTGTGTAGGGGCCTAACAGGGGAGAGTTTAGAAATTGCTCTAACGACTTGAAAAATACCTGTATTCTGAGGGAACTCTATGGGCCAATGGCAAGGACAAAAAAATCACACTCCCAAGTCACTTGAATCACAGTGTGATTGATGATAACATGATAAATGGACTTCCCAGCCCTCTCACAACGCAGCTGCTGTGAGAAAACTGAGGACACATTTGGTATAATCTTCCCACCTCTCTAAGCCTGGGCCAGGCTCCAACACCCTCCTACCAAAGAAGTTGCTCCTCCCACTCCCAAGGAACCTCCTGGGTTCCAGTTGGTGCCCGGTGCCCCTTGTCCTGGCGCTGGGCACCCCTGAGCAGAGTCTGGCCCCAGCCCCTTGCCACCTGGGGGCCCTTGAGCTCTTGCTCAGCCTTGCTCAGCTCCCCTCTGGGGCTGCTCTTCTCCAGCTGACCAGCCCCAGGGCTCTCAGCCTCTCCTGGCCACACAGATGTTCCAGGCCCTTTAGCAGCTTCCCAGCCTCTGCTGGACTCTCCATTGGGTTACTACTTCACTGCAGTAGAAATACTACCCGCAGACAACCTGCACACTTTTATTGTCTCATTTCCAACAAAGTTGGACTAGACATGTGCATATCCCTAAGTGCCATCTTGACCTGGAAGCACAAGCTTCCTGCACTGGTATATTCTACAGCGTCTAGTCGGTTGGAACAATTTCTCTTCAGTGCTATAATGACATAGGAAAACAACCAAGAAGTATTATTCCAAGGATTAGGAGTTATCTATTAGAACTTGCATAAAAAAAAACACTTCATGTTGACTGATTTGCCACCTGTTTTACATGTTTTCATTTTATCTACCTATTTTTAAGAAACTTTTGATAAAAAGGTTGCAATTACATTGTAGTTAACTAAAAAAAAAATCTTCACTCAAAAAGCACTTCTTTGTCTGGTACAAAGCTTAAGTAGAATTTAAGCAAAGCAATAATGTAGAGGAATAATCACCTGCACATATGTAACATGGACATACATTACATATTGTGCATATCCCACTAAGTTTTTCGCAGGTGGGAATCAGCTAGCACAGCTTAATGACGCCAGCATGCTATAATTTAAAATTAATTGTTAAAAAAAAAATTCTTTCAATATTTTGAAGCTTGTTTGCTAAATATTTGACAGTCTTCAGTCAGTAGAAAGCAAATCTCGTGCACAAGAATAGTTTTTCTTCAGCTATCACCTAGACCTGCTATTAGGCTGCTAGAAGATGCAGCGTCACGCTGATGATCCCAAGATCCACTAGGAACGAAGTTCCTCCTACAGTTCCTAAACAGATCCGGATCATTTCTATTATGGAATTAAGAAAAAGCACAGGAAAGACTTTGGGTTCACTTTGGATAAAATGTCTTTGGCTTATGAAAAACATCTATGAGTTACCTGTGACAGTGGGTTTGACTTTCTTGTGCTCCTCTAATACTCTTTAATAAAAATAATATATATACACAATGTGTTATTAAACTGAAGTTAAACCACACATCACAGCTTGGAAGATTAGCCAACTCCCCATCCCACTCTTCAGACATCACAGAAAGTTTCTAGCATGTATGGAATGACAACACAAGAAATGACACCAATTCAAGTATTTTCCTTGTTTCAAAAGGACAAAATGTCATATTAACACAATAATTCTAAAGAGCACACAATGTTAATACTCTAAAGATCTGACAATCTCTCCCCACGTGGCCACTTTGCCCTCCCATTTCGACTGTTTAATTACTATTGTCAGTCTAAAACACATAATCCTTTATCAACCAATACATAGACGCACATAAAGACTTTCTAAGTAAGCGTGAAAGAGAAATTCTTCAAAATCTAGCAGCATTGTCAGGACACCACGGCAAAAGAAAACACTTGTCACGCATTTTAAGAATTCATCAAAAATAATGGTGACAACATTACAGTGTTGTAGCACTTTTGCTTTCTGTGATGAACACGGAGTTTGTTGATAAAGGAGTATATAAATTATTATACTATATTCTGAGAAGGAAAAACTCTACACAGACCTGAAGAACCTTGTTTTCCTAAACACCAGGGTATTAAGAATTCATCTTAGCTTCTTCATGGCACATCAAAGAAAGGATTGCATAGGATAAATGAGAACTACAGTACAATATTTAGAAAATTTAACTTTACTGTGAAATATGGATGAATTCATACACGGTAAATGCCACAGTAATAAAAAACCGTGACACAACAAACTGCCTCTAAGAGACAAGGCAGTGTCTGAAAGCAACAGGAACCCCTCGTCGGGTGATCTTTTCTGACAAGACAGTGCAAATCCTAGAAAGAAACATCACTCTGCCCTCCAAGAAAATAGGTTAGGTATTTTTGAATCCCTGCACAAGTACTTTAAGGAAACAAAAGTCTGGGTAGCAGATCAAAAAAAAGAAAAATAATCATCGGTATGAACGTAGCCTTTAATGAAATTGTCTTGACGGTGATTGGATTAAAGTGTTCACTTCTGTAAAATTTTATATCTGTTTGTTGTTAAATTTGAAGCAGGGAAACACTCACCTTAGTGTGGGTCTACAGGCTCCATCCGACTGCATTAAAAAGAAATCTGTCACATACACAAACTCAACACAGCAATAGTTTTATAGAATACGATAGAGGCCAAATCCTATTCATCTGTCGTGATTAGTGTGACTCACACCAACAAAATGAGCACACTTCAGCCAAACATCAGAATACCTGAATCTAAAGCATGACTTCAACATGGATCTTATCATATTTTATCATGTTTTACTTTAGCATTTACCCGCTGGATTCAATGGTTTCATGTAAAATTTTGATTACAGGTGTAAAAGGAGAAAATATTGATGGGTGTATAGACTGACCCAAGCCAAAACCACACCAGAGGCAAGCTTCTGATTTCATTTCAGTTCCTCATCACTCAAAGAGTTGATTAATTCTACATTTTCTCATGCTTTAAAGCTGTGTTATCCATATAACTGTAAAGGGCCTCGATAGTTTTGGAACAGAGTAAAAAAATGCAGAATTATGAATAATTCCCGGTAATTTTATCATTTGTTTACTGCACTAAAATTGATTTTTTTTAAAAAAAACCCTCTTTTTAAATATTACGAGTTTCACATAATCTATGCCTATTTGTATGGAATTAAAAATAACTTTAAGGCAGTTATTTAGCTAATTTTTTTATTTATAAGAAAACAACATGAGGTTGTTCCAGTATCTGCATTTTTTTCCCCCTAGTGTAGAAAGTTAAGCTGGCTGATAAGGAAGAGCTCTTAATTTACCAAGAGAGATTAATTTCTTGCTGTTTTGGTCATTTTTGATTTGGTTATGTAAGGGCAGTGTCTGAAAGCGGTCCTCTCCTCCTTCAGAGTTTCAAAGGGAGAATTACTTAGAGCATGAGGGAAGATTAATGAGCTAATGACGAGGGTGATATCTGTTGATGTTCCTCCTGATATTATAAACTCCATTTCAAAAATGCTTGTCTAGATACTCTGAATGAGTCTTGCACAACAGCCTCTTACCTATAATGCTGTTTCTGCGTAAACAGTATTGATTCAGCGGTAAGTGTGGAAATGGCAAAGGCACAGCTGAAACCCTCTCTTCCTAGCAGTGCTCTGAAGAGAAAAAAAAAAAAAAAAAAAATTAAAAAAAATCAGACATTGCTGGGGTTTAATTCTTCTCATTATTCCCTAGAAGGAAAGTTATATTTGTGCTGCCTCCAGGCAAAGTACCATCCCACATGGAACAAAAGAATGGAACTAAGATCACATCCATTTCATCTCGCTGCCGCTGCTCCTGCACAGAAGCTCTCTGCAGATGCTTAAGTCCCTGACACTGTAGCTCCAGTGCTCATATGTCACAGTAAATGATTCATTAAAAATGCATAGACAGATTGATCTTAGAAGAGGGGGAAAAAGATCCGGAGGCAAAAAGAAAATAGAAATGAAAAGCCACAAGGTAGAGAAAGGAAACATCCCCCCCCAAAAAAATTCACATGAGGAAGGAATGCAAAAAGACATTTAAAAAGAAAGACGGAAGGGAAAGTGTATTGACATTTAATATATCTACTTGGGATAAAACTCATCCTTTCACTAGCAATAAAAGCAACAGCCTAGAGAAAGCCCAAAGCCCTTAAAGCGTTTTGCATCAAGTACCTCACAAAAACGGCAGGCAATTCCTGCCAAGGTCTACACAATATTTGCACCAAACTACCCAGTTACTATTTTTTAAAGGTAATTAAATGGGACCATAACCTTAATGCAGATAGAGGTTACTGATACTGTACCTGTAAGTCTATAATGACATCACTGAAACAACATTATGGTGCTGCATCCATGCCACAAAACTGGGGTTTATTTGCATACCAAACAAATGAGCCTATTTGTACCTCTCCTAATTTTTCTAGGCTGTATCAGGTAAGTCTGCAAAGGATTCAAGGCTTATGTGCAGCACCAGTGGGGCTGAAAACAGCCTGATGTTTCTGGAACGGTACGGAAGTTCGAGTGGGCTCCCTGATCCCAGTTAGCCATAGTCCTCCTCGTTCACACACCAACTCCCGTGCTCCCATTTGGGCTCAAAATTAGGAAGGAAAAAGAGGAAAAGGTGCTTTCTTTCTGATTCTGTGGTCCTGATAAACACGTGATTGACAAGACTAACCCTATGCTACTCTTGTTCTTATAATATTTCCTGGATGGCCAGAAGGCTTTGCTCTGCTAAAGGAATCCTGCAAGTAAAAAACCACCCATGCTTAAGAATAATAAGCTACTTGAGTAAGAGACACCTCCTTACTATGACATGCATGCAAATGGTCTTACACAGGTGACATATTTATCCTATTTGTATTAAAAGTAAGCGAAATATGAATATGGACCATCATTTATACTCTGTCAGTGGAAAAAAAAAATAAAATTAAGCCAAATACCTCCAATGGGAAGTGTGTGTGTATATATATATATTCACACACACAGATACAATAGCAATATTTTTAGCTATAATTTCCTACTCATGTGGCAACATGATGAGCATTTGGAAGAAGCTGAGCCAAGTGAAAATACAACCTGCAGAACAGGTCACGTTTAAACATTCCTGCTATTGAAGAATATTAAAAACTACAGATTAAGTAGGAGTGTCGTAATACCTACCTTAATTAATGCTTGTAAATCATTCTGAACTACTTGGATAAAAGATGGCACAAAAAGTGTTGCCACACGTCTTGATGCTTCTCGACGCGCACAAACCTTCACATCTTGTTTTGCTTTTTGGATGCTTCCAATCATCAGAAATATCATCGCTGGATGAATTTAGTGTTTGGAACACAGCAGAGAAAACACCAAGGATGCCCAAATCCCGATTTAAGAACCCCAGCAGGCACCTCAGTATAAATAGACTGAAATATCTACATTTCTTCATGTCTGAATCCAAGGGCTAGCGGGGGCTCACCAGGTCTAGTTACCGAACGCCTCTGCTGATCAGTGAAGCAGCACAGCTCAGACAGCTTGGCAACGTTACTCAGCCTTGACTTGGCTGGATAGTCACATATGTGAAATATCTTACACCTAATATTCCACCCAATCTAGTATCACTTCGTATTCACAACCCCCTCATCCAAAAAAAAATAAAAAATCAGACTGTGCCATCGAGCAGCCTGAAAAATGAGGTACCTGGAATTGCTCAACACCTATCTGGGGTTAGGGAACAGCATAACCAGTTTTCAGAGAATTTGGTGCTTCTTGTTTATGCAAGCACAGGCCTTGAGAAATTCCTGAAATTAAAGGCCAGCACTAAGGCCCTCATGCTTTCCTGCATTGATCTCAAGATCTAAGAGACATGCCTTCCTTTTTATTCTGAGACAAGTAACATATTTTATGGCATCCATTAAAAAAAAAAAAAAAGCGTAAGGAGCCACCAAACTCACAAAGGAGCAGAGCCACTGACCTTAGGAGAATTTAAAGTGCTTTATCTAGAGGGACACGAAGTACCGCCAATACACACATCTTCCCCAAAAGGTAAGAACAATGGGAACGATTTCTCCTCCCTGCTCTCTTGCAAACCCTGCACATGTGCTGCTCCATGCTCTTCGTTCTGGAGCACAGGCCCTTTGTTCTGCTCTCGCGGGGCACGTAAAAGCAACGGAGAGCCGTGCCCGTCTCGGCAACTTCTAAAGGCTATCTCACGACAAATAAATAGGGCAAGCCGCCGGTGTGCGGCGGCCAAAGGACAAACAATGATAGGAAACAGAAGTTTGTTGCGATTCGGAGGGAGGCCGAGCGAGCTGCCAGAAGCAGGAAGCGCGGTCACCTGTGCCAGAGGAGCACCCTGTTCTCCAGGGCCCAAAATGGAATTCATGGCACGTGACACACCCCGCAGGTACAACCACCTATTAACCTGAACACCAGGCCAGAAACCCCACTCGGGATGTGGCGGGGGCAGCAGCCACCGCCCTGAGGGACACAACCACCATGCGGGCCGTCTTAGGCCCCATCTCCTACCAGGGCTCCCCGGCCGGGAGCTGGCGGAACATTCGAGACTAGGGGTGGGAACGCAGGGCTAGGCGCCGCCACTAGCACCTCACACCTTTACACTGCCTCACACCGCGGGTTTGGCGGTACTTTTTGCCCCTTTTTTTTTTTCTTTCCTCACCTGAGAAGGGCCGCAGTCAGGGGAAAAAAAAGCTCCTGAACACTCAGAACGAGCCCCGTAAAGGTGAATTAACACTGACGGAGGAGCGGGACCGGGAGGCGCCAGCTCTCCCTCCTCCGGCGCCGCCAGGGCCGGGCGCAGCG